>JAWNNE010000170.1:0-11991 GCA_035043205.1 Drosophila trichaetosa
TTTCTGAAAGCTTAACATCAAATTGAGTAATTAATAATTTCTAATAACGATTAATGATAACGACATGGGCTATTTATATTTAATCGTGCAATTTATTCATTTCATTAATTTCATCTGATTAATTTCATCTGCTGTCTTGTTGCGGCGGTGTCAATGGTATCGATAGTTGGAGATGCGAACAGTCGACAAGGTGGCAGTCCCTCAGGCTTGAACCTTAAGAGAGTAGAAAGAGAGACTCCAATTATAGAGAGAGGGGGCTCGCGCGCTCAACAGACGGGGACAGCGTAATTTTAAATTATCCGAGTTGGGGTTAGAAAGGAATAAAAAGGCCAATGATCGTTTTATATAGAGGTCGATCAAATGTCACGGAGGTAGTCAGCAACAAAAGAAAATAAAGAAAGGATGCAGAGTCACGTTTTTGAAAAATGGCTAAAGTTCGGCCAAGTGTTGCCAGTTAATATAAGTAAATTTAAATTTAAAATGGGAACTAAAGAACGAAATAAAATCAATAAAAGTTCCATAAAAGTGCCGATGCAACTTTAAGACACACATAAAAGTATCGATCCACCAATAACACGTACACAAAAGCGCTGATTCAATTTAAAACAACAAAAACACCGGCTAAATTTACAACATCTAAACGGCAACAACATCGTTTAGGTGTCCACGGAGTAGCTTAGCACCCACCGCCTAACAGAGCACTGGCTGGCCGGAGTTGCCCCATAAGACAAATCCACGCGTAACAGGATCTTCCTTACAATGTTGTTAGAAGACAGATGTACAAATGGCCATTTTAGCTTTACAAATATGAAAGTGGATTCTTTCACATCAATTCTTAAAATATGTGTAATAAGAAGTTGAAAAGTCGACTATCCTAAAATTTATTGACAGTTAAACTCATGGAAAGTAAATCTAATAATCAGATCTACTACAATTATTTTTTCTGTTGTCTAGTTTACATTGTCTAGCGTAAATCTTAAAAGTGGTATCATTGTCTCGACAAGCGAAATAGTTTATTCGAACAGCCGCCATTCATGACGCACGCATGCTCAAAAAAGTCTGGGTTTTTCATTTATCAGTGATTTTGTCGCAGTGAAGTCAATGAAATGATGACCTGAGTTCGTTGGTCGACACGCGAACCCTGCAAAATTTTCGACGCGTCGCAGCCTGGGCTCTGCTGAGTCGATTTGACTCCCCTATGTATTGTCTGCTTAGTGGTTGTGCGCTTAACGTTCACACTTAGTTCTGAGCGCACCTGCTTCTATTATTTTCACTTTCAGAATGGTTCATCTCTTGCTTCCATTGCAAACTGTAAATCAGCAATGTGCTGACCAAATCATCGCCAATTGTCACGCCAATTTCCCTGAGTTGCTTCACGGCCTCGTGCTTTCCGCACCTGTCCTCTTGACTGAAAAGTTTCCCTCAGCTTTCTACAGCAATTGCTGGCTGACAATTCGGATGGGTTAATGGCCAACACAATATCAGCTCGCGCTTTCTCGTCATACGTTTTCCAAATGGCGTAGTCGTTCCCGTCCATGATTTAGTGCCGTCCACGTACTGCCATAGGTGGCTCTTCTCTAGTACGGCTTGCATTTGTAATTTCCAAGTAACGCAGTTTTCCGCTCACAGCAGTTCTATCTTTATAAAGGCACTCATATTTCACTTTTTGAAATTATAAACTTCTATAGTTTCCAAGTGTTTATTTATTTCCCGCACACTGGGGCCGTGTGTGTATCGTTGAAACAGTGGCAGTGTTTGATAGATACTATACACAAATATATGTTTACTGAGACCTTTGATTTCGCGCGGCCCGACTGTCTTTGCTTAGAGAATTTGAGGAACGAGGCTCCTCGGAAGAGTGGGCGTTAGCTTGAAAATCGCGTACTCCGCTCTCTGCAATATTTTCGTGATATCTTGATATCTTGGACCGGATGCAACTGCCAATTTTGCTAAGTCTTATAAATTTTTAATGGCGCTCTTACAAAATTCGTACAGAGCATTCGCCCCGTTCAAGCAACTAACATAAAACATAATGAGAATTTTTTGAAGAGAATATTATTGCACTATGATTTAAATTATCCAGTTTCTAAAATTGATGGCGTTTTTAAGAAATACATTGAGAAAAAAACTTCCATTTAGGTTTAAATAAATAAAATTTTTTTTTAGGAATTCTTCTAATTAATGTTTAGAAAAACATTTACCAATCAACCTCAATTAAAATGTTGCACATGTAATTTTAAACGCCCGTTTTAAGTTAAAATTACCTGGTCTCCGAATTTGTGGGATGGTTCGTATGGGACTGAGCTGAGGCTTCCAAGCGGGTAGCGGGTTCAGGATTGCGAACGGTGGCAAATGACGTCCGCCTGTTCTAATTAGCCTCAACGGACACAGCACCATATCAGCTGCGACGTACTTTAAGTGCGGCAGATGATAATAAAGAAGTAGCAATGTGCGCCTTCCTAGATATAGACGGCGGCTTTGACAACACATCCGATGGTGCGACCAGGGACCACTAGAAGGTGGATTCCCTCACTGCTAGGGTTCAGACAGGCCAAGGTATCAGCGCATGACACCATTATAACAGTCTTAACTACCAAACGCCGTCCCCAAGGAGCAGTACTGTCTCCGCTACTGTGGAGCCCATAGTAGACGAACTACTTTGCAGGCTGGCCAACAGGAGTATTCAATGTCAGGGATATGCCGATGATATTCTTATCATAGCACGAGGCAAAATTTGAAGAGTCACTATGTGACGTGGTTCAGTTAGGACTGAACATAACGAGTGACTGGAGTATGGAGGCTGGACTCAACCTAAACAGTACAAAAACAGTCATCGTCCCCATTACTAGAAGATATAAATTACAGAGAATGAGACATAGGAAGCATATTAGAAACAAGTAAGGAGGTTAAATATCTCGGAGTCATATTTGCCAGTAGATTAATCTTTGGCACCCATGTACAAGATACGATATGGAAGTGCTCCATAGCGCTTTATACATGATGTATCATGGGGTACCTCACCAAAGACAATGAGATGACTATATCCAATGGTAGGAAGACCCGTGCTAACCTACGGATTGATAGCATGGAGGATATATCGCGGCTAATCACCGTGCAAAGACAGCTGCAAAAGCTGCAGAAAATGGCCAGCGTATGTATGACGGGACCAATGCGCAGCTGTCCAAAAATGGCATTGGAAGCCTTAATGGAACTCAGGCCACTCCATCACACCATAAGCCTAGGGACGAAATGGCAGCCGAATACTCATTCGAGCGAAATTTCAAAGTTCATTTGAAAAGCAAGAGGGAATAGACAACATTATATGAAGTCCAGCCTATGAAACCGCACACCATAAAATGGTACACCGACGGATCTCTCACCAAGCAGGGCACAGCCCTTAGAGTGGTGGGCCCTCGGATATCCCAGCGTGAGTCCCTGGGGACGAATACCAGCATATTTCAAGCTGAGGTATGTGCGATGTGCGGAGTTCAACCTGAAGCGAAACTATCGGAATACGGATATATCCAACCTATTCTATAGTCAAGCAGCAATAAACGCTATAACCTCAAAAGTTGTCCATGAAGTCCAAGCTTGACCAACTCGGAACACACAATAGGCTTACTGTAAAATGGGTCCCGGGCCACAGGGTCATAGCGGTGAACGAAGCTACTGATGAGCAAGCGAACATGGGGGCAGAGAGGCCTCTGACAGGTCCAGAGCCGTATTGTGGCATAGGAAGGCACACAATACGGCTGCAACTCAGAAACGAAGAAAGACAGAGGCGAAAACGGAGCTGGGCGAAGGCACCAGGACTCAGAAGTCAGAAGTCAATCAAAAACGATTTAAGCATGTAATTTCCATGGGGAAGAACAGGCTTAGGATACTCAGCATTCTATTGACTAAGAAGTCACCTAACTAAACTAGGTATTTACAGCAGCGAACGTTTTGCATATTAAAGAATTGATAGTGATTACAGATCATGGTCGAGTCGTGTGCAGAAGGTGTGCCTTAAACAACACCTTGACCACAACGGCGTCGTGGCGTATGTGGAATTCGTATTGACCTGAATGCTCTACCCCTTTAACTATTACCAATAAGGACTTTAAGAGACGCTATAAATAAAATTCACTTGGTGTGCTGAGATATATGGACAAAGCTTCGCCAATATTCCCGAACAGAGCTAGTTCGTTGACGGGTTCCAATCGTTTAATTATATTCCGGTGAAGAAAAAAGTTCGACAAACAAAAGAAAAACAAAACATAAAATTTTTTCTAGCATTTTTTAAAAATTTGCTAGAACTTTACAATTTTGCTATTTGTCATTTGACCTGAGTCTGTTTTCTCTGATTTTGCTTAGACCGCTAACTTACTCTACAACTTTTTTTATGCGTAGGCCTGCTAATGGTGTAGGCTGCCTTAAGCGCATTTACTCACACTCTTGTGAATGTATCTGTGAGATCACAGAGGTGTTCTAAGCAGTCTGGGGCTGTCGGTGGATGTTTCGAATGGATTCGATCTAGTTTTCTTTTATAAATTTTCCAGTTACCATCTAATTTAAGAAGTAGACCGGTTTTGGGTGTCTTAAGGAAGGATCAAACTCAATATACCTTTTATCAAAAAATGGGGGATCATCCAGGACTCTCTACCCTTTTAACTGATCGCTGATGATATGTGAAACAAAAGTCAGGTCTATGACCTCTTTACGGTTGTTAATAATAAAAGTGGAAGCATGTCCCGTATCGCAGATCAAAAGATTAGTATTTAGGGTGAAGATAAAGAGTGACTCAACCTTCAAATTCGTATTCCTGCTGCCCTATGATTACGCCAATTTTGCGATCTTCGCATTTAGCAACGACATATTTAAAGCTTTCGACGAGAGTATACGTGTTGGAGATGGCTTTAGCTCCAGGCTTACTGCGGTGTTGTCGCCGTTGCTAAAATGATGCAGCAGAACAATACTAAGGTGTTTTTGCGCGATAATGCAGGTTCCCATTTTACTTTCAGAATGAGCTCTCCTCCGACTGTCCATGGTCCTTGGACTATTACAATATCGACCCCGCCACAACCCAGGAGGAGCATGAGGACAGCCGACGCTGCTTTACAATGGTGGAGGCTTATCTTCAGAAGTCGTAACGATATCTGAGGCATCAACCCACTACCGTTATGTTGCTCCACCTCCTCATCGAATAGCGATAAATCTCCTCCATCGATCTCTCGACACATAGCCTCCTGCTTTCTAAATTTATCCGAGTATTGAAAAAACCTTAACAAGATAAATAAAGTGAAATTCGTATAAGCCATATTCTTTATTCTTGGTCAGAAACTCATCACAGCGCACATTGCTCCTTATTTAAGGAGTAATAGTTTTAACAAAGTTCAATATTTGCATGTTAATAATAAGTTAAGTTAAGGCATACATAGCCATGCCTCTGAAGATTGACAATGCAGTCAGATTTGACACGTTTGAAGCACTTCATATAGCCACCGCTGAGGAGCATGACGACATTTTGGCCTCGTGATCCACTCGGTAGACGAATTTATTGAACATGTCCAGGATGTACGCAGAGTATTCATCAAATTACGCTTATGACCATGGCCCTGATGGGCATCCAGATACACGATCATTGCGTTGCGCACCCTCTTCGGCTCCAGATCGAAGAGGCGGACGAGCAGCAATGTTATATCGGCATAGGGGCAAAAGCCCCCACCTTTGTACGAGCAGCAGTGATGGAATCCGCCGCCTAAATTGATTGCCCAGCCAAATTCCAAGGCCAGTTTACCAGCCAATATTGAGCCGGCTGCCTGATAACGCATCGGTCATAAATATCCGCTTTGCCCCGTGAAATTGGGCATATAGATCATGACTGGCACCTCAGCAATGCAGGCTACTTTGGCACTCCATTTGAGGGACTTTAAATACTTGCGAATGTACGCACGACGAAGTTGCTCTTTGGTAATCTCGCGTTCAGCGACAACTCAGCGCACAGCAGCTAAAGGTAGTATAAATATGAATGTTTTATCTGTATATGCACATAATATTTGTATTTACCTGTTGTATATGCTTGCCCTTGGCTGCATCGAAAGGATGAAGCTTCTCCAGGCCAGCGAAGCGCACGGAATAATTCTTGGAGTAAACTATGGGAAGCTTATCACCTTCCACAACATCCTCGCACTTCATCCTCCAAGCTTGTGCTCTTTTATGTGTTATTTATTATTATTTGTGACACATCGGTGTATTCATTATAGTGGAATGACACGTTACAAATTGTAAGCCGCTTATACGAAACCATCTTACAAGCGTAATTGTTTTTTTTGCTTTAATTTGTTATCGATGCTAAACGAGTATTAAAAGAGCATTAATTGGTTTCCTTTTTTGTTGAGGCTACTCCCAATTTTTTTTGTCAATCTGGAAAATGGGATTTTAGGTTTCGGGCTTACGTAAAGTATAATATTGCAATCATCGAGTCCCTATATTTACAATATAGGAACTATTATTATCGATAACATAATGCGTTTAATGAGGTTGCGATACAATGTAATAAATCGATAATTGTCGATGCAACTGTCTGCAAGCGCCAACATATGCATTTGAATATTGTTTGTCCACTGTTAAGAATCATTTTCGCTTCTGTAATACACTGTACGCTTATTAAGGCTCTGCAAGAAACGATAGTTGTTTCTCAAAGGCTTGCCACGGTCGTCTGCCAACAACCAAAGGTTTTGTAACTATAAAATATTTTTTTTGTAAGCGATTAAATATATTTCCAAAGCAATTGCAGCTTACATGGTTTTTTAATATTTCTACAGGCTTGGGGAACACATACCAGTTGACGACCTCTGCGCATGGTGGTGCTGTCAGTGATCCTAAAATGTAAAGTGCAATTACGGTATAAATTTGGGAACTCGATAGGACATGCAAACCTTTGTAGGTAAAAAATTCGTTGCATTTTACGCCAGCTATAATATCACTTAATGAAAATGTTCCTTCAATTGTTGAAGTTTTATTGAAATTTCTGACGAAACACGATTTATTACAGACTTCGTTTAGGACCCGCGGCGTTATTGTGGGACACTAAATAAAATAAATAAATTTATATTAATATAATATATAAATATTTAATTAATATTTTTACATGTTGTCTTATTATTTTAATATATACAGACCATAATTTAATTTTTTATTATTTACTTTAATTTTTATTTTATTTAGTCAACTTATATTTAATATCACAATATTTATGGTTTATTTTTATAATCTAAATACAAAATAAATAAATAAAGGTATAAAGAAATGCTAGATGCAAAATAAAATACAAAAGCCTAACTTAACCAAACTGAATTAAATAAGGAATAGTGAGTTACATTTTGATAAAGCAAATTAAAGTAGATTTGTTGCTAGTTTTTAAATGAAGGAAGTGAAGTTCGATTATCCTGCATAAAGCATTATATGTGTATTCCTTTTTTCATTAGCCATTATATCATAATTGTTAAGAAAAGAAAAAAACCAATTACATGAACAGTATTTAAAAACACGACCGTCGGTAGAGACATTGAAAAGTTTGGTGAAAGGGTCGTAAATATTCTTTCGACCAACACTTGATGAGGCCGAGTACAGTCTGGGCCCTATTAATCATAGTGGTATCAATTGTGGTACCAAGAAGAACTCCAAGGCGTTTGACTGTTTACAATGTACTGAAAGTGACCTAGTAGTTTTAAGAAGATGTAACCAAAAGTATCATTGACTCGACACGTGAACGAAATAGTTGTACGAGCGGAATCCAAGACTTATAGCGACTTGGGACCCTTCTGATGGTAGATCGTGCCGGAAGGTGGGATTGGGTTGTTGCTACCGTTCTTGAACTTCTTAACTATCATAATTTAATTTACTTAGTTTCCTTTTTATTGGAGTCTAACTCCGAAGCAAGAAATTCAAATAAAATGATAAAACCGCCACAAAGAAAGTTTTGTCGTTCAAATTAACTCAAATACAATCATTTTACGAATAATTTATTTCTACATTTCACAGATTTATTCATAAATTTCTTTATTGACAATTATTACGAAAAAAAAATTAAAATTATAATAATAATTCTGACTAAATTTAATTCAATTGAGTTGTTTTAATTGATTGATGAATTTTTTTTTAAATTCTGCTTAAAATTATAACGTTCGAAACATTTAAATTTTGTTGAGTTTATTGTATAATTTTAATCTCTTTAGCCAATAGGTACGGGTGTTACGAATTTGTTCTATTTTATTGCATACTTTTTCTTAGGTGGGGTATGTTTCTCAAGTGTGGGTGATACGAACTTTTATATTGCATACTTTAAGGCAGCGTCAAAATAACCTACAACCAACGCAACCAAAAAGCGGCAAGTGTGTAAAGTGTTTGAACCAAAAGAGCAATGTTAATAATGCAAAAAATTACAAAGATAGTTTTATGGTGTTAATGAAAATGTTAGTTTCCATTAATATATCTATGTAAATATATTTAAATATATATGCATATAAATTTTTCTTGTTTTCGATCTTTTTATTTAGTTAGGGCATTATCGCTTTATTTATTATTAAAAAATATATAAAAGGATTTGAAAAGAAAAAAAAGATTTCGTTCAATAATGTATAAATATTAATATTAATTTTTTTATTGCATAATTAAGGATGGTAAATGTGGGAATATATTTCGCAATTTGCCAGAGGGACGATCGGTCACATTTTGTTAGAAGAGCTCATGCTGCCTTAAAGGCACTTTCACATGCTATTGCTAGTAACACTCTTCAAAAATCGGGGAACAACATTTTGGACCACGGCCACTCCCGCCCCCAAAAACGATAAAAGCCTATATCTCCCGCATTTTAAGAGTTCAGTTACCAAAGTTGGAAGGTATATTACCAACATCGTACTCCAAAAATGTTTTTGGCCACGCCCACTTCCGCTTGCAAAATTTTCAAAATCCCATATCTCCCACAATTTAAGAGCTATAGTTACCAAACTTCGAAGTAAGGTGACTAGCTTATATCTGCCGCAATTTGAAAGGCAAACTTGGACAGAATTTCTGGGCTATACCCCCGTGTTCCTTGCTACCTGTTATCAGCTGACATTACGTATGGTATCAAAGTATTTCGTCCTGTCTTGTTAGCTTAGTTTAGTTTAGTTATTGCCACTAACACCTAGTCTAGAAAAATATTATTTTTGTATTATATGCATTTGTCACCTTTTAGCGAAAATTGGCTTAACATATTTTATATTTCAACTCAACAAAAAAAAAATGTTTTCCAGTCTACGTGATTTAAAAAATAAACTAGGGTTAGGCATTGCATTGCACTGCAACACTTTGATGATGATGAGGGATGCTGGTGCTCCGGTGGATGCGTGAGTTATTTTAAGTTTTATTATATTTATTTGTTTACATTATTTATGGCAATGTCAATTAGGAAGTTTATGGCCGGGATATGGCCGACTCCTGTAGACTGCAGTTCGAGACTGAACAAAATGTATTTGTGCTTGTTTTTTTGGTTGTTGTGGGTTTTTTATTTTCACAAATGTTTATTCATTAATTTATTCCCGACCACGTTGGTTTTATTTCCAATGCCTCACTGAGGCTTAGTATTTGATCGAATTGAAGAACAAAATATTTGCACCACAAGCCACATAAATTTTATTATTTTTCTCACGGTTTCAAAAATGTTTGCCACCAGAGGTGTGCAATTAGGCAGTCGACTTTTAAATAGAGCACATATGGGGCCTAAAAAGGCAAGCTGAGCAAAGTTATTCCATTCAGAAATTATCCGAGTATCTTAGCCTTCATCTTTAGCTGGGCTTAATTGCCGCTGCGCTTGTGAAAGCTGAGTACCGTAAGGAATGCAAGGGATATTTACTCTTTGAAACGTATGCACATCTACTAATTTTTATCTACTCCTATATCATAAACTTCTTTTACATCGCACCAAATTTGCGAGCAGCGACCATTGCAAAGACAGGCTTACCTCAACAATATTGACCATTATTGCCAGCACAACAAAGCCATCCGGGGAACTCAGGGCATCCTCTTTGAGAGCGTATGCCATATTTTGATGAAGAATATGTAGTTCGGCATCATATCGCTTGCAATTTATCGAATGTTCAGATCCCTTCGTCACTGGCGAACCCCAATGAAAATGAAGCTGCACAGCCTTGTATACACTTTTGAGTTTACATCCGCAAACAGCTGGTTGACTACAGTCTTCTGCGCAGGGTATTGGCATCTTCAGCGTATGCCCATTGTTGGTTAGCTTTAGGGGACGGGTCAAGGACTTATTGTAGTTAATGAAGATTAGCTCTGGCGCCGTTGACCTGACCGCCTAAAATTTATAAGCCTTATGCAATTTATAGAAGGTAACTATTCTGCGGAACACTTACTTTGGCTGTAGCTAGAGAAACGGGCGATTGTTGTCTGCCAGCGCTTACATTCCAATCCTTTCCGTTTTGATCATAGCTAAAATGGCTTAACCTTGAAAAATTTCGAACTACACAATTCATTTCAAAATCTGTAGCGACTTATCTGAACGAATACGTATGTCGCTTTAATTGTGTTGTGCTAAGTAACTAAAAATAAAAATATGTGAAACTGAATTTCGATTTTTTAGCTTCATATGTCAAGTTTAATTGGTTGGTATTTATTGTTTTTGTGTTTTCTTCTTTTTTTTTGTCAATCGTAGTAGTCGATTTTTATATTTATTCAGTGAAATTTTATCAGAGTTTTAAATTTATCTCAGAGTTCTCTTGAAAATTGGCCTTCCATTTATATCCTGCAGTCTACGGTAGTTGTTTATCAAAGGAAGACTGCGTTCGTCTTGCAAATCCCAAAATTTGGCGATCTGTCGCCTAGGTAGTCTCACAAAATCCGAGAACACAGTCCAAGTAACAGATTCGGCACAGTCAGGCGTAGTCAGTGAGCCTATATTACAATACACTTATAAATATACATAAATATATATGTCAAATGCATACCGTTATATGAGTAAAACCTTCCAGTTGAAATGTCTCCCAACAGATCGTTCGCCGTTAATCGCCCAGCTATCGTCGTTCTAGATTGGTATTGAATAACTTGAGGCAATCGATCTAAGATTCGGTTAAGACCAAATTGCGTCGAGATCATTGAAGGTACGGCCTGAAACATGACACCCAAAACGGCAAGACCATCCGAATTCAAACTAGCTTCGGATACAGTGGCATAGCGAACATTCTTATGAACAATGTGCATTTCGACGTCGTAGCGTTGACCATTGATGAGATGCTCGGATCCAGGACTGTTCGCCGATCCCCAATGGAAGTGCACGCTCTGCGCTTCAAAGGTGCCTGGCAACAGGCCGCCCTCGATGGAAGCACGCTGTCCGTTATTTGTGGGCGGCAAATCAATGTTCGCTGAAGTACACATTAATACTATAATTAAGGCACTGATAAAACAAAATTACTGCACACCTGTATGTCCATTATTTGTCATTGTCAGCGGTGACTGCAAGGCCCGATTGTAGTTCGAGAAACGAATGCGCGGTATGGACTTGCAAATAGCCTGTGAAAAGATAACCTTGCTAAAAAAAAGGGCAATTTTTGTGTAGGCTTATGCTACTCACAGTATTGTCCGCCAATCTAATTGGAGATTGACTTTCTCCAGTTGCGCATAGTCCCTCCCAATCGTTGCCTTGTTGGTCGTAGTTGAATTGTCCACTCGCCTGCTTGGCTGCCAATAGTAAGAACTGCAGCAAGACTACAAGTCCCAGACGGCTTAAGAGACACATTTTCTGTTTTGATGCGTATGAAGAAGTTACAGCTAATATCGACGATAAGCACTGAATACCGCTTGCAATAAGACTGCAACAATTGTGCAATGGACGCAGCAATTTATAGGCGCAGACGAGAGCTTCTTCCACGATAAGAACGCCGTTTCTTGCTCAGATCTTGTCAAGCCTGGTTGTAAATTTGCATAGAGATTGTAACGTGTTCGACATGTTTG
>JAWNNE010000171.1:0-369227 GCA_035043205.1 Drosophila trichaetosa
ACAGCACCACCATACGCAGAGGTCGTCAACTTTTATGTGTTCCCAAAAGCCTGTATAAGTATTTAAAAACACGTAAGCTACAATTCCCTTGAAAATATATTTAATCGCTTAAAAAAAACTGTATTATAGTTACAAAACCTTTGGTTGTTGGCAAACGACCGTGGCAAGCCTTTGAGAAACAACTATAATTTCTTGCAGAGCCTCAATAAGCGTACAGTGTATTACAGAAGCGAAAATGATTCTTAACAGTGGACAAACAATATTCAAATGCATATGTTGGCGCTTGCAGACAGTTGCATCGACAATTATCGATTTATTACATTGTATCGCAACCTCATTAAACGCATTATGTTATCGATAATAATAGTTCCTATATTGTAAATATAGGGACTCGATGATTGCAATATTATACTTTACGTAAGCCCGAAACCTAAAATCCCATTTTCCAGATTGACAAAAAAAATTGGGAGTAGCCTCAACAAAAAAGGAAACCAATTAATGCTCTTTTAATACTCGTTTAGCATCGATAACAAATTAAAGCAAAAAAAACAATTACGCTTGTAAGATGGTTTCGTATAAGCGGCTTACAATTTGTAACGTGTCATTCCACTATAATGAATACACCGATGTGTCACAAATAATAATAAATAACACATAAAAGAGCACAAGCTTGGAGGATGAAGTGCGAGGATGTTGTGGAAGGTGATAAGCTTCCCATAGTTTACTCCAAGAATTATTCCGTGCGCTTCGCTGGCCTGGAGAAGCTTCATCCTTTCGATGCAGCCAAGGGCAAGCATATACAACAGGTAAATACAAATATTATGTGCATATACAGATAAAACATTCATATTTATACTACCTTTAGCTGCTGTGCGCTGAGTTGTCGCTGAACGCGAGATTACCAAAGAGCAACTTCGTCGTGCGTACATTCGCAAGTATTTAAAGTCCCTCAAATGGAGTGCCAAAGTAGCCTGCATTGCTGAGGTGCCAGTCATGATCTATATGCCCAATTTCACGGGGCAAAGCGGATATTTATGACCGATGCGTTATCAGGCAGCCGGCTCAATATTGGCTGGTAAACTGGCCTTGGAATTTGGCTGGGCAATCAATTTAGGCGGCGGATTCCATCACTGCTGCTCGTACAAAGGTGGGGGCTTTTGCCCCTATGCCGATATAACATTGCTGCTCGTCCGCCTCTTCGATCTGGAGCCGAAGAGGGTGCGCAACGCAATGATCGTGTATCTGGATGCCCATCAGGGCCATGGTCATAAGCGTAATTTGATGAATACTCTGCGTACATCCTGGACATGTTCAATAAATTCGTCTACCGAGTGGATCACGAGGCCAAAATGTCGTCATGCTCCTCAGCGGTGGCTATATGAAGTGCTTCAAACGTGTCAAATCTGACTGCATTGTCAATCTTCAGAGGCATGGCTATGTATGCCTTAACTTAACTTATTATTAACATGCAAATATTGAACTTTGTTAAAACTATTACTCCTTAAATAAGGAGCAATGTGCGCTGTGATGAGTTTCTGACCAAGAATAAAGAATATGGCTTATACGAATTTCACTTTATTTATCTTGTTAAGGTTTTTTCAATACTCGGATAAATTTAGAAAGCAGGAGGCTATGTGTCGAGAGATCGATGGAGGAGATTTATCGCTATTCGATGAGGAGGTGGAGCAACATAACGGTAGTGGGTTGATGCCTCAGATATCGTTACGACTTCTGAAGATAAGCCTCCACCATTGTAAAGCAGCGTCGGCTGTCCTCATGCTCCTCCTGGGTTGTGGCGGGGTCGATATTGTAATAGTCCAAGGACCATGGACAGTCGGAGGAGAGCTCATTCTGAAAGTAAAATGGGAACCTGCATTATCGCGCAAAAACACCTTAGTATTGTTCTGCTGCATCATTTTAGCAACGGCGACAACACCGCAGTAAGCCTGGAGCTAAAGCCATCTCCAACACGTATACTCTCGTCGAAAGCTTTAAATATGTCGTTGCTAAATGCGAAGATCGCAAAATTGGCGTAATCATAGGGCAGCAGGAATACGAATTTGAAGGTTGAGTCACTCTTTATCTTCACCCTAAATACTAATCTTTTGATCTGCGATACGGGACATGCTTCCACTTTTATTATTAACAACCGTAAAGAGGTCATAGACCTGACTTTTGTTTCACATATCATCAGCGATCAGTTAAAAGGGTAGAGAGTCCTGGATGATCCCCCATTTTTTGATAAAAGGTATATTGAGTTTGATCCTTCCTTAAGACACCCAAAACCGGTCTACTTCTTAAATTAGATGGTAACTGGAAAATTTATAAAAGAAAACTAGATCGAATCCATTCGAAACATCCACCGACAGCCCCAGACTGCTTAGAACACCTCTGTGATCTCACAGATACATTCACAAGAGTGTGAGTAAATGCGCTTAAGGCAGCCTACACCATTAGCAGGCCTACGCATAAAAAAAGTTGTAGAGTAAGTTAGCGGTCTAAGCAAAATCAGAGAAAACAGACTCAGGTCAAATGACAAATAGCAAAATTGTAAAGTTCTAGCAAATTTTTAAAAAATGCTAGAAAAAATTTTATGTTTTGTTTTTCTTTTGTTTGTCGAACTTTTTTCTTCACCGGAATATAATTAAACGATTGGAACCCGTCAACGAACTAGCTCTGTTCGGGAATATTGGCGAAGCTTTGTCCATATATCTCAGCACACCAAGTGAATTTTATTTATAGCGTCTCTTAAAGTCCTTATTGGTAATAGTTAAAGGGGTAGAGCATTCAGGTCAATACGAATTCCACATACGCCACGACGCCGTTGTGGTCAAGGTGTTGTTTAAGGCACACCTTCTGCACACGACTCGACCATGATCTGTAATCACTATCAATTCTTTAATATGCAAAACGTTCGCTGCTGTAAATACCTAGTTTAGTTAGGTGACTTCTTAGTCAATAGAATGCTGAGTATCCTAAGCCTGTTCTTCCCCATGGAAATTACATGCTTAAATCGTTTTTGATTGACTTCTGACTTCTGAGTCCTGGTGCCTTCGCCCAGCTCCGTTTTCGCCTCTGTCTTTCTTCGTTTCTGAGTTGCAGCCGTATTGTGTGCCTTCCTATGCCACAATACGGCTCTGGACCTGTCAGAGGCCTCTCTGCCCCCATGTTCGCTTGCTCATCAGTAGCTTCGTTCACCGCTATGACCCTGTGGCCCGGGACCCATTTTACAGTAAGCCTATTGTGTGTTCCGAGTTGGTCAAGCTTGGACTTCATGGACAACTTTTGAGGTTATAGCGTTTATTGCTGCTTGACTATAGAATAGGTTGGATATATCCGTATTCCGATAGTTTCGCTTCAGGTTGAACTCCGCACATCGCACATACCTCAGCTTGAAATATGCTGGTATTCGTCCCCAGGGACTCACGCTGGGATATCCGAGGGCCCACCACTCTAAGGGCTGTGCCCTGCTTGGTGAGAGATCCGTCGGTGTACCATTTTATGGTGTGCGGTTTCATAGGCTGGACTTCATATAATGTTGTCTATTTCCTCTTGCTTTTCAAATGAACTTTGAAATTTCGCTCGAATGAGTATTCGGCTGCCATTTCGTCCCTAGGCTTATGGTGTGATGGAGTGGCCTGAGTTCCATTAAGGCTTCCAAGGCCATTTTTGGACAGTTGGACCTGTCATACATACGCTGGCCATTTTCTGCAGGTTTTGCAGCTGTCTTTGCACGGTGATTAGCCGCTATCTATCCTCCATGCTATCAATCCGTAGGTTAGCACGGGTCTTCCTACCATTGGATATAGCCATCTCATAGTCTTTGGTGAGGTACCCCATGATACATCATGTATAAAGCGCTATGGAGCACTTCCATATCGTATCTTGTACATGGGTGCCAAAGATTAATCTACTGGCAAATATGACTCCGAGATATTTAACCTCCTTACTTGTTTCTAATATGCTTCCTATGTCTCATTCTCTGTAATTTATATCTTCTAGTAATGGGGACGATGACTGTTTTTGTACTGTTTAGGTTGAGTCCAGCCTCCATACTCCAGTCACTCGTTATGTTCAGTCCTAACTGAACCACGTCACATAGTGACTCTTCAAATTTTGCCTCGTGCTATGATAAGAATATCATCGGCATATCCCTGACATTGAATACTCCTGTTGGCCAGCCTGCAAAGTAGTTCGTCTACTATGGGCTCCACAGTAGCGGAGACAGTACTGCTCCTTGGGGACGGCGTTTGGTAGTTAAGACTGTTATAATGGTGTCATGCGCTGATACCTTGGCCTGTCTGAACCCTAGCAGTGAGGGAATCCACCTTCTAGTGGTCCCTGGTCGCACCATCGGATGTGTTGTCAAAGCCGCCGTCTATATCTAGGAAGGCGCACATTGCTACTTCTTTATTGTCAACTGCCGCACTTAAAGTACGTCGCAGCTGATATGGTGCTGTGTCCGTTGAGGCTAATTAGAACAGGCAGATGTCATTTGCCACCGTTCGCAATCCTGAACCCGCTACCCGCTTGGAAGCCTCAGCTCAGTCCCATACGAACCATCCCACAAATTCGGAGACCAGGTAATATTAACTTAAAACGGGCGTTTAAAATTACATGTGTAACATTTTAATTAAGGTTGATTGGTAAATGTTTTTCTAAACATTAATTAGAAGAATTCCTAAAAAAAAATTTTATTTATTTAAACCTAAATGGAAGTTTTTTTCTCAATGTATTTCTTAAAAACGCCATCAATTTTAGAAACTGGATAATTTAAATCATAATGCAATAATATTCTCTTCAAAAAATTCTCATTATGTTTTATGTTAGTTGCTTGAACGAGGCGAATGCTCTGTACGAATTTTGTAAGAGCGCCATTAAAAATTTATAAGACTTAGCAAAATTGGCAGTTGCATCCGGTCCAAGATATCAAGATATCACGAAAATATTGCAGAGAGCGGAGTACGCGATTTTCAAGCTAACGCGCACTCTTCCGAACAGCCTCGTTCCTCAAATTCTCTAAGCAAAGACAGTCGGGCCGCGCGAAATCAAAGGTCTCAGTAAACATATATTTGTGTATAGTGTCTATCAAACACTCCTCGTCTACTCGTTTTAATGGTCATGGGCCCACTGTTTCAACGATGCACAAACGGCCCCAGTGTGCGGGAAATAAATAAATACTTGGAAACTATAGAAGTTTATAATTTCAAAAAGTGAAATATGAGTGCCTTTATAATGATAAAACTGCTGTGAGCGAAAAACTGCGCTACTTGGAAATTACAAATGCAAGCCGTACTAGAGAAAAGCCACCTATGGCAGTACGTGGACGGCACTAAGTCATGGACGGGAACGACTACGCCATTTGGAAAACGTATGACGAGAAAGTGCGAGCTTGTCAGCCAGCAATTGCTGTAGAAAGCTTAGGGAAACTTTTCAGTCAAGAGAACAGGTGCGGAAAGCACGAGGCCGTGAAGCAACTCAGGGAAATTGGCGTGACAATTGGCGATGATTTGGTCAGCACATTGCTGATTTACAGTTTGCAATGGAAGCAAGAGATGAACCATCGTCAGGTATTCTGAAAGTGAAAATAATAGAAGCAGGTGCGCTCAGAACTAAGTGTTAACGTGAAGAGCACAACCACTAAGCAGACAATACATAGAGGAGTCAAATCGACAAACACAATGCATCACGTTTCTCGGGGCCTGGGTCTCAGCAGAGACCAACGAACTCAGGTCATCATTTCATTGACTTCACTGCGACAAAATCACTGATAAATGAAAAACCCAGACTTTTTTGAGCATGCGTGCGTTATGAATGGCGGCTGGTCGAGACAATGATACCACTTTTAAGATTTACGCTAGACAATGTTGACAATGTAAACTAGAGAACAGAAAAAATAATTGTAGTAGATCTGATTATTAGATTTACTTTCCATGAGTTTAATTGTCAATAAATTTTAGGATAGTCGACTTTTCAACTTCTTATCACACATATTTTAAGAATTGATGTGAAAGAATCCACTTTCATATTTGTAAAGCTAAAATGGCCATTTGTACATCTGTCTTCTAACAACATTGTAAGGAAGATCCTGTTACGCGTGGATTTGTCTTATGGGGCAACTCCGGCCAGCCAGTGCTCTGTTAGGCGCTTTTGTGTACTTGTTATTGGTGGATCGATACTTTTATGTTGTGTTAAAGTTGCATCGGCACTTTTATGGAACTTTTATTGATTTTATTTCGATCTTTAATTCCCATTTTAAATTTAAATTTAATTATATTAACTGGCAACACTTGGCCGAACTTTAGCCATTTTTCAAAAACGTGACGGCCACCGCACGCACTCTGCATCCTTTCTTTATTTTCTTTTGCTGCTGACTACTTCCGTGACATTCGATCGACCTCTATATAAGTCGATCATTGGCCTTTTTATTCCTTTCTAACCCCAACTCGGATAATTTAAAATTACGCTGTCCCCGTCTGTTGAGCGCGCGAGCCCCCTCTCTCTATAATTGGAGTCTCTCTTTCTACTCTCTTAAGGTTCAAGCTTGAGGGGCTGCCACCTTGTCGACTGTTCGCAGCTCCAACTATCGATACCATTGACACCGCCGCAACAAGACAGCAGATGAAATTAATCAGATGAAATTAAATGTAAATAGCCCATGTCGTTATCATTAATCGTTATTAGAAATTATTAATTACTCAATTTGATGTTAAGCTTTCAGAAAGCTCTCCACTCGCAGCTGTGTATTGAATGTCCTTGCGATATTTGCCGGCAATGAGACCAATAATCGATATGAATTAATCGTGACTGCACGCGATTAACAAAATGACTGCTATAATTTTCAGTGGTCCCAGACGTCAGTAGACAAAAAAACAATTTGTTTCATATTTTGAGGAAAGGAAAATGCAACAATATTTCGAAGTACTGAACACAGTGACATTACCAAGCCAAGCAAGTCGAAGTCTGTTAAAAATCGTCGCAAGAAGAACAAGAACAATGAAATTGTTCCTGTGGAAGTGGCAAATGCGACACCGAAACACAAATCATCCAAGTTAGAATTAAAGAAAAAATCCAACAAGTCCAAACCGTTCAAAGTTTCAGTTGATGAGCTGCAACAGCTGCATAAAATTATGTTTATTTTCTGAATAATGACGAAGAGACAAGGGAACTGGACGGCTTCAGCGATTTGCAGCGGAAGGAGATTCATCTGTTTGCCCGCATTCACGGATTGAGGACGCGCAGTCGAAGCAGAGGTGGCATCAGAATCTTAACTCTCAGTCGCATCGGGCATGTTGCGTCGCCAGCAAATCAGGCTGCTTTCTCCGCTCAGTCCAACTCGATCCTAAACTGCGCTGCCAAAAATCTGGAGCGAAGCCGCTGGCGATGCAGCAGCGTCATGGCCCGGTTGTCCAAAGTGGCGGGCTGCTGCGCACGCACCGCATACTGCCACACCCACGCGGCACAAATCCCAGCCTGAACGCCGAGCGACGCGACTTGCCCATCTTCATGAAGCGTGACATAATCTTCGAGCTGCTCGAAATATCGCAGGTGCTCATCGTGAATGGGGCGACGGGCTCGGGTAAATCCACCCAGTTGCCGCAATATCTGGTGGAGAATGCCGCCGCAAAGAATCAGCCGATTCGCATTGTGGTTAGCCAGCCGCGTCGCATTGCAGCGATCAGCGTGTCCGGGCGCATTGCCGAGGAGCCCAATGAGAGGCTTGCATGGAGAACAAATGCAGCAATAACACGGTGCTGTCATTTACCACCAGTGGCTGATTGTTGCGCACGCTGGCCTTAAATAAGCTGGAGTTCTTTGGCAGCACCACGCATCTGGTCATCGATGAAGTGCACGATCGCGACCTCGATATGGATTTTCTATTGCTGGCCAGCAAGCTGGAGCTGCAGCGCAACAAGTCAGTCAAATTGAAATTAATGTTGGCCACCATGGATTTGGGGCCGCTCTTTCAACCCTTTGGCAATGCGCCCATTATTGGTGTGGAGGGACGCAGCTTCAATGTGTGCACCTTCCTTCCCTGGAGGATGTACTCAAAATATCCGGTTACATGACGCCAGAGATGCTCTGCCACCTGGGTTCCAATGCCGATGATGCAACGGCAAAAGATTTATTAGATCCCAATGGAATGGAGCAATTCATAGACAGGGATATCATTGATATCTCATTGGTCGTCTCGAGAGTGCAGATGTTGCTGATGAAGGGATCAAAGGGTGTCGTGATTATCTATCTCCCTGCCTATCAGGACATGACCAGGCTAATAGACATAATATAGGAACGGTGGCCTCAGGCAAATGCTGTCCGCCTGTTCTAATTAGCCTCAACCTGTCCCGTATCGATAACATAGAGCAGATCGGGAATGGTTATCGAAGTTTGGCCAATGTTTGTGCTCAGTACAATCTTGAGCTGCGCATTCGGATACTCAATGAAGACATCCTTCTGGCTGCGGCTATCGAGTTGGCTGTGCATGAGCAGAATTTTTATCATACTACCGGGTATAGCCTCGGATATTATGTCTATTAGCCTGGTCATGTCCTGATAGCCAGGGAGATAGATAATCACGGCGCCCTTCGATCCCTTCATCAGCAGCATCTGCACCATCGAGACGACCAATGAGATATCAATGATATCCCTGTCCATGAATTGCTCCATTCCATAGGGATCTAATGAATCGTTTGCCGTTGCATTATCGGCATTGGAACCCAGGTGGCAGAGCATCTCTGGCGTCATGTAACCGGATATTTTGAGTGCATCCTCCATGGAAGGAAGGTGCATACATTGATGCTGCGTCCCTCCACACCAATAATGGGCGCATTGCCAAAGGGTTGAAAGAGCGGCCCCAAATCCATGGTGGCCAACATTAATTTCAATTTGACTGACTTGTTGCGCTGCAGCTCCAGCTTGCTGGCCAGCAATAGAAAATCCATATCGAGGTCGCGATCGTGCACCTCATCGATGACCAGATGCGTGGTGCTGCCAAAAAACTCCAGCTTATTTATGGCCAGCGTGCGCAACAATCAGCCACTGGTGGTAAATGACAGCACCGTGTTATTGCTGCATTTGTTCTCCATGCAAGCCTCTCATTGGGCTCCTCGGCAATGCGCCCGGACACGCTGATCGCTGCAATGCGACGCGGCTGGCTAACCACAATGCGGATCAGCTGATTCTTCGCGGCGGCATTCTCCACCAGATATTGCGGCAACTGGGTGGATTTACCCGAGCCCGTCGCCCCATTCACGATGAGCACCTGCGATATTTCGAGCAGCTCGAAGATTATGTCACGCTTCATGAAGATGGGCAAGTCGCGTCGCTCGGCGTTCAGGCTGGGATTTGTGCCGCGTGGGTGTGGCAGTATGCGGTGCGTGCGCAGCAGCCCGCCACTTTGGACAACCGGGCCATGACGCTGCTGCATCGCCAGCGGCTTCGCTCCAGATTTTTGGCAGCGCAGTTTAGGATCGAGTTGGACTGAGCGGAGAAAGCAGCCTGATTTGCTGGCGACGCAACATGCCCGATGCGACTGAGAGTTAAGATTCTGATGCCTCAACCCGTGAATCCGGGCAAACAGATGAATCTCCTTGCGCTGCAAATCGCTGAAGCCGTCCAGTACCCTTGTCTCCTCGTCACTATTCAGAAAATAAACATGATTTGATGCAGCTGTTGCAGCTCATCAACTGAAACTTTGATCGGCTCGGACTTTTTGGATTTTTTCTTTAATTCTAATGATTTGTGTTCCGGTGTCTCATTTGTCACTTCCACAGGGAACATTTTCATTGTTCTTGTTCTTCTTGCGATTATTTCTAACAGACTTCGAATTGCTTCACTGTGTTCAGTACTTCGAAATATTGTTCAATTTTTCCTTTCCTCAAAACACGAAACAAATTGTGTTTTTGCCTACTGACTACTGATGGTTATCGGCCTCAGAATCATCGTCTTCATAATTATCATCTTCCTCTTCGAGATTCAGCTATTTGACCTTCTCCAGCAGGTGTTCTCGCGTGGTTCTGACAAGCGTCGCTTTTCGAGCGCCTTCCATTCCTGCTCCTCCCGGAGCTCGTGAGGATCTTCCTTACAATGTCGTTAGAAGACAGATGTGCAAATGGCAATTTTAGCTTTACAAATATTTAAGTAGACTCCTTCACATGAATTCTTAAAATATGTGAAATAAAAAGTTAAATAGTCGGCAGTCAAATTTGAACAAAAGTTAATCTCATGGGAAGTAAATCTAATAAAATCTATTTCAGATCTACTAAAATTCTTTTATCTTTTGTCCAGTCTACATTGTCAACATTATCTAGTGGAAATCTTAAAAGTGGTATCATTGTCTCGACATGTGAAATAGTTAATTCGAACAGCCGTCTGCGCACTGTGACACGATCCCGTTGATTCCTAAATTTGTATGTATGCGTGTATGTATATGAGTGCCCGTCGAGAAACAAAGAATTTTTTAATGTCGAGACAATGATACCCTGTTTTAGTTTTTACCATACATTTTTCGGGCACTGGCTACAAAATTGGTAAAAATGTAACCACCTCACTTTATAAAAGGTTACACATCAGGCCCAAAAACTTAAAAATTGAAAATCGATTGCCAGCTCGCACACAAAAAGACAAGGATAGAGTGTTGCTAGTATTTTCGCACACATTCAAGGGTTTTGTCGATCCGGTAGCAATACAGCTCGTTTTTTCGTACACATTCATAACCCATTAGGGTGTACCAGAAAAGGTGCGTACCTTTTCGCACCCACGCACGCATGCTTAAAAAATGCGAAACACCAGAAAATGTTGCACCTGTCATATGGCGCGCATCTGTCATAGCAAGGGAAAAGGCAGAGGCGAAGATCCAAAGACAGAGTGAAAAAAGAGATGAAGAAGCTACCCTCGCTTGCCAAACTAATTTCTAAGTGAATAAAGTTGGTATGTGGTGCATAGACAATGGATGTACAGCGCATATCAGTTCAAATGACTATATTGCAATGATCGAAAAGACATCGAATTTGGCAATCAATAAAACGATCCAGTTCAGTGGAGTTAGTGATGCACGAATCGCAGTTGGAGAAATCCAAGCAAAAGAGAGCATAACTCTGAGTGAAGTGCTCTATGTACTCGTTCTGAGACAAAGCCTGCTGAAAATTATGCGTTATTTGTGATGCGATAATTGTGAATAAAAACTATGACAAGGTTTGGTTGCGTGCAAATGGATATGGAAACCTATACTACTTTCAAAGTGAGCGCAACCAAGCACAGAAGGGTGAAGGTTGCAGTTAAAAGAATTACCGTATGGAACATTTAAAAGAAGGAGATTTAAAGAGCATGGCGGACAGCGGCAGAGTTGAAAAGTTGTCGAAATGTGAAGTATGTATAAGTGAGAAGCAAACTACAAACAATTATAAAACTATAACCGATATAAGAACGACTGATTTCCTCGAAATTATGCACAGCGGCTTGTGCGGTCCAGTGAGGCAAGAGTCCATGGTTGGTTGCAGATATTATGCAACCTTTATCGATGATCACAACCTTTATCGATGATCAGTCAAGATATTGCGAGATATATTTCCTAAAACAAAAGTCCGAGGTATTTAAAGTGTTCAAGCAATAAAAAGCAGAAGTGGAAAGTTTACCGGGAGGAAAATAAATGCATTACAATCGAACAACGAAACCGAATATTTAATCAAGGAGTTTGATGAACCATGGCATCCGGCAAGCCCCATATACGCCGCAGCATAATGGATTGGCTGAGAGGCAAAATATGACCCTTATAGAAATGGCCAGGTGCATGATGGAAAAAGTGGGAAAGACTCCAATGTTTAGGGCAGAAGCTGCAATCACAGCTTATTACAGTCGCAACAGAAAAAGGCGTCATGGGAAATTCGATGACAGATCTGAAGAGTGCAACGAGCTCGAAAGCGTATTGGTTATATTTGCCGGAAAGGTGCAAGGTAATCTTTTATAAGGATGTCAAATTATTGAGGAGTGCGAGGTGGCTTTTGCATGCGTAGATGATTCATCTGCATTGTAAGAAACTAAAAATTGTAAAGAAGCAGATTTAAAGAAGCAGACGATTGGACTAAGGCAATCGAAGACGAGTTTTTAGCTCAAGTGCTAAATAAAACGTGGGACCTCGTAGAACGACCAACTGACCATAAAGTTATCGGCAATAGAATGGTATTTCGCCTTCGTCGAGGCAATTGGGCGTGTTATATAAGCAAACAGACGATCTATTTGGCGTAGTCGATGCAGATGGAGGAGCGAATCAAAGCGATAGACGCTCTAATTCAGGGCAGGCGTTCATACTGTCTGGAGCAGCTGTGTGCTGGGAGGCATGTAAGAAACAAACTGTATCAGTGTCCAGTACTGAGTCGGAGTAACTTGCAATGTCTGAAACGGTCAAAGAGGCATTATATCTAGAAGACTCTCCTAAACAGTGTTGGTAGATGCTGCGTCACAAAAACTGGTTACTAGCTTCGGATCACTCACGTACGAAACATACATATATGTGGGCCACCACATTGAAGTGCATATGGAAACAGAGCAGTTGCCGGCAGACCTCCTAACGGAAGAATATATTTCGAATATATTTCGTCCTTGGGTGCCGCATGTATTTTATTTTATATATATTATTTGATTTTATATTTATATTTATTTGGTATATAATTTGTTATATACAGTGGGTCACACTTCATTTCAACCAATGTCATAGAAAAAACGTAACTGCCTGCCATAAGCTAACCATTCATTATTTTTCAGAAATTCCAAAGACTGATGGTAGGTATATATATTAACCACCAAAATTAATATATGACCCCAATACACTGGGGTTTCCCCGCCTGCTAGGTAGGATTATAAAAATGTAGCATACTTTTAGGTTTCATTTGGAGCAGGTACTTTGTGGACACCTGGGTGCCATAAAACTCGGATTTTGTACCTAAAGTTGAGTATTTTCGGTATAAAAAAAGGACTATGGACAAACAGACTACCATTGAACTACGAAAACTCATCCTGGAACACTTCCAAAACGGATATTCACATCGCCAAATAGCTGAAATGGTCAGTCTGAGCAACTCAACTGTGTATAACATCATTCGGCGCTTCGTTTCGTCGACGCAAATCGGATTGAGGGCAAGGGCAGAAAGGCACCAAACAAGATTTTCACCGAAGAGGAGGAGCGAAGGATCACCAGGAAAATAAGGGGGTATCCCAAGCTATCGGCTCCAAAACTGACTCAACAGGTGCAGGATGAAATGGGGAAAAAGTGCTGTGTGGAAACTGTGTGCAGGTTTCTGCGCAAACATGACTTTAATGCCCGAGTATTACGGAAGAAGCCCTTTATAAGCGTACAAAATAAAGGGACTTGGATGACGTTCGTCAAAAACCACTTGGACAAGGATTTGGACTTCTGGAACACAGTCATATTTGCAGATGAGTCCAAGTTCACCATTTTTGACTCGCACGGACGGAGTTGTGTGTGGCGACAGTCCAATACTGACCTGAATCCCAAACACGTAAAGGCAACAGTCAAGCACGGTGGAGGAAGTGACATGGCATGGGTATGTATCTCGTCAGCCGGATTCGGGAATTTTGTGATTTTTGAAACAACAATGGACAAGAATTGTGTACTTCAACATATTAAAGGAAAATTTACTCCAAAGTGCCGAGAAGGTAGGAATCCGACGTACTTTCCGGTTCAACCAGGATAACGATCCCAAGCACAAGGCCAAGATAGTACAGTCCTGGCTCATGAGGAACTGCCCCCACATGATAATTCCACCTGCCCAGTCTCCAGATTTAAATGTTATTGAGAATTTGTGGGCTCTGCTGGAAAATAACATCCGGAAGCACAGAATATCCAGCAAAGAAGACCTCAAAAATGCTCTGCGGGATGAGTGGAGCAGAATCAGCCCAGAAGCTACCAGGAAGCTGGTATCTTCCATGAATAATAGGTTAAGGGAAGTGGTTAAGGCTAAAGGATATCATACTAAGTATTAAAATCCTTATTTCAGTTTTTATAATTCAAATATATAATTTTATTTATACTGATCCAAATAAAATTTCCCCTCAAAATACGGTACTTTTTTACATAACTCTACCTAGCGGGTGGGGAAACCCCAGTGTATTGGGGTCATATTATTAATTTTGGTGGTTAATATATATACCTACCATCGGTCTTTGGAATTTCTAAAAAATAATGAATGGTTAGCTTATGGCAGGCAGTTACGTTTTTTCTATGACATTGGTTGAAATGAAGTGTGACCCACTGTATATATATATACATATATAGATCTATATATATATTTTTATACATATATATATACACACACATACATATATGTATGTATATGTTATTTTTTTCTATTTATTTTTTTTTTATTTTATTTTTTTTTTGGTTTGGTTGAGCACAGAAAAAAAATGGTATGCTGCCATGAGGACAGTGCTAAGGCCAGAATCTTAAATCGCCTTTCCTCCACTCCGTTGGATATATTCCAATCCCGGGTGTTTTGCGTCCGCCCTTCAGCAATATACTCGCCTAGCAATAAAAACCATGTGCCGGGAAAAATTAGTTTGCCGAGAAATTAAAATTTTTCGCGAAATAATTACCTTTTTAAATCGGCGTGTTGTTGCGCTATACAACAGGGTGCCGTGATTACCCATAGATCGGAAGTCGTTTAGATAGGCGGCCTTCCAAACCAAGGTGGAAGTTCACGACCAAACAGTAGTGACTTCAAATTGGTACCTGAGGAATATAAGCTCCAAATGGGCGTTAATTGACGCTTTAATTAATTTATGTGCTTGGCACCGTGAGATTAAGCCTTTACGGCAGTTGCCAGGGGCCATCACACTAGGTGATCTATATGCCAACCAATGAAATCCCACCATAGAATAGACATACCTTGAAAAACATTGCAACATTATATTTTTAAGGGAAATGTCGCCAAAAGAGTGTCAAACCGGACCCCATTAAGATTCCGATTATGGTACCTGATATCATCTGAGAAAAAAAATTATCATGCGATGAATGCTAGATCTATCAACTTGTCATTTAAAAACGTGCCGACTGAATTAGGAAAGTCCATTTTCTTGTTCCTGTTTTCCGATTTCGTGTGTAAATTTAAAAGAGTGTTAAGCATGGATTATAACGAGCTACTACAAGAGGCACAACGCCTTGTAAATGAGAAATACCGGCCGTTGAGCGCACGCTGTCGCAAGTGCTTCTGGCCACCCAGGAATTGCTTTCGCGCGTCACACTAAACGACACAAACGATTTGACAGTTGCTGCTTGGCTCCCGGGGGTGGATCTGCCCAAGCTAACACAAAAAATTGCGTCGTTGAGCGCACGCCAATCTTTCGATCCTCGTAATCGATCCATCGCCGACACCAATGTGGATGGTTATCTGAAGAACGTGCTTTATCATGCCATAATCGCCATCATTGAGGAGACCAATCAGAATATATTTAAAACGGTTGAGCTAAACAAGATTCGCGCCATGTTTACCGAATGGGGCGATGAAAAGGAGCTGCTGCTTATCGCAATGGTGGGACCCAAACAGGAGGGCTTTCCCGATCTGACCCGTCATGGAGCCTACAAAACTGCCACAGGATGCGTTGCCGCACTCTCGTCTCAATCGCATTTAGGCATTGTACGCCGAAGAGATCAGCGAATACAATGAACAGCATTGCCAGGCCAAGCATCGATTCAATCTGCTGTCGAAGCTCATGCAACGGGCTAAGAAGCCGCGGAACGCTTTCGACTCCCAGGTTCAAGAGATGGGGAGAGTACTGGCGCATAAGGCCAATGTGAAGCCGCTCTCGCGCACCGCAGATCCCATCAAAGTGTGCAGCTGGCTCTCGCCTATTTGGAGCAGCTTTACAAGGAGTACTTGAGTACCGGGCCATCAACTGTAATTTGCTCGACACGGTCAGTACGTATGTGATCTTCACATTCCAGGACTGAATGGACGCGGCCTACTCGATGTGACTCGTCTATTACAGTTTGCGCTGCGGTGACCTTGGTACTGCCGCACAGTTCCTCAAGGAAGCCGGCGTTTCGCCGGGTCTGCTGAAAATCATCCAGGACAAGCAGCAGAACCAGCAGCATAAGCGACAGCACCATACACAACATTACGAACTTGGCGTCCAGGAGCGACCTAATGCAGAGCTGGAGAGCCAGCAGTTTTGGTAAAAAAAAGTGTTTTGCATACAATAAAATATTTTTGTACCGATAGAAAGAGTGTTTTTTTTTTTGTGCACATGCCTTGGCATTGACAAGGGAATATACAAATTCCATTATTTCAATCACATATCTTTGTCCTAGCTAATGATAGACTGTACTAATAACACATACATATACGTAGAACAGCTTTGACCGCATTTTGACTTTGAGATTTTTTTAGGAACATTGAAAATATATTACAACGGTTTTTGACAGCCGCTTGCTAGCTTGCCTAAGATAGTCTATATCATAACTCATTTGATTTATCGGCGAGAGAGCAAGCAAATAGACAAAACCTCAAAGTTGTGGAAGTGTCTGTTAATTACACTTAACGACTTTTTAACTACATTATTCAATAAATTATCTATAATTGGAAAATAAACTACTCTGTAATCACAAGATAAAAGCGTTATTGAAGAGTAGTGAGTTTTCACATCATACATAATTTGTTAATTAACATTAACATTATTATTTTCTTCCTGATTTGAGGTGCAAATCATTAATAATTTTGTTCTAAATGCATTTTAATTGGTTTCCCAATACTTGCGATAAATATTGAGCTTTCTTACGTTCTAATTTTCCCATCTTTTTTAAATTATTTATTATATTTTCAATTTTAATTTAACTGTTCTTTTAAAATTTATGTCATTTATTTCAAATTTTTTATTTTATTTGTAATTTTCTAGATTTGTTTATTCAACTTTAATTGTTTCAACTTTGAAGACTGCATTTGGTCCACATTATCTAAATAAATAAATGAAATGAAAGTGAATTGATTTTCACCTGCTCTTCGTTATTAATATTTGCTATAATTACAAACTAATATTAAAACATCGAGTACCTTCTTTATACACTAAAGCTTGAGAAATGTAAGTTAAGCGATATATTCAATTTCAAAAGCGAAAAAAATATATAAATATATTTTCCAAAACTGAATGCTTTCTTAAGGGATCAGCTTGAATCTTTGTTTTAAATATGTATGTGGATATATAACTTGATTCAGAGTATTTTCTATAATTAAACAATTACAATATACATTAAACATATATATTATTGTCATAAGAGCTGGAAAGCTGAAATGTTCCCAGCCGATTCCTTTCAGGACGAAAGTGATCAAAGGATAGATGATATAGAAAATTTCCATCTTAAAGATGAAAAAATTATAAAATCGTTGTCGGGAACTGTTTTATTTGTAAGCCGATCCAAATCTATTTTAAGAGATTTGTACAACAAATTATTTCAAAATGCATTATATTTTTAATTTTTCAAAAGAAAACTTTTTCCAAGTGCACTCAGCTTCAAACAGATTTTACAGCCCTCACTTTCTTTTATTTTAAAGAAGTTTGATGGCAGTGATGAGGACAATATGCAAACATGTCGGTCACATTACAATCTCTATGCAAATTTACAACCAGGCTTGACAAGAACTGGGCAAGAAACGGCGTACTTATCGTTGAAGAAGCTCTCGTCAAGCAGTCTCTGCGCCAATAAATTGCTGCGTCCGTTGTACAATTATTGCAGTCTTGTTGCAAGCGGTATTCAGTGCTTATCGTCGATATTAGCTGTAACTTCTACATACGTATCAAAACAGAAAATGTGTCTCTTAAGCCGTCTGGGACTTGTAGTCTTGCTGCAGTTCTTACTATTGGCAGCCAAGCAGGCGAGTGGACAATACAACTACGACCAACAAGGCAACGATTGGGAGGGACAATGCGCAAATGGAGAAAGTCAATCTCCAATTAGATTGACGGACAATACTGTGAGTAGCATAAGCCTACACAAAACTGGACTTTTTTTTAGCAAAGTTTCCTTTTCACAGGCTATTCGCGGGTCTATACCGCGCATTCGTTTCTTGAACTACAATCGGGCCTTGCAGTCACCGCTGACAATGACAAATAATGGACATACAGGTGTGCAGTAATTTTGTTTTATCAGTGCCTTAATTATAGTATTAATGTGTACTTCAGCGAACATTGATTTGCCGCCCACAAATAACGGACAGCGTGCTTCCATCGAGGGCGGCCTGTTGCCAGGCACCTTTGAAGCGCAGAGCGTGCACTTCCATTGGGGATCGGCGAACAGTCCTGGATCCGAGCATCTCATCAATGGTCAACGCTACGACGTCGAAATGCACATTGTTCATAAGAATGTTCGCTATGCCACTGTATCCGAAGCTAGTTTGAATTCGGATGGTCTTGCCGTTTTGGGTGTCATGCTTCAGGCTGTACCTACACTGATCTCGACGCAATTTGGCCTTAACCGAATCTTAGATCGATTGCCTCAAGTTATTGAATACCAATCTAACACGACGATAACTGGGCGATTAACGGCAAACGATCTGTTGGGAGACATTTCAACTGAAAGGTTTTACTCATATAACGGTAAGGATTTTTGTTGAAAATTTTGCACATATATATTTATGCATATTTATATATGTATTGTAACACAGGTTCACTGACTACGCCTGACTGTGCCGAATCTGTTACTTGGGCCGTGTTCTCGGATTCTGTGAGACTACCTAGGCGACAGATTGCCAAATTTTGGGATTTGCAAGACGAACGCAGTCTTTCTTTGGTAAACAACTACCGTACTCTGCAGGATATAAATGGAAGGCCAATTTTCCAGAGAACTCGGAGATAAATTTAAGACCGGATTTCAATGAATGAACATAATAATCGACTACCACAACTAACAAAAAAAAAAGTAGAAAAAAAAAAAAAAACAACATCAACCAATTAAACTTTACATATGCAGCTACAAAATCTAAATTGAATTTATATATACGTACATATTTAGATAAGTCGCCACAGATTTTGAAATGAATTGTGTACTTCGAAGTTCTCCAAGGTTAAGTCATTTTAACTTTGAACCACAATTTATTTCACTATGATTAATGGAGCCCAGAATGAAGTCGGCTGCATCAAGTGTTGGTCGAAAGAATTTTTACGACATTTTTACCAAACTTTTCTAAGACTCTTCCGAGCCGAGTTTTCAAATACTGTTCATGTAATTGTTTTTTTCTTTTCTTTTCTTTAATGACCTATTGATAATAGTTTCAGTAGGAGAGTGTCATAAGAAGGCGAAGCTTTCCAGTTGCGAATCAAGCGTATGGAGTTTGTTCGCCTGGAAGAGGAATTAGAAGGAACGTTTTGGAAGTTGTCGGATCCTAACTCTTTGACCGATCGAAGATGAAACGGCAGAACTTCCGTATGCAGATGGGAATTGGAAATGAGATAGTGATGAAACGACCCTTCCAAAAGCCCTACATAGCAAGGACACGAGTGGAGTTTTGTAGTCGTTGACCATTTTTCAAATTCACACTTTTAAAAACAATGATCTACAGAGTCGAACGTGGTAAAATTTCTTGGTAAGCGAAGTTTTTTTTATAAGTTCGGAATACCAGAAGGCACACAGTCGTATAACGGTCGTCAATTTGTGTCGCACATCTTTCAAAACTTTATTGAGTTCTTCGGGATTTCGCACATGCGAACGGCTGTTTAGCAATGCTGCAGAGCGGGTTAATCGAATAGTTTTGACTTCCACAAGGGCATACCTTAAGAAGGATTACCGCGTCTGGGATTTGTACCTTCCTGAGATGGAGGTAACCATACGCAATGCAGTACACACGTCTAGTTAAGTGACGGCAGTTACGCCTTTCTTCGCAGTTTTCGGACATCATATGTTCCTCGACGGGGCGAGCTGTAAACTTGCTCGAAAATTAGGGTCAATGAATGAACATAAGATTTTTCATTTGCGCGCAGCGGATAAAATACAACTCAAAGGATTCAAAGCTAGTTAAATAAGGCTTATGAGCGTATTCATCAGAGTGGTGAATCCCGTACACGCGCATTCCATCAGAAGCCTGGTTAAGAAGTCTACAGGCGGAACTTCGTGATAAGTAATTTTGAGATGGGTTTTAACGCCAAATTTGCAAATAAGTTCTAGAAGACGAGAGTAGTGAGGCTAATCGGAAATAATGCATATCTCTTCGAGAATTTGCAAGATAGGTACTTAAATACTTGAAAAATCTGCGGAAGATACAGGCTTTTAAAATTTATAAGGTCTGGGGGTTTGGGGGCGGCGCAGGTGGGCGTGGCATATCCCGTTATTTTAAGGACATCGCCATCAACCTACCAACCAAATTTGGGGACTATAATGTAACCTTAACTATAATACTAAAAATTATTAAAATTGTGGGAGATATGTGGCTTTCTCGATTTGCGAATACCGATCTTATCGATTTCCTAGCCACCTAGTGGACGCAGCACTCCAATGTTAACACTTTGACTGACGCGGGCACAGACCAATATATGTTCCAAGCTTCAAGTATCTCTAAGGATGTCGAAAAAAAGTGCGTTCATACAGACGGAGCATAACGGACGTTGCACAAAACCAATATACTAATATACCTTCAGTATCAAAGTATAAACATCTATGTGCCAATCACCATCCTCAACATAAACATTTAAAACGCCAACTGCAACAATAACTACATTAAGCTGCCAATGACGAAGATTAAAGTAACAACAACGAACAACAGCCAGCAACAACGAAGAGGAAGTACTTCTACATGGCCGAGAGGTCTAAAGGACCAACGTTGAACCATAAAAAAGTGAGTCGGTTCCGATTCGTTATGTTGGCGCCGGGAAAGTTTTCTTTCTGTCAGCAATGCGGATGCATAGCGCCCAGCTCACACTGCAGATCGACTTTTACATCAGTGTTTCGCAGCATCTGTTTGGCCAATTTTAGAGCCAATTCATTACTTATGTTCTACCTTATGCTATTTTGATTTATTTTTTTTTTTTAATTTAATGTTTTGTTTTCTAATTGGTAGACTACATTTCATACATCATACATTACATTTCTTTTGCTTACTTAAATTCCTGATTTATTATGTATACATGTCAGCGAGACACAGCGTTCTTTTTTCTATATAAAATATATACATTGTTGTGGAGGATTTTAAACATTAATTTTTTGTGAGTAGATACCCTCACAACTGTACCTGGGAGCTGCAGAGTGTCCACAAATGATTTAAAAACTCATCTTTATTTTGTTTACCTAATTTTGCATGCCTAAATTAATTTAATTGTTTTATTTATAGGCATAGGTTAATTGAACGGCTTAAAGCCCATTGTGCTACTCAAAATGGTGATAGGACAAAATGTGGTTTAGGACGTATAAAGAGTGGTGCATTCAATAAATAACTTAACACCACAGGAAGGGTGGGAGGGCTACGGCCAATACACTGAGGCCGCCGTTGTACGCCAAAAGTATATTTTTTTTTGGTGTATTGAAAAATTCGATTGCCACTGCCCGTTAAAACAGCTGTTTGATAGTGATGTGTAGATTTGTGTAGTATTGTGTTGATGTTGGGTCGGCTCCCTAATGGAGCACTGGGTGGCCGGAGCTGTCTCAATGCGTAACATATATAATGTTAGCTGATATAATCTCCAGCTTTAGACAGAGGTATAAACGTAATTGGCCTTCTTCATATAAAAACTAGCAGCGTCGGATTGAGTTTTTTCAAGAGGCATCTTCAAACGCAGGCTTGTTCTTTGAACGTTGAACGTTGAACCATAACTCTGTTCACTATTGTCGGAAGGACTCTCTTCTCTATATTCTTAAAAGTTAAAATTTTCATTTCGTTATTTTTTTTCAAAAACTATCTTGTTTTACTTTTCTAGAATTTTTGTTTGGTTTTGAATGTTTAAATTTGTGGAAATGTAATTTATTTTTTATTTTACTTAATTAGCTATAGTTTTATTTATTGGTTGTATATTTAAATTATAAAATGAAACCTTTAATATTGTAATAATAAATATTTGTTGACTAAACAAAATAAAAATTAAAATTTGTAATTCAAAATAAATTTCTGGTCTCTATATATTAAAATTATAAAACAACATTTTAAAATATGAATTAAATATTAATATATTATATAAATATATATTTGTATTTGTGTTATTTAGTGTCCCACAATAACGACGCGGGTCTTAAACGAAGTTTTTTCCTACAAAGGTTTGCATGTCCAATCGAGTACCCAAATTTATATCGACAGCACCACCATACGCAGAGGTCGTCAACTTTTATGTGTTCCCAAAAGCCTGTATAAGTATTTAAAAACACGTAAGCTACAATTCCCTTGAAAATATATTTAATCGCTTAAAAAAAACTGTATTATAGTTACAAAACCTTTGGTTGTTGGCAAACGACCGTGGCAAGCCTTTGAGAAACAACTATAATTTCTTGCAGAGCCTCAATAAGCGTACAGTGTATTACAGAAGCGAAAATGATTCTTAACAGTGGACAAACAATATTCAAATGCATATGTTGGCGCTTGCAGACAGTTGCATCGACAATTATCGATTTATTACATTGTATCGCAACCTCATTAAACGCATTATGTTATCGATAATAATAGTTCCTGTATTGTAGACATAAGGACTCGATGATTGCAATATTATACTTTACGAAAGCCCGAAACCTAAAATCCCATTTTCCAGATTGACAAAAAAAATTGGGAGTAGCCTCAACAAAAAAGGAAACCAATTAATGCTCTTTTAATACTCGTTTAGCATCGATAACAAATTAAAGCAAAAAAAACAATTACGCTTGTAAGATGGTTTCGTATAAGCGGCTTACAATTTGTAACGTGTCATTCCACTATAATGAATACACCGATGTGTCACAAATAATAATAAATAACACATAAAAGAGCACAAGCTTGGAGGATGAAGTGCGAGGATGTTGTGGAAGGTGATAAGCTTCCCATAGTTTACTCCAAGAATTATTCCGTGCGCTTCGCTGGCCTGGAGAAGCTTCATCCTTTCGATGCAGCCAAGGGCAAGCATATACAACAGGTAAATACAAATATTATGTGCATATACAGATAAAACATTCATATTTATACTACCTTTAGCTGCTGTGCGCTGAGTTGTCGCTGAACGCGAGATTACCAAAGAGCAACTTCGTCGTGCGTACATTCGCAAGTATTTAAAGTCCCTCAAATGGAGTGCCAAAGTAGCCTGCATTGCCGAGGTGCCCGTCATGATCTTTTTGCCCAATTTCACGGTGCAAAGCGGATATTTGCGACCGATGCGTTATCAGGCAGCCGGCTCAATATTGGCTGGTAAATTGGCCTTGGAATATGGCTGGGCAATCAATTTAGGCGGCGGATTCCATCACTGCTGCTCGTACAAAGGTGGCGGCTTCTGTCCCTATGCTGATATAACATTGCTGCTCGTCCGCCTCTTCGATCTGGAGCCGAAGAGGGTGCGCAACGCAATGATCGTGGATCTGGATGCCCATCAGGGCAATGGTCATGAGCGAGATTTTATGAATATGGACTCTGTGTACATCCTGGACATGTACAATGCTTTCGTCTACCCAAAGGACCACGAGGCCAAACTGAGCATACGCTGCGGTGTCGAGTTGAAGCATCTTACCGAGGATGCCTACTATTTGAGGCAATTGAGACGATGCCTGCTTCATGCGCTAACTGAATTCAAGCCAGACATTGTCGTATATAATGCCGGCACCGATGTCCTCAAGGGCGATCCTCTTGGCAATTTAGCCATAACTGCCGAGGGCGTTATCGAGCGAGATCGCTTAGTCTTTAGCACATTTCGAGCTTTGAAAATACCTGTCGTCATGCTCCTCAGTGGTGGCTATATGAAGTGCTCCAAGCGTGTCATAGCTGACTCAATTGTTAATCTTCAGAGGCAGGGCTGGCTATGTGTACCATAATTTAACTTATTAATAATATGCAAATATTGGACTTTGTTAGAACGATTACTTAAATAAGGAGCACTGTGCGCTGTGATGAATTGCTAACTAAGAATAAATAATAGAGATTGGCTCATACGTATTTCACTTTATTTGTCTTGTTAATGTTTTTTCAATACTTGAATAAATTTAGAAAGCAGGAAATGCGTTATTTTTTATTTTATCTTCATTTCAATTAATGATTACTTTCAACATCAATCGTAATTCAAACTCTTGTATGCTAATATTGAACGCATTAAATACAGTCTTTAATAATAAGGAATAGAAATTTGCCTATACTTTTTATTTATTTATTTGTTTTGTTAAGATAATTTCAATAGACGAATACATTATCATTATTAGGAAATGCGTCCCATTTGCTGTAATATTAATTTAAATTGAGAAAGTATTTAGAACCAAACTGCTGTATGCATTAAATACAGACTTAAATCTCCCGCTAATTATTAACGATAATACAAATAGATCAGATTAGTTGCTAGTTGCGTTTTAACAATACAAAAATACATATAAATAAATCTTTATTTACGTGTTCTTAATGTAACTAATTGGAATATCAATGTAGTGTCTTTTCGTTAGAGGTTTTACGATATCGTGGGCATTAGAACTATTTGGTTTTTATATGCGTATTTAAATCTACAGCATACAAGATCAAGAATATCTGAACATATCAAAAAAAGAAACCTATCTTCTTGTGTGTCCTTTTGCACAGAATAATTACAATAATTATTTCCGAATCAAGCGCACATTCTTCCCGATTGGTATCGGGAAATTTTATTTACTCTCTTGCAGCTTTCACTCCCATGAAATAATTCATGTGCTTCTGGGTTTCTCTTGTCCTGCCACTAACAAGGCGTTGGCGTTGGCAAACTAGAATTGCAAGTCAAACGAGGTTAATATATATATAAATGAATTAAATATGAGCTAATCGGACTGCTCTTAGTATTTTGAAGTGAGATTTGCATGCACAGCTTGTTTTTTGTTTGGTGCAGGGCCAAAAACGTCAATTAAATAATCTAAAAATAATATAAAATAAAGTGAAGATTAACAAATAAGGAATGAAAAGAGGGCAGATAGCATTAATGTGAAACAACGACCATGTCCAAGGAGAAACCACTTTTTATACATGAAGATACCATATGAATGATGAACATAAAGAGCGACATGATAGATGATAGATTCGACCCTATATATATATATATATATATATATATATAGAGAGAGAGAGAGAAACTTACGCCGCATTGCTTGCCGGCACATCCTCGAAAAGGACCTCCCAACGCGAACTGATAATATATATTAAGCAGAAGGATATTATGAAGACGACAATGCCAATAGTTAGGGTGGTTATCTCATGCACATTGGACGGACGTAAAAAGATACGTGCGCTGAGCAGCGACCACGTTGATTCGGTCCACGTTGAGTAATCACCGGAACGCCAATCATAGTCTGCAAATCAAGGTTCAAAGATCAACGTTTACTTGTAGGCAGTTACTATCTCCGTAGACTTACTGTCAATGAGAAAAGCGGGACTCAGGGCATGTGTGTAATTCTGCGTTGTCAGTCGACACTCGCCGGTGCCATTGACTCCGGCAAAATAGAACAGTGGCAATTGAGTGCAATTCTCCTTGGACACAGCGGGCTGGGGTTGCGAGAGCAAATAGCCAAGCATGCGATATGTCCAACCCGACGACTCCTGCGAACCACCTTGCACACTTATGTAGCTAAATGACGAGCAAATGATTAATAAATATTTTTGCATTTTAAACAATTGAAATACTCACCGCATGGGCGGTTGCTGTGGACCTGCTGGACTATTTGGAAAGGAGGCAGCTTTGAACAGCGGACAGTCGGAGGATTGCAGGAAACAGTAGAAGAACTCATCGGCCAACAATGGATTGGCCACCAAGCTGCCCTGGTACGGCTTGCCCGACAGGGTCTCATACAGCGACATCGCCACAATCGAGGAGACTTTGCTCACCTTCATTTGCAGCGCGCTGCTGTTGAAGATCTGCGCTGTGTCATTGATATCAGCGAGAGTTGTGTAATCCTGGCTTGTATTGGCATATTTAAATTCCACATTCTCCAGATCATCGTAGATGGAATGATAGTACTTATTACCAGGCACTGAGTTTAGGATTAGCACCGGTAATTTGGGATCGTTACGCAAAAAAGATTGCGCCGATGTCGGCGGAATATGATATCCCACATTGGACTCAATGTTTACGGTGAAATTGTAGCGTGGACTCTTCGCATATCGATTGAGCTGTTGCAGCAATTGATTGGCCAGTGGAGTTGAGGTCAGTGTGTGCAACTTAATGTTGGCTATATCGTCGAGCGCACCTATATCGAGAATAAACTCAATGTTCTTGAACGAAATCGGAGCAGTGTGTGTGGAGGGCGGGGGAAATTCCAAATGTTCCATGTCGTAAACGAATCGTTGGGACCCAATGTAATCATAGGATTCGCCATCAAATGCCACAAACAGCACATTCCGCTGGGGATCACCAGCACCAGGTGAGGGTAGCAGCAGGCGCAGCATATGTGCCACCTGCGTCAGAATTGCCAGGCCGACAAGTGAACCCATCGCACCCATGCCTAGAAAAGTTCCCTTGTGAGTAATTATTAATTATTGCTTGCCTTGCTTACGCACCCAATCCATCGAACATGCTGGTCGTGTCCAGACGACAGGAGACAATGATGAACTTCTCGTTGCTTGCAACGTTGACTTCAACATTCTCGGGCGCACTAAGTGGATACAATGTGGCATAGACGTTGCGACCCTCCATGGGATCACAGTAGCGGCTGCCGCCAAGATTATTGATGAAGTTCGTCCGTCGTATGCACACCTCCGAATTAACGGCGGCCGACATAAACGCCTTGACTTCGACGGCACAAAGACTGCGAAAAGCATGCGACTCATAATCGAGTTTGTTGAACGTCTCGAAGCACTTCTCCAGCTTGAGAATGTCCTTGAATTCACCGATGTAGTAGATGGGAAAGGGAAAATCCTCGTGCAGCAGGCCAGTGCCCCAACGATTCCAGGTGTTGGCCACGTTGCCACTGGCATCACACGTTGCCGTCTCGCTCATGCTCCGGTTAAATTTGAGTCCACTATACTGATTGGGACAGTTGAGCTCATGAGAGAATTGTTTCATTTCCTCGGGGCGATTTATGAGCAGCACAACGGATATGATCTTTGGACCTGCTTCCTTCAGGCGCAGCAGATTCGCGCGCGTAAACAGACGTGGCGGTATCAGAGGCGCATATGGCGGCGACGGTGGACTATTAAGCAAGAATTCCAAATCCGCATCGAAGTTCACCAAATGCAGCACGCCAACTGAACCCGAGTAGGTGGCTGTGGTGCAAAGGCAAATAATTATTCTTTTGCTCCTGGATACCCTCTCCACCCCTCGCAAGATACTCACAGGAGCAGCCAGTTTGATGTGTGCCGTTCAAGCGTCGAAAGCAGCTAGCGCCTAATATTGGCTCGTACATTTTATCGCGCGTTCGTTCGCTGAAAACTGCAAGGCACAAATAAAACAAGAAAAGGAATAAGCTGAGTCAGCAACGATAGCAATTTATATATTTTTGGTTGCTTACCAGTGGCAGTGCTTAGCAGAAGTAACAGCAGCCATATCGCAGCTGCTTTCATTTGCCGCGCCATTAAACCTGACCTTATTATTATTATTTTTGCACGTCTGCAAATGACAACAATGAACTAACTGCACATATGGATGAGTGATATTTGTAAGCGGTATTCTCTCGTACGCGTTACTTGTCACGACTTTCTCAATGCCGGCCGCAAGCCACAGTTGTTTGGCAAAATTAGCGACATTCTATAGTGCCTAATTCAGTGATATCGAAGAAATTTTTTAATTGCAATTATTTTTGCTCTATATGTCGATTCAAATTAGCATTTATCCTTTTTCTATAAAATATAAAGATTAGTTTAATGTTAATCTTGAACTTTTTCCAAAAAATAAAGTTTTTTGATTATATATAATATATGTATTATACCCAAATTGAGAAACTTGATGATTTTCGCTACATGAAATCTTATATAATCAATTCTTATCTGTGATAAATACATGTTTTACTTTAAATAAATACAATCTAACAAAGTGGAACAATTTAATGTTATCAATGGTACAAATAATTCCACCCACAAATCGTATCACTTTTCTCTCTAAATATCGTAAGCAAATATTGCACGAAAGAGTCGTTCCTATTGCTGCAGTAACTGTATACCACTGTCGATAGTATCGATGTTTTGCTTGTGGTAAAACCATCGATGAGGTTATTTTTAGTTTTATTTTGTATTTATATTTTAAAATTCTAGACAATATTTAATGCATATATCAAATCAAATCGGATTCTTCTCATAAACAAAACAAATTCAGTAATTAATAATCGATGCAATAGTCGGATTGCAGTAATTATTTGGTGCGCTAAATTATTTCTGGATACTCCAAAATTGGCTTATTTTTGACTTATATTAATATGTCTAAAGGCTAATTAATTAAACTTTGCTAAAACAGCGAATCCTCGGCTCTGATATATTCGCCAATGTCCGATTGATGGAAACAAACCGTGGTCAGAGGATCAGCAGTTTTGCACTCAGTTGTGGAGCGTGCGAGGACTCCAAAGCCCAGTGCCAGATCACTCATGGAGAACACAACGACGCCCTGATACTGTCCAGCGTTCTCCGTGATGCGACCCAGTCCCGATTTCGGGATGTGATTGCCGTAGAGGAACTGCTGCTCGTAGGAGGGCTTCACCCAAATCTTGTACTGCGCATAGGGTGCCAAATAATAGAGGGCCGTAATGTGGAACTTCAGCTTGTTTGTCTTGGAGAACTTGCCAAAGCAGGTGCCGACGCAGACGAGCTGCTTGAAGCCGAAGCACTCGCTCAGCTTCAAAATACGCTCGGAAACATAATAAATGCGATCTCGATGCTCGCGGAAACAATATGTTCCATCGGGGCGATCAATTAATTGCTGCACATTTGGCCCAATGCTGAATGGATGCGGAAACTCATTATTAATAATCGTTCGATTGCTGTTTTGGGCACTTACTATTTGGCAAGCTTCTCGAACAGAATTTTTGTACGTTCGTCCGTTAATCGTTTCATTGTGTTTAACTACAAAAATTTATAAACGCGGTACAACATAGAAAATGTGTTCTACAAAATAGTACTAAAAAATACCATGGTAGCACATGCTGCGATGCGGTACTCGATAACGAAGCAATTTTAAGAATTTTCATCACCGATAACTGTTCTCATCGATATACTCTGTTGGCTCCTGCGTTAACTTATGTTATTTTGTTTGTTTCCCTACATGATTAGTTTGGTTTTGATTTGTTTAAAATAAATTTCTTAAATAATGTATGTCTGTTTCTTTTTGTATGCAATACATAAAACGGGCGTTGTATACAAATTTCAATTTATTTTAGGAGATGCGAAAAGCGCGCGTTCATATTGGATGATGGATGAACGCGAACCCATCCGATTAATTAACATTTTGATATACAATTGAGCATAACAGCAAAATTTAACAAAAACGAACGATCAAGTTTCAGAATTTACAAAAAATTCGAAGATATAAATTCAAATAAGCTTGATCAAACAATGTCTATGTTACAATAGAAAATTATTACAAAATAGTTTTAAATAGTTGAAATGTGAATGGTAAAAGCCTTTTATTTCAGAAAATTTAATATTATGTTGCCTGTGGTTGGGTCAAAAGGATTTTATTCAGTATAGACACGTTTTGTTGGCATAGGGGCCAAGAGGTCGTGACTGGAAAACCTTTTTTATTTTCAATGCCTTGTCTTGTTTTAAAAATTATCATATAAATACTTTTTGCATTTAAAAGTTAAATGATTTTCTCCTTTAATAAAATATTATTAGTATTAAAAAACAAAAGCCATCAATTTATCCATCTACTACATATATTTTGAGTTATAAATCGATATAATCTTGCTGAATTTTATTAAATTATTAAAATTTCATGTGGGTCTATTACATAAAAACAAAAAAAAAATCCGATTATTTAACGTAACATATCTCGTTGCCGGCCTATAATGATATATATATTTTTATTGCCCAGCTTCTCAAATCGAAAAATTAAAGTAAAAGCAAAATATTAATAATGCGGAGCTATTTGGAAGAATGCTTTAATTTGTTCTTTTTCATATTTTGGCTTTTGTTATTAAATTAATTTTTGACAGTTACTTGATTTTAATTTCGTGGATATTGCATGGGTTTTTTACCTTTTCTGCACTTAATGTTAAAAACTCTGAATAATTTGCGGTTCTTTTTTATTTTTGTTAATTAATTTATTGTTTTTACGTTACCAAATAATAAACATTAAATGACATCAAACTTTGATATATAAATATTATTTGGTGACATTTTTTAAACTTAGGAATTAAACTGAGCGAAAGCTTGCTGACAACAAAGTAGGCTTCCGTTTTGAGCTTTTATTATGTTATTAATTTTAAGTTTTGGTCTTGGTTTTGAAGAAAGCTTTTTTGCTCAACTTATAAAGCTTTGTTTTAAATACTCGAAATTTGCAAATTTTAGGCAAGCAAAAACTGTTATTGTTTAGAAATGTTTAATGTCAAAGTGAAATTCATAAATATCTACGCACAATCGTATTGTAAATTTTAAATAAACAAATAAAACAATTCTATTAAAATCATAAGTAATTTCTTATTTGTATTTGGCACTCATTAACCAACTGCCCGGCTAGCTCAGTCGGTAGAGCATGAGACTCTTAATCTCAGGGTCGTGGGTTCGAGCCCCACGTTGGGCGAAAAGCTTTTTTTTAATACATAAATATTTTTCTTGTAAGTATTAGCTTTACAAACCAAACTGAAAATAATTTGCCAATCATTACGCTTAGTCTAAGTAATAAAACGAAGTTTAAGTTTGTAGAATTTTATTTAATAAAATTTAACTGCTACTGAAAAAATATTTTAAATCGGAATGGTTCTTAACTGTAACGTACAAAATTTATTTGGAAGCAATAATGTAATGCTTTAAGCAAATCCGATTCTTAAATAATTTCTGGTTTATGTTTGATATATGGTATGCACCAGAGAACTGCATCGATCGTGGGCGATCAGTACTCTAAGAATTCGGTAGATCGGCAGATATTTGTTCGCTTACGAATAGGATTCGGGTTTGGGATGTGAGTGTTTGCTTCGTGTCGACGTTCGAACCAAATGAAACGATCAAAACGATCACAGGCATGAATACATGAACTGATCGTTAGCAGAGCAGCCCGCTTCGATTTCGAACTGGAATCCCGCTGACTCTGATATAGTAGAGATGATGCGTGTAATCGATGCAGATCTCTGGGGTGCATCTTGAGATACTATTTTCATAGTTAGTTAAAGAATGGTTACATAGAATAAAATAATGTATATTTTAATTTGTATACTTGTTTTAAGGTTAATGCTGAACGTACAACACAATAGATTTAAATGTAAATAATTATTTGATACAAATGTGCGAACATTTTCTATATTTGAATTGAATTAAATTGCATATTACGCAACAGCTATTTACTAATATACATATGTATATATATATATATAAGGTACCGACTAGTGTTCGTGAATTGGATTTATATAAAACGTTTATTAGATAATAAGTATATATGTGTAACGCGACCTGTGTGAGAAGCGAATAAAATTGACGGTGGTACTTATGAAACTTATACAATATAACGACATTTAGGCTAATGACTACCGAAACGGGCTTTTTACGATTTGAATAGCCAATCGAATAGCTGACTGAATTTAGAGAGCATTATTGGAGCATTTATTTCAAACAATGGGTTTTTTTTTATTTATTGAGGCACATTCGATAGATCACTTGGAGATGACGACATAGACGTAATAATTGAATTGGATTCGTTTGCCTTGGTTCAATAATCCTTCTAGAAATGCTTTCTCATGCTCATGTGAGCAGAGAAGAAGAATGGCGCCATCAGTGAGCAAAGAGATACCAAAATGTTTACCAGAAATCGATTATTTGCTAAAATGTCGAATAATTACATTATAATTATTTATTCATAATGATTCGGCGAATATGATTGTACTCACCACCACTGCAAATATCATGCAATATATCCTCGACATAGCCATTATCGTTGTCGCACAGACACAGTTTGGCTTTACTCGTTATAAACTTGGATACGCCAATGGTTCGATTGTTGTTCTCAAATTGACAAACCATTCCATCCTCACACTCATGATTGCTGTTGCACCTATGCCGCAGTCCTGCAGCGTTAATTCAAATATTAAAAATATATATGTAGCAGATTTTGTGATTTTTCCACTATTTTTAGAGATTATAAAATTTATTTTTTTTGTGTTTAAAACATTCAAATATATTAACTATATTTGTTTAAATATAACTTGCATATTATAAATTTGAAATAATTAATACATCCTTAAGACTTTATATTTTAAATGAGAAAAAACAGTTTTATTTCTCATTATTGAACATACAGAAAATAATAAATTACAAACGTTGCAGCTATGGTTCTGAAGTAAGTAATCTGTCATTGAATTCTGGAAACTCCAGCTCAAAAATTGTGAGGAATAGGAGTTTAGCGATTGTTTATGTCGGGATTGGACTTGGTCCAAAAAACGATTTCCAATTTAAATTTGGTGAATTTTAAGGGGGCAGTTTCATTAAGTATGGTTTATTTTTTTAAACATCGAGGTCTATTCTATCTATTGCTCATATTGCTAGATGTCATGTGCCAGCTGCCTTATCAGCTTTTTTCTTTTCTTTTCTCTGCAAAGTTTTCGTTCAAGAGTTTTCCAGCATTTACCGAAATTGCTCGAGTATTTCTCAAATCCGCTTGATAAAAGTTATATGGAATAATTATTTCATACATATCTGGCTGGAAAACTAGGCTTAAGGATTCTATAAGTAAGACTTTTTTAAGGCGATGAGAGTCGAGGAAATGGTTTTCAAAAGAAAAAGTGCTATGTGGAAACCTAAATGAGCATTTCCTCGGATTGGGACTCAAAAAAAAAAAAAAAAAAACTTGGAAATGTTACGCTTCTACATACGTAGCTAGAGCCAATAGCAGAGCCAATGGGACATCTGCTCTGCTTTGTCATTTGCAAGAGTAATAGGAGTTGCAAGAGCAAAAACATTTGCAACCAATACTGCCCAAAATATATAATTAGTTCTTTTGCAACTACTTATCCTATATAATGTTTATTCTAATATTCTGTTTCTCATTATTATTATAAATTTAAATTAAGCTACATATATGGGAAAACTAAAGATAAAGTCGCTGCGTGCATTTATGTGAATACGTGCTTGGAAAACATTCTCATAAGTGGGCGCTATTCAAGTGAGCTGCAGTCTATATAATAAAGCTTTGTTTAGTTATCATTTACAGCTTGCACTTGCTGCAGCTGACACTTGAGTTACGGGCAAACAAAGAAGGTGGCCTCTTGAATTATAAATGTAATATGCAAGTCTACCAATTAGGTTCGCACCAACTAAAGCATGCTATTTCTGGGTGGCCCAATTCAGTTAGCAGATGGGCTAGGCTTTTACCTTTTAGCACATCAGGACAGAGACCATTTGAGGGCGGTGAATCATTTCCGCATAGGCAACGCATCTTGTAGTCATTGGTATCCTTGACACAGCTGGTACGCTCTGCCGTTGAGCAGTCGTCGTTTGTATTACACTCGCGTCCCTTAACTGAAAATAAAAGTCATACCAAATAATTGATTCAACACACATCAATACGAACATATAACATAAAGTCTATCTCCCCGAATCTTAGAATCGATATACTTTCAGTGCCAATTCTTAAGTCAGGGGTTTTTTTTTCATATGTGTAACAAAGCACTCATTCAGCACAACATTCGATTTTTTTGTTGCTTGTATTATTAACAAACATTAGTAATTTAGATAGTTTATGCATTCATGCAATTTAATGTGAAAAAATTTAAGATTATATGCTAAATTCTAGCATAAAAGTATAAAAGCATATTTCCGAAAAAAAAATATTTTTAGGATTTTCGATTTAAGGCAAGCTATTATAAGTTATAGAAATTATTTTTCTCATATTAAAATATTAATTAAAAAAAAATAAGAAAAACATTCTAGTTGTCAGGTTGTCGTGGCGCTTTTTCTCAGTGTATAATTGTCTGAAAGCGTCTGAGTAATTAGCAAAGATAGACCTGTATAATTCTGGCTAGCCGCCAACCTCATCATTATATGTATATAGTACCTCCCACACTTTTCGAGTTGAATGACAATGCTCGTGATAGGCCCATAATTTGAGTTTACCGTTCTGACTTGCCATTAGCGTTGTTGTCATTGAATTTGATTTGTTTGACTTGTTTGATCAATTTTTGATTTATGCTGGAGCAAAAGACTAGAAAAACGGTTTTGTTATTTGTAGTAGGTAGGTAGTGAGATTGGCAGTCATGGCATGTCATTAAACGACTCGGTCATTTACATATCTACATATAAGTAAATGCAGGTTGGTACTTAGGATAAGAGACGAATAAGCAGCGTTTAATATTTTAACAAAAATATAATTTTCTTATTATTTTACTAGACCAGTTATGACAGCATCAACTTTTGATTGAGCTCAGAGTGGTGCAATAAAACATCCCAATAAATAGTAACGTTCGGTTTGGACCAGTCACCTTCCTTTCAATTTTTTTGTGAGTCTAACTATAAACATGTTTGTCATAAGGACTTAAATATATGGCATTAGTAATAATTGTAATATTTTAAATGCCTTCTCGACCGGAGCGCGATTATTGGGTAAACATTTCATGCATTTAGATTACGCGTAGCTATACAACTAAATTTATAGTTTATCTTATACTTAAGGACGCTTCAACAAAAAATGTATATATTAATAAATGAGCATTTTGAAATTATAAATTGTTTATTATATGGCACCTTATTAAATCCGTTTGTGAGTCTAATGTAAAATATAAATAATATTATAATATTTAATAAATGAAATAAATATTATTACAGACATGTGTCACGTACAAGATCTTGTTTAACCTGTTCAACAATACTTTTAAAATACGTGGAGCTGTTTTCTTACTAATTTGTAATCAAATACTTTATTTCAAATGTAACTTCTTAATTAATTAATGTAGATAAAAATATTTTCAACTGGTAATATAGTCTAAGGTAGTTGATTAAACATATCTGTAGCCTCTCTGCTTTGGGATCTTTGGGGTTACCGCTTTTTTTTTGACAAAAAGTGGTAGAGAAATAAATATAATAAGAAATAATAATAATAATCAAGGAAACATACAGTTCATATCTTTTGGCAAAATATCTTTCCTATTTAAGACAACAGTTTCTTATAGGCTGTTTATCTCTAAATTGGAGTACAATGTAATATCTTTGATTTCGAACTTTGATCTGAGCAAAAGTTAAATCCCCAATCTCACTGGTATATTTAAGAAATATTAATACAAACAAATATATATATTCTCAAAGATGTAAATTTGTAATCAATTATCATTTTGTAAATTAGTTAAATTAAATGAATAATCAGAGAAATCAATTGTTAATTTGTTAGTAAGTTAACAATCAATTTTTTCATCACGAAAATATAGATAAGATTAAGTTGCTAGCGCTATATACATATACACTACATACATAGTACACAGATTTACTAGGTATATTTTTAGTAAATGATATTAAAAACCAGGTAGCCTTTTCACTTCGATTTGGTTAAGCCAGAACAAATTTTAAAAGTTACAGAAAGTTATATTATATTAGAGACTATAATTTTTGATCGGTATATCGTATAACCTAATTGGCCTATCGTATCACAGATATTTATTTATTTAATGTCGACTAAGATCAGTCGACAAAAAAACTGCAAAAAAATAAACAAAATAAAATCGTTCTAGATGTATTTCACTGTGGAAACCCAAATAATGCACAATCAGACCAAAAAAGAGTTAGTATTTTGAATGCTTGCACTTCTTAACAATTTCCTTTGATTGCAAATGTGTGTTAGACAAATTTTATTCATTTAATATTATGTAAACCAGTTTTCAAGATAATATTAAGAACTTTTTTTTTATTTTTTTTTAAATCTTTTAATAGAAATCAACTTACTAATAGGTCCCTGAGTGGGCGGCGGCTGATTATTGGTCTTTCCGAATGTAGTCAATGCTGTGGAGCTCACCCCAAAGAGTATGATGAAGACGCCGAAGAGCATTGTCAGGCTGCCACATTGTGTGAAGCGCTTTAAGGGCTGCATATTGGTGCACTATTATAAAGCTTGTGTGGGCGGAATAAAGGCGCCAAAAATGAACTGTTATGCAAACAGTAAATTCTCACAAACTACGCTTTAACAGGCAGTTTAATATCAATTTTCACACAACGACGATGCAATTACGCAGTCACTTAATCAAATTGATGCAGCTTCTAACAATCAACTGATTTTGAATTATACACCTTGTATTTCACAATTTAATCCTTGATACTATCTAAGTCCAAGTCAACAGCGAAAGAACGAACCAGTCTCCAGCGCGTTCGAAATTCAAGTGATGAATTTCCTAGCGCACACGTAGCTTAAGTTTTGTACACCAACAGCCCTGCCGAGGGTTACTTACGGCTCGCTCACGCCAGTCTACAACAGGCCTACCCTACACTCTGGCTGCGAGCCTCATCCAATGTCAAGCAACACCCAAATTACGTATTAGTCTTGATAACGAACTTTGCACACTCTCCTCGAACTTGATAGAGTATATCTGTAAGAAAGCAAAAATCTAATGAGTGATTCATATCATGGTTTTCAGGGTCCTTAAAGTAATTTTCATAAAAACTAACCATAGCTTGATATAGTATTTCTGTACAAAAAGATAATAATAATCTGAACAGTTCGAGTGTGATTCATAATATAAGATTTTTAGGTTATTAAAAGTCCTTTTCATAAGATCTTCTCAAACGCAAATATTTAACGAGGTATATTATTAAATCATTTTATTTCTTAAATTCAATTCTAAAATGAAGTTGTATTATTTATTCAAATTTCATTATATTTTTAATTTTATTATTAATTTTAGCCTATTTTTATATTTTGTATTTTTCTATACCGACTGAAAGTAAAAAAATAAAATATCTTAAGTATGCGTAATATTTTATATATGGCTTTATTATTTTGTAATATCTTATTTCATTCTATATATTTTTATTTTATTTTTTAATTTTTCAAAAAAATTAATAAAATCTGTGTATCATTTATAGAAAAATTGCAAAAACTTTTCTGTGAGCACTTTTAACCGATTTTGAAAGTACTTATTGTATATTTTAAAGTCATTGAAAATGAATGCATCAAGTTCAAATTGGATTTTCAGGGTATGCATTATTGTACCTACATATACGCACTTCTAGCGACTTCGTGTTAGTTTCGTTAACGAAGATGTTTTTTTTTTTAGTTGTTTTTTTTTTATTTTTTGTAGTTTTGCCTTCGTGCAACTTTTTTTGTTGTTGAGTTAAAGTCGGGGCGGCCTCGTCTCGTCCTCGTCCTGGCCTAACTCTATGTGTGTATTATAATAACGGCGAAGTCATTAGAGTCATTGCATAGCCTAGTTTCGGAGCCTCCAACTAAAACGTGCACAAGCACAAACATACATGTGTAACACTAACGTGTAGTATTAGCACGCACAAGAACTACACTTACAACTTCAACAACAACAACAACAATAACAACTACTTTTGCTAAAACAGCAACAGAAAATTCTTATTTTGCCCATTATTTTTTTGGGTTACTTGACTTGTGTACCGATTGTGCAGGGTTTCTAATTACATTTTACTTGCACTACCATTAAGGTTGAGTGGGCGCTTGTTGCTTTTGTAGCCAAACTCTCAAAAAAAGGTTGCAGGCCACGCCCACAACGTAAAAAAAATGGCAATTTTACAAATCAGCATTTCCCCATCGATCCATTGGATTTCAGGCACGAGTAAGACAGAAAAGAAATAAAAAATGAAAACCGCATATAGAACTCACATCTGTATTTACATCAGTTTTGTCTAGTGTTATTTTGTTTGATATTTGCAATATACACCATTAACAAACCGGAGCCTGGAGTATTTTTCAGTAATAAGCTATGAAATATGTCAACGTGGACTTCATCAGGGCGTAAACTTGAATAAGAACGATTGTTTTGACCGGTCTGGCAGCAAATCCATTTGCCCTTTACTAAACGTGTACCATTTAAATCTATTTTGGTTCCCATAAACCACGCAGAAAAAATTAATTTTACACGCACACTAAACATAATTACCGAATCTTAGTACATTTGCGTATTAATTTATACAAAAAAAAAAGTGAACATGGATTCTTATGATATTGCTCATGAGTACATATGGTCTTCATTATTACTGGTTATTGATAACCTAAGGTTGCAATACTTAAAACCGAACATATCTTAAGCTAATGTTTGATTTTGAAATAGCAATTAAATCACAAACGCATTAATAGTTGCTTTTATTTTTATTAAGATTAAAATATTTTCATATTGTATTATCATTATCATTATTATAGCCCAATACTAATAATACAAGTTGTAATTTGCGCACTTTTGTGCCAATGTGCAGCTACTACGTAAATCCTCGACTAGACGAAATGCGAAACGTATAAATTCTTGCATGGCATACCTAATTAAGTACCTACGAATTATTTTTGTATAAGTATATATGTTTTTATTTGACTGTACAAGTATATTTCTGCAGACATCGTTTTTTATACTTTGATACCGAAGGTATCATAGTATATCAGTTTTGTGCAGTGTCCGTTATGCTGTCTGTCCGTCTGTATGCACGCAAGTTTTTTTTGACACCCTCAAAAATAAAAACTTGAAACTTGGAATACATACTGGTCAATTCCGATATTTCCGAAAGTGTAACTCGATGAATCTGCGTATCTCCCACAATTTTAAAGATAGAGGCACCAAACCAAGAAGATAACTTGGTGGTAACCTTCACCAGGAGCCTCGACCCTAGAAATTTGAAATGCGCATATCTTCCACAATCTGTAAGCTAGACTCACCAAATTATGAAGGTATTTTACTGGCAACTGCCTTAAGAGATAGATCAGAAATTGGCCACTCCGCCGATAAACTGATACACCTGTTAGTGTTAATCGATAAGACCATATTTCTCACACAATTTGAAAGCTAAGGTCACCAAATTTGAAAGTTTATGGATAGAAACACTCTTCAAAAATCAGAAACAACAATTTTGGACCATGTCCACTCCCGCCCCCACAAACGATCAAAGCCTATATCCCCCGCAATTTTAGAGCTCAAGTTACCAAAGTTGGAAGGTAGATTACTTAGATCGTACTCCTTACCGACTACAGCCCCCTAAATTTCCAAATTCCATATCTCCCATAATTTAAATGCTACAGATCCCCAACTTCGAAGGAAGGTAACTGACTTATATCTACCGCAATTTTAACTTGGAAAGTATTTCTTGGCTACACCCACCCTGTTCTTTGCTACCTGTTATCAGCTGGCATAACGTATGGTATCAAAGTATTTCGCAGCCGGTTACGCTCGACTGCAACATTCTCGCTTGTTTTTTTATTAATTCTTTTTTTTTGACATTATTGATAAATGTACTGGGCCAAATCCGTGGAAAATTATATAGAAATATCACGAACTTTGGCAAGTGCCAAAGTAAAATATACAAAATTTAGGCGCTGCAGCTACACGTACAGCTTTACCCCGTAATAAAAGGATACAATTTCTTAGCTCACAATCTGCATGGCATATTATTTTTAACTGATGATTAATTAATGCGAAAGTCGCCAGCAAAAGCCAACTGCCCAAATAAGCGAATATATAATTTGCTCACGAAATCTGGGAAATTGGCGATGAGCATGCTTGGAGGTCATCATGCCGCTGTAAATGCTGTAAAGCCCGAAAGCAGCCCATTAACTCCTCAGTGAAAGTCAATTTAGTTACTTTGGTTTCATCTTATCGGCTGGTCTAATTGCACCTGGACACATTCTCCTTCATTGCCATTTTCAACATGCAAGCCGGTTTTGCGTTGCTGCATGCACCTCAAATAAGAACAATCATACATATTTTAGATCAATTGCCAGATAAGCTATGAAAAATAATTGTTGAACCCTCTAATATTTGTTAGCCTCTAATTAGTTCTTGCCACCGAAAATTGTATTCAAATGTGTATGTATGGATACGATTTTAAACCTGGACAAAGTGGACCCACTGGGCAATGGAAATTTGATCAAAAACCTCTCTTTGAATGTTAGTCGATAAATCATATTTCTCAAAAATAAATAGTCAAAGCCATTAAAAAAGTCCTCGAAAAACATCTTCCTCAATTTAAGGTTTAAATATTTTGTTGCATATTTTTATTTACCTAATATGAACTAAAAGCATACAAATGACTTTTGGCCGGCCATAATCATAAGCGGTTTAAGCAGGTAATCAGCATGGGAAAGAATAGGCATAGGATACTCATCGGTCTATTGACAGGACATGGTAGACTAAGAAGTCACTTATCTAAACTGAGTATTTTTCGTAGCGAAAGAGTCCTCAAAGCACATCCTAGCAGATTGTTTCGCCTCAGCTAGGTAAAGAAAAAAAGAGGTGTATCCTGCATGTTCTGAGAGGGAAGACTTTCTTGCTTGTTGAACGTGTGATTTTGAGTATAATTTATATGTTTATTTTATAAATACGTATGCATATATATAACTCGTATGTACGCATTGTACCAAAGGTTTCAAGTTCATTTTTTAACACTTTTAGCTTTCACAACGTTGCGCATACAACACGCTAGCCAACGTCGCTTGAGGTCAAGGGAAAAGAGTTGTGACGAAAAAGAAAAACTTATTTTATGTACCTATGTACTTCCATATATACATTATACGTTATGACCACCCAGTTTTACCTAGCTCTTAGCCAAATTACCCCTCGTTACATGAATAGTCAGCCGTACATATGCAATGCAATAAAATACTCTAAATGAAGCTTATTTTGAGTGTTTCGCATATGTTGTTTGTTGCAAGCCAGAACACATTATAGTCGATCGCATAGCTGTATGACATTAGGCGTTCACTTTTGTTTATTCCTGCCACGGGTCATATTTGCCATTGAAATTAAATTTTGACACAACGCTTTAGCATGCGTTTCCCAGTATGCATACCGTTAGTAATTACAACTGCATTTGCTAATTGGTATATTAACACACTCAGAAAAAATATGGCCCTGAATTATGGAAATTGGCCATACCTCTAGTGCCAAGCTTAAATCACCTTATTAGTTAGAAAGTATAATTACAAACCATAATGTTAAATTTTTCTTAATTTCAGGGTACATTTTTCGAAGACTTAGAAAAATATTTTTAATGATGCTTCACGATCTTCTCTTATTTTATAAGTTCATATAAATAATAACAAAGATTTACCGCACCAGTAAATTTTATTATTTGTTTCTGAATTTTACAAAGTATTTTTTCTTGATATTATGTTTTGCGCTTATCCTTTTTTGAAATGCATTTTTGAATAATAGAATATATTTCTAAACAAAAAAAATCATTATTTTGAGATTGTCGATTTACGGCAAGCCTTTTTAATTTATATTTACAAATTATTTTTAAAAACAAGAAAAATGTTATAGATTGCGATTTGGGATTTTTTAAAATTCACAAATAATTTTTTTCTGAGTGTACCACACACGAAATAAAAATCATTTCATGAGTTATTAATATGTTTAAGGAACCATAAATCAAAGAATATGTATATTTTTTTGGGCTGCCCCCTTTTTTGAATATTTTTCAGCAGGGATGACTCAGCGAATGAATAAACTCATCCTAGTTGATTTTTGTTCTCGGAGTGTTACTCTTATTTGTTTGAATGACTAAAACCAATCAAGTTGAATAGTTTGAGCCAGAAATCTACTTCATTAGGTTGTGTATGAAAAGAGAGTTTTTGCAATGAGTGCATGCTGTAACTGTCAACTTTTTGTTGCAAAGCTGCATCCCTGAATTTGTCTTAGGGATTGGTTTGCTATTAGTGCACAGAAAATCGCGGGATTTTGTCGATCGTCTTTGAGCTCTCTGCATTTTGTACATGTTAAGAAACGATAACAAATTTGTACGGCCACACATGCGCCCATACTCGCCAATTTCAGAAAGTGTAAGTCGATAAGTCCGTATATCTCCCACAATTTTAAAGATAGAGCCGCCAAACGTAGAAGGTAACTTGATGGCATATATATTTTCGGACCATGCCCACATCCGCCGCCCCTAGGAGCCTCGGCCGTAGAAATTTGAAATGCGCATATCTTCCATAATTTGTAAGCTAGGGTCACCAAATTTTGAAAGTATGTTACTAGTAACTGAACCCTTAAGAAATCGATCAGAAATAATCGATCAAAACGATAGAAGCCTATATCACCCGCAATTTAAGAGCTACAGTTACACAAATTGGAAGGCAGATTACTAAGATCAGACTCTATAACATTGTTTGGGAAAAAAGTTTCAATTACAGTTAAACTGTACGATAATTTTAAGAGATTTTGTTGCACGAAAGATGTAAATTAGCATAGAGCTGATTCTGGTGATTTGTCGCTTTAATACGCATTAGCAGCATTGGCATTTGACCTTTTCGGTTCCCAAAATAGTCGACAATATTCAACTAAATGTTCAAAATGCTCACGGAATACATTTAATAACACCTGCGTGGTGGTAATAAATAGCACATCTTAGTCATAAGCGGTTAAGCGAGCGTTGGTGATATAAGTCGCCTCCAATTAAATTTAGATTTAATGGTATCCAGATGTAGTTGGACTTAGTCATAAGTCTCTACGTCAGATCTACATGCAGACAAGCAGACTTTATTTGTTTTTAGCAACTAGGACACCCCTAGGACAGGCTGCACTGAAATAATTTGTTGTCCACAATTCGTGAAACTTGGAAATTGTCGCTCAGTGAAATGTATTTTACCAGAATACTTCCTTCTGGTCGCCATCATTTAAAATGTCTTTCTGCTTCAATGCCTCTACTAGTCGGAAGCTTTAGACTAAGCCATTGCAACTTTTTGTTATATAAACCAAAAATTGTAAATGGAGCAAACATATCGATGTTTTTTACAGTTCCCTCGGAGTGTCCATCGTACGTTCAACAACAAATTTTGTATGCATATGCAAAGTATTGAACTTTTTTTTTTCCTGTGATACACACATAAAACAGTTCGTATTCTAGTCGTAAAAAGCTTGCAACGCATTAAAAAATAGAATTTCAAAATTTCCTTATGTTCACACCTTAACTGTACATATAACAATAAAATGTTATTAGTTCATTTCGTTGTGCCCTTCAACTGTACCACACTGCAAAATAAAAACATTGAAAATGTGTACTATATACATATATGGTCAGAGATATGGCCTTCCCTTTTCACTTAAATATTCGAAACTTCAGTTAGCTTTCTACTGAAGCTTAAGGGCGGAAGTTATGTACACCTCTATAGATAAAAAGAGTTAAAAGTCATTCAATTCCGTCATCAAATAATAAATACAATTTGCGAAAGCCCCGCTGGCATATTACTGTTAACCTTTCAACCCGACTGTATAAAAGTTCAAAGCAGGCACCCTGTAAGACATAGAATATGCAAATTTCTTATTGCGTACTAAAGTAAAAGTCCTAGAAGGGCCAAAACAAAATCCGCCCAGAAGCCCAAAAATTCGAGAGAAAAAATCAATGCCGAATACTAAGAAAACTTTTGCAACAATTCCAAATATTGCGGTCAGTTGGTCTTCACGGAGTGAGTGAGTTATGGTGGTAGGCGAAAACGCGATTAAGCCCCGTTGATTGCGGGTTACCAGTTCGAAGTACGTTTTGGCCAAGAACGAGGCTCTTGTGCAGTATCATGAGCACCACTGCACTCAGAACTAAAATCGCTCAGAAATTTTTAAAACCGCACTAAAATTAAACCAAAATATTAAAAAGTTTTTTTTGAATTTTAGTAATAATATCTAAATATGAGAAAATATTCTTATAAAAGTTAGAATGATTTAGAGCAAAAAATGTACAATCCCAAATATATGATGTTATTATTTTTATTTTTTACAAATATTTTCTATCATAAAAAAAATATTTTTTTAAAATGTGACATGCAAACCCTATTTTCTAAAAATATGCTTTCTGAAATTCAGAAAATAGTATTGAAATTAATTCTGTCTCACAGGGGGCGCAGCTCAGGGAAAAGGCTTTTTAATCGCAAGCTCAATCCATCCAGAAATAAATAAAGCAACAATCTTAAATTTTAGAAGAATACTTTCTGAATAATAATGTTTGAAGCCCTTTTCGCCAATTTTTAAAATTAATTGCGAATTTTTTTCCGAGTGCACCCCTGTATTGTGGGGCGTTAGTCGGGCGCCTTGGTTGTTGACTCCGTAATATTGGTGACGGCTGAGGTGCACGCAATCCATGACATCAGCATTGTCCACCCCGTTCTGTGGAACGATGGACGCGTACTGTACACCAACAATTATTTCAAATGCTGAGTTCCTAAGACGCATATAAACCTAGCACAATTACTTACTCATGTATAAAAATGCTCATATGTATTTATGTGGCTAGCAGGTGCTAAGCCCCCCTCTGTGGGGGCATTCAAACTCATTTGTATACCAGTAATTACTTTTTTTTTACTTTACTTTACTTTGCATACCTCGGCACTGAGTGCAACAATTTGACTACACCCTCTCACGCTCAACGAATGGAATTTTATACTCTGATCCTTAAGCAAAATAATAAAATAAAATTAATGAGAATATTCCCTTTGTCAAATTTTTAACACTGTTAAAAGTAGTATCGCGTAAATTTTCCAAATTGTATTAACGATGACCTTCTTTTTTTGCAGTTCTTATATTATTTATATATATATAAGACGATTAGAGGATTTAGAAGTCGGTTACGTCTGTCTGCAACGTTCTTACTTGTTCAAAATAGACCAAATCCTCAGTAATAATTGGGCTCAACATATCATTATGAAACAAAACTCTTCAATTAATTCATTTGAAATAAATACGAATTTTCTATAACTTTATTGGGAGACACTCTGAACCCAGCTGTTAGATATAATAATGGTTTTTGGGCTCGATTAGGCACCAGCTTTGCATTGCTATTGGAAATGTAACGGTATTTGTGTAATGGAAGCAGTTCTTGATTAAATTACATTAAATATACTTGATCCATGTGTGGTATATGAAAACTTATATTCTCAATATGAAGTATCTGGTTCTAATAATCTCTCAGATCCGCGTCTTCATATAGACGGACGGACAGTCTTACATGGGTATACTGACTCAGTTCTTCATCCTGATCAAGAGTCGGAGATGCTTAATTCTGCGTGTTAAATAAATTTACATTAAGATTTTTGACCATATTCAATGGGTTCATCTTATAAAAATACTGCTTAATTGACATTATGCACAATTTATATATAATATATTAAGAACTATTAAAATGTATGCTAATGCTAGCAACTTTTCTCGACTCCCTTAGAGATAGAGACTTAAAATTTGGAAAATATACTGGTCTGTAGCCGCGTCAGGCAATGTGCAAAAATTTGAGTGCTACGTCCACTAGGTGGCTAGATAATAGATAAAATCGGTATTCGCAAATCGATAAAGCCACATATCTCCCACTAAAAATGTTAAATGGATAAATGGATCTCCCACTTCAACCAAAATTCCCAGATGCCCATAACTTCCGAAATGTAATAGCTACAGTTTCCTAACGCTTATATCTACCGCAATTTGAAAGGCAGACTTGGAGTTGGATACACCCATTCTGTTCTTTGCTAATTGTTATCTGCTGGAATAACTTAAGGTATCAAAGTATTTCTCAGTCGGTTACGCCCGACTTCAACGTTCGCTCTTGTTAATAATGTTTAAGTGCGGGCCATAGTTATGTGCATTGCAATTTTAGCAATTTTACAAAAAAGCTGAGTTCCACTATTCCCCATTCTTTTTAGCAAAGTGCAATATTGAATTAATTACATAAAATGGAATTGATTGCCTCGCCTAGACGCAGTCGTCCTTATAGGAGCCATGAAGAATTGTAATTGTAATTTTAATTACGTGTCCACGCTCTGTAAAATTGGATTTTAATAATAAAGAACTCGTCCAATTTGAAGCATCAAGTTTCTCATTTAAATTTCAATTCGAAATCAATCAATGTCAACTTAAGTAAGCAAATCAGTCGGCTCGACCCAGAGGTCAAGATTATTCTGTTGTGTGTTTTTGGAAGGGGGAAAAGGGAGATTAGGTCAGGTGATTTCTGTCCCAAGAGACTTCGTAGTTAGGGGCTTTGCACGAAGATTAAATTTAACAATTATATATATGTGATTTGAATTTTGGTTCATTATTAATACAGAAATGTTAAATTTTAAATCGGAGTGGCGAAGCTGTTCATATATTGTTGTGATTAAGATAGTTTAAATTTTATCTAAGACTCACATTAGGTCGGCTGTGAAGCCAAGAGGATATTTGAAATATACTCCATATATTAAGGAGAACTTTACCAGCTATTACGAACTTTAATAATTAATTATTGAGCTGAAGGATGTTGCTGATGAGTTTCGCTAATGTATATCGTATATACATATGTATATAGGACTGATTATTATTAATATAATAGTTATAAGTATTATTATTCTTATAAATATAATTATAAGTAATCAACGACTTATTTCCTCGACGCACCGACAACTTTACAACTTTAGGTACTAGGAATGCTGCTCTTATTCTGCTGTTCTTCTACGACTTATATTATTCCATTAATGCTTATGCTGCTGTAAGATCTGTTAACCATCCTTGCAACCCAACAGTACTGTAATCCCACTATCTGAGGATATCACTGCAAACTCAAAATATTTATTTTCCTTTTACCAGTTCGATAATCGATTTCTTTTTATTTCTCACTGCTTCTTAAGTCAAAAGGTTTAAAGAAAGTGATATTTAGAAATCTTTTGAAGCTTTGGTCAGTATTAGTTGAGATTGGTTAAAAGGTACTTTTTTCGACACCCTGAGAGATGGAGACTTTAAACTTGAAACTTATACCGATCTGTACCCGGAAGGGTGGCAAATCGATAAAATCGATAATTACAAAGCGATAAGCCCACATATCTCCAACAAGTTTTAAGCTACAGTCTCCAAATTTGACGCCCACCCCAGCTGCCCCACCCCCCTAAATTGTGTAGTTAGAGCCGTCAAATTGGGTATGTAGCCGCCTTTAAAAATCTGTACAAAATATTTATGGCCACGCCAACTCCTGCGCTCATAATCGCCAAAGCCGATAAATCGGCATATCTCCCTCAATTTTAAAGAAAAAGTCACCATCTTGGAAGGTTGCTGCGAAATCGCAGAATGAAGACCTTCGCTGGTCTCATTGTAAGACTAGTCTGGCCACCAGACGGACTGAGAGAATGTCATGGAGAGGCATCTGTACGGAGAATTCAATCCAAAACCACTCCCATACTATGTTAGATGTCAACTTTTGGTCTGATTCCAGTGAAGACTAACTGGATATCCTCCTAAACAAAAATTTAAATAAAATTTAAAATGGGCAAAAAGTAGCTTTAAGCCGTTTAAATCTCAAGGCCCTGACCATATAAGTCCAGTCCAGCTAGACAAAGAGAAAGTTCTTAAGACTGGCCAAATCCCACCTGTTTGGATTCAGTCAAAAATCGCTTTCATACCCATGGCGATTGCTAAGATCGTACTCAAAAATGTTTGTTGGCCACGCCCACAGCCGTCCCTACAATTTTCAAAAGCCAAACTTTGAAGGAATATTAGCAGGTACCTTTTATCATGATATATGTATATAAATAGACTACTACAAATTCTAAATTATTTCAGCCCGCATAAGACAGATTGATTCTCTTTAATACACTTTAAAGACATTATATTATCAATTGCAATAGGTCAACACTTTATAAATAAACAACACTTTTTTATCCAGTATGCAAATAAAGCAGACATCCGTTAAAGATAAGTTTGAAAATTAGTGAGGGACGCTAAAGGTTGAGCTTTATTGTAATCCGATACTATACCATCAATCAGTTTCGTCCTGTTCGCCCTTATTCCGGCACGTGTTCTAACTTTACTCAAAATGAGTAACTTCCTTTCCTAGGAATGAAACGAAATTAACTTCAGGCATACGGGTAATGAGGCAGGTGCAAATTTTTTGCCATGGCTAATCCAAAATTTGTAGGTGGGCTAATTACCAAAGTGGAGACATTGCAAACACTAATTAATGTTGGGAATGTAAGTAAAATATATTTCAATTATACTGTTGCCGTGGCTTGGTTTAAGAAAATTATTTTTTCTGAAGCATTAATTACAGTTTCACCACAAGGAATTAGAGCAAAGCCAAAACCAATTGCTCTAACCATGAAAACAAACATGAAGTATTTCCTCCAAAATAATTGTAATTCTTCGGCTTGACATTATGATAATTATAAATCATTTAATGCTAGCTTTATCCCGAATACCAGGCTTTAAACGAGAAAATCAGGAAGGTAAACCAAAATTTGAATAATCACACATTTAGTGAAACACATTATTTTTTCCTAGATGTGAAATGAGATCCATACAGGCTATATCTAACATCTAGCATCTGCAGCAGTTATGCAAAATAAATGAAAAATGGGTTACGAACTAAAGATTGTAATGATGATCATTATAAAAACAAAAATCAAATTATTTTCTGGATATGACTGCATATTTAAACAATACAGAAATCTAATGCAGTGAAGAAGAGGATTCGGATGAATTGCTCTAAAATAATATGAGTTCAGTAATACCATTATGATTGTATATATTTTAAGCAGTTTGGCATGTTTTGGGTAATTTAAGCAGAGCTCCCACATGGAGAAGCCAAATCTCCAAGATCTAGTGATTGTGAGCCAGTTGGAAATTGACGGGGAAATAGTAAGAAAGGGGTACTCCCAGCCAGCCGGGCGCAAAAATAAAGATGCAGTTTAATCCAGAGAGCTTTATAAGTTTTCATAGTTTTCATAGATGGACATGGCTGTTGTACAGATCAAAAATATAAATACTCTATCGGCCTTTCCTTCAATGTGTCACAAACTTCACGACATAATTAAAGTACCCTCCATAAGGGCATAATTATCTTTGCTTAATGCTCTTGCTGCAACATGTCTTATATTCCGAATTGCTTCACTATTGCCTTTATTAACTCCTGATCGGTACCAAAATCCATGTCAACTTAACCATGCTCTCTCCAATCTCTGAGGTTATAACAGTTGCAGCTCTTAACTATATTTAAAAATAAGCAGTCCCTATTATTAGGTGCAGTTCGTATTTAAAAAGGAGGAAAGTCCAGAAATGAAATGTAGAAATGCAAGCCCCCATTTTAACAATAAGCAAATAAAACAAGTGTAGCCCACATTTATACAAGTAGTGTCAACATCTCAATCCTGGTCTTAACTAATGTAAACTCAGAGTACAGCTTAATAAGTTATTATTAACATATTATTATTATTAACAGAATTTAACTCCAATATTGTAATTGCTTAAAAAACAAATTGATAACCAAATTGGATTTAAATGATGTATAATTACAAGAACTTATATAAAGAATTATAAATGGATATCATGTGGATGTGTGTGTGTACTCTAATGGATCATCTGTTCGTATTTACTTTTTCTGTCTGGTTTTTTATTTATTATTAAAAATGTGAATAATAGAGAAATATAAGAAAAAAGAAAGAGAAGAAAGAAAGAAAGAAAGATAGAACGTTGCGTTCGGGCGTAACTGGTATTATAGTTCGGTATCAAAGTATGAAAAGGCCAATTGAACATATTACTAGATGCAAAAAGGAATAGAAGTAGAAACCTGCCATGTCGAAGTTGAACAGATGAATATTAACAACATATCTATAGATAGCTCTCCCATGAACGATAGAGGGAATAGCACATATAGTTGCAAATTATAGTTATCCTTCACCAGCTCGAAGGAAACTTTTTATTAAAGTTTATTGTTATGTTAAGCATAAGACAAATGTTGAAAAGAAAATAACTGTAATTGTTCATAATTTCTCTCTATTCGACAAAAAAATAATTCCTATATTTGTATAATATGCACTTTATGCATATGTTCGCAAAGGGATGAATATTGTAGGGTATATTCTTATTCTCGATTGTTTGGTTCTGTTCGGCTTTATTCCGGCACGTGTTTCAGCTTTACTCAAAATGAGTATCTTCCTTTCTTAATTAACTATAGGCAGACGGGTAATGATCGAAATAAATAATAAATAATCGAAACTTTGGGTGGAGACATTGCAGACTAATTATTGTTGGGAATGTAAATAAAATATATTTCAAATTTCTGTTGGCATGGTTTGATTTTGAGCAAATAACAATTTGACAAGGGATTAAAGCGAATAATTATGCAAATTAACGAAACAGTGCCTAACTGGTCTGGCATTTATTATTCGTAGTAATTCCTAACAATTAAAATAAGCATGTGTGAAGTAGTTTCTCTATATTAAATTATTTTTCATTAGTAAGATATATTGACCAAAATTTGGTTAAATTGGTTGGATTAAGGCGTACAAACATTGAACTTATTGAGTGTATTTCTAGTTTGACATCTGCGAGTTTGACAAGTTCGAATTGGATAAGTTCGAGCTATGCTCTGAGTCTGACGACTGTGGGAGATTTAATGGCTGCTGCGTCTGTTGTTGATGGGGGTTGTGTAGCTGATGTGATTGCTTCGATTGGATGGCAGTACCCGACTCGTAATTGATGCGTATCCAGTGACCTTCGATGTTCTCCTTCCACAGCGAGACGTTGTTGTCACCGCCGGTGACGGCGAGTACGTTCCCCGTGGTGGACCAGGAGATGCTCCACACGGCATCATCGAATGTGTGCAATACAGTCGATGTCCACTGCGACAGATCAGAATTGCTGCTCCAAATGATCACATGACGATCCTGTGAGGCCGACGCTATCTGCATGCGCGGTAATCCAATTGAGGGGGCCCATGCCACATCGCGTACCCAATCCGAGTGTGCTTCGAGACGATGTTCCTCGATCCAGCGATCATTGTCCTCACGCCAAATCTTCACGAGATTATCGCATCCGCCGCTGACTAATCGCTTTACGGCCGGATTGCGCGTCGTGACACGCTGATCAAAGGCCGGATCCGGTGCCTGAGCCGAACACCACGAAATGGCATTCACTCCAATCGTGTGTGCATTGGGTATCTTCTTGGCATCCCAAACACCGAACTCCGTGTTGCATGTCAGCACAGAAATGGAACCATCTGAGCTGGCACACGCCAAAACCAGGCCATACTCAGCCGGCGCAAAGTCCACGGAGTTCACCGAGGAATCGTGATTGATGTATTCGTGTCTGTAACGGGGAAAACATTAGGAAAATTATGTTGCGCTGTTGTTGCTGATAACGAGTACATACAAGTACACAAATACATACAGCTGCGGTCAAAATAATTGTAGAGCACACGAAAGTTTTGGAAAATGTAAAAAAAATTCTAAAAACATGGTTAAAGAATTATGAAACCTTTTTTTAAACACATGCTATCATTACTGAAAATAAGCAGATATCTTCATTAGATAACTATAAAAATACTAAAAAAAAAATTAAATATAATTCGACATAATTAAAAATATCAGTGGAATAATAGGGAAGTATTATTGGCTTTCCCTGGGGGTAAATAATATTTCCAAAATTACTACGTTTAGTCTTTGGTTGCATAGCCCTCAAAAGAAGCAACCGTCACATAGTTGGTCCATTTCTAGAGAAATCGATGTCGAAGACCTCTATAAAGTCTTTGCAAAGCTGTAAATTGTAAGTTAGTTTAACGTAAAGAAACAAAAAAACTATGCCATCCCTTTGCCCCCGATGATCTTTTCGAGACTATTGATGTACTTGGAGCTGTGGACTTCTTGGAATGTCCAAATAAATATGATCTCATCAATGGACTATGGGATTATCATTTTATCCGTTATTTTCCTTCTTTTATCCAATACTGACCAAAATCGACCAAATCATTATGGATGATCCGCCGTTTTTAGAAACAGATTTTGAGATGGGTAATTGGCTTAGATGCTGTCGAGACCATCGATCACCATATAAACCGACCACTAAATATTCCCCAATTTGTACAATGTTTTTTTTTAGATTTTGGCATTGTGTCTTTTTTTTGTTGGTATGGGGTTGTATTCTTGAACTTTTGGCTACATGTTTATTATCTCTTCAACAGCAACAGATATTTATTATATTATTACTTTAATAATTTTCCAGCGAAGTTTTGATAGTGATATTTTTTGAAATCAATCTCAGATAATAAACAAACCATTTGTAGTTTTACAGAATTAAATTTTTTTCCATCTTAAAGATTTCGAACAGGTCTCAATTTTCAGCTGTGCAATGTTCGCCACGCCTTATCACCATAAAATGAGCCACATTCTAACGTATTGCTTCTTAGATAAGCGACTAAGATACTATTGTATTATATTACTCAAGAAAATAACTCTTATTAAACTCGATCAGTATTCAAATTGTTTCTTCGAGTGCGGCAAAATTGTGTTTAATTGAGTGCCACTATTATTTTGACCTCAACAGTAAATACTTGCACACAGATACGAAGAGAACACTCACAATTTGGTCCAATCTCTGGGTGTTGTCGACTTCCATATGATCACTTTGCGATCGTAGGAGCACGATGCCAGAATGTTACCGAATTTGGGATGTGCCCATGCCACCTGCCACACGGGTCCTTGGTGTCCTTTGAGTTCTGCCAGTGCTTTATTGTTTTTGCGCGAGTGGAAAATGCGAACGCTGCCATCTGAGGAACAGGTGGCAAGCAGCAGGCCGTAGAAGTCCAGGGCGGCATGGTGGACCATGTCCTCGTGCTCGGTGTCGATCTCCTGCAGCAAACTGACCATTTTGAATGCTATTTGCTTACGTATAATCAATGAAATCAACAAAATGTAGTTCTACGGCTTGCAAGCGTTTGACGTGGAAAACTAGCCGCATTCGATAGACGATTTCATCTTATGTGCCCTATCGATGTTTAGACACTATCGATATTATATCGCACCATGATTAAATAAATTTTCTTGTATTTTTGATCTCTTTTAGCTACTTTCCAACATGATGTCCATAACATCGATATTATTATACCATAAGAATAAATATATATATTTTTCTCGCATCTCTTATATTTATAGTAAATTAACATTTTATTTTTTTTATATATTTAGTAATTATTATATTTATATTATTATTTATATGATCTTATCGATACTTTTGTCAGTACTTTTTATTTTACCCAGTATTTTTTGTTTTACATCTGAGGTATTTTTCAGTTGCCAAGACGCTGTCACTTTGTTGTGGACTCGACAATTTTCCATACTCGAAGTTAAGGAGCATTTCAAAAGGAAAATAAGGTAAAATAATGAACACAAATTAACTTTAAGTTGCCAAAACAGTTGAGGTACCACACAAAAACCTAAAGTAACTAAACATTTTTTATTGACAACTAAAAATGCTAGAAAAACAACACGTATTACATAACCTTTTAAGGTTACCCAAAAATTGTTACGCCGAAGACAAAACACGAATTGTATTAAAATTACTACATTTTTACAGATGTTGACACAATCAATTCTATCCGGCGTCCGTGTGCTGAGGACGGAGATGCGTCGCAATATTGCCATTGCTGCACCGGCTCTCAACAAGGCATCCGATCCCATCCAGCAACTTTTCCTGGACAAAGTTCGCGAATATAAGCAGAAGAGCTCGTGAGTAACAAAAAAAATTATTTTAAATTGATTATAAATAAGAAAATATGCATTTGCAGCGGTGGCAAATTGGTCGACTCGAATCCGGAAATCGAGCGCGAGTTGAAGAACGAGCTGGAGCGGGTGGCCAAGCAATATGGCAGCGATGGCAAAACTGATATGCTTAAATTTCCTGAATTTAAGTTTCCCGATGTCAAAATCGATCCAATTTCACAAGGCGCTAACTAGACAACATTTTCCTGCACATACGATGTCGTTAAATTGTTTTAAGTTATTTCCAATCAGAAAGCTGCTTGCCTGAACTCGAATCAACCAGGCGACTTTAAAACCACAACAAATAAATCATAAAAACCGTAATTGGTGTCAAAATAAAGTGTATCCTGTTGTATCCCCAGTAATGGTGGTTCTGCTCTTAAATGTGCTGTCTTCATTGCAGCAGTGTAGCTCCTGGTGTCCGATTGGCTGGCCAATTGCTTACAAGTTAATATTCCGTCTGTATTTAAAAATACATACATGACAAGTAAATACATTTGTAAATAAAATAACAGACTCCAAAAACCAAAAATAATCTATAAGCAAAAATGAAACAACATCATGTTACATTAAGTTTGTGTAATCTGAAGACGATGAAGTAATGGTATCCTGAAGATCACTGTCGTCATCATTTTTCATTGGGCCTGGCTTAAAAAATGGTCGAACGTTGTTTGTCTTGCCTTCTTGTCTATTTCGTTCTTCAGTGATTTATAACAGCTAATGGCCCAATTAATTCCTCGAGAAACTTTAGCCTTACGTTCTAAGTCATCGTTTTTGTCGTTATAGCGAATTCAATTAATATGTCAGGATCGGTAGGATATTGTGTAGACCATATTTTTTAATTTAAGCAAACTCACTAAGTGCAAGTTAGTCATGTAAAAATGTGTTAACATTATATCTATATAGAATTCCCTGTCGCTCTTATATCTACTTTTATTTAATTATACCAAATCGAAGATGTGAGCAGATGTCCGCAAGCAATTTGTTCTTTTTTCCATTGTAATTAAGGAAAATAATTAAATTCTAATTAGAAGGCCACCAGGCCAACTCAACTCTTTTTTCCAGATTAACATAAGGAAGGAGAAATCTGATCTTTACTTAAATCTACTGATGACAAATTTGAATGATCAAGATAAAAAGTAGTTCGAACGATGTTTCCTACTTTTTTTTGAATTGTTAAACTTAGATTCTAATAGCAATATATTCCCATTCTGAATAATAACTTTTAAACGTTTGCACACGAAATATGTGTATCTATATTCCTCTTAAGATCCAATCGTGCTTCGATGCGAACTAGTTTCTTAAACTTAGACTATATCTGTATTTTTCCTGTGGGGATCGGTTCAAGACATTTAAAGCAATTTCACTAGTTACTTGTACTATGTTGTTCCTAACATTTTAGAAATTTGTCGATGAATGAGCTCTTTAATTATAACTTATTTTGCTTCTTACATATAGGCTAAGAATTAGGAGTATCTCAGTACAATTTTGCTCTAAAATCTACGTATTTATATAAGAGAAAAAATGATTAGAATTCGCTTGAAAAATCTGAATTTTTTAATTGCTTTTCGCAAATTTCTAATTATAATTACAAAATACTTATTTGCAAGGAAAGAAAAATGTTTAGTTATATAACCACTCGTTCAATTAATTAAATAACACCAAACTTTCACTTTAAAAATAACACAAAAAAGTTTAGAAGAAATTAATTATATGTCTTATTAATTTCTTCTAAACTTTTTTCAAGTGAAGACTTGAATTAGGAAATGTCAAAATTACTCACTGAAATTGCCTCAAACCATCCAAAACATTAATCTGACTTAATTCAGTCTAGCACAAAGCTTTGAAAATATTATAATATCATACTTAAATATATAGGCAAACAAAAATCATTTTAAAACATTTTGTAGTTCAATAGATGTAGCAGACAGACATCTCATCAGTTTGAACATTCTAATTGTTCTCCTCTAAAACAGAAATCACTTGAAAACAGGGAGGCTACAACCGCACTTACAGGACTCGCGAAAGACAATATTTTTCAAATAATCACATCTTTAAGGGAAATTGATAAATCACAAATAATATAATCTAAAATTTAGAAATTTCTGCATGTTATGGATCACTTTCATCGCCTATTTTCATTATGAATAGAAATGTCAATTTTACTTCAGCATAATTTGCTTTATTAAATAAATAAGTGAAACTTGTATAGTTTGTAGTTTTAAAGATGTAACATTTAATTTTTCTCATATCACTTACAGGGTATTAACACTTCATTGCATTAGCTAGCTTCTGTCTGAAAATTAATAAGCAAGCTTTACTTTAAATCACACCCCCCGCTCAAAAGCTCAACAAGATCAAGGCTGTAGTGCTTAAATGTTTGACGAGGCTCAATCTCAGTTTGAGACTCAGTTTCTGTTTCAGTCTCAGTCTCGATTCGCTCACGTTGCGACGCTCAGCAGTAGTTTGATTCCAGCCGCTCCCACGAGTGCGTCAACGGGTGGGCATTCGATCTCTGATCTCTGTAAAAGCTTGTTAGTAATAACTAAATAGGAAGCAAGTAATTACTTTGATCAGGCTAGGGCCAATGAATGTACGCGGTGTGCATAAGATAGTGAAGCGAAATGTGAAAAATGTTGAATTTTGTGCCAAATGTTGTGTATTGTATAAAAATGAAAACTGTTACGAAATAGTTGGGAATGTACAAATCATAATAACGATTATTCCGCATATGAATACAGATGTACTTAGTGTTATATATATGTACACCTGTAAACTCATATATGCAGGTTGTATACATAAGTATTAACATATAAGGTCTTGTATATTCGAAATTTGTTCATATGTATACATAATCATGTCCATGCACACAAATTGAATTGAACACATATTTATGTATGTACCCAAACATACACTCCACGAAATTCAATTAAAGGCACCTGCTCTCTGCTAATAAAATTTAAAATACAATTTTTTAAAATTCTGCATGTGTTACGTATCGGCTTTGGATAGTTCCGGAAGAAGGATTTTCAACTTTGATGTGCCCTATACAATCACCGCTCTAAAATTCTGGAAAAAATTTGTGGTGAAATCTTTCTCATTACGATTACGAAAGTGGTAAAAGTGCCTGACACTTCTAGGAGTTGCTGTAGCCTGAGATTGGTTTCAAATTTCATCTTCTGGGAATTTCTTCAATTTGCTTTTTTTTCTTGTTAGAAACGCAGTGTCTTTAATTGAATCTCGCACTAAAAACGATTTTTTTTTAAATGAGTGATCTTTGATTTTTTTTAAATGTGGATCTTACAAGACTAATGTGAAACAAGAAACATAAACAATTGATTGTCAAGTACAAAGTCATGTGCCGTTAATTTAATTTCGCGGAGTGTAGCCATTTCATTTATGACTACGATTAATTCGTGTCTAGAATGCAAATAAAATCAATAAATAAATCAATAAATCTATGAACGCTAACCCTCGTATAGACACAAAGTGTATTAACAACAATATAAATTGTCAAAAACAAATTAAAATTGTTTTCAATGTTACTCAATACAAATACATAATAATACTTTCACTGATACATTTATTCAATTTGTTTACATCGTTGTCATGAGTGTAAAGTTCTAAATAATATAGGCGTTTACAAAAGTTGTTATACCCTGTACCTAATAAAAATGAGTATAATGAAGTGGCGAATTTTCATGTATTCTTGATCTGCACTATGAAGCAAGTCAATCTACTCATTAATATTTGATATAATGTCTTCGGATTACTTATATAGATCGATACATTTTGTATATTTACACAATTAAATACCATTTGTATTTTTAAGTGACTTTCTCGTTTAACTTTTTTATACTTATTCATTGCAAAAAATTTGACTACTGGAATATTTGTTTATAAAATATCTCATTAATAGCATATGAAAAAAAACTATAAATTTTTTGATCGAATAAAAAAAATAATAATAAAAAATAACCAAAGCTTATAAAACAATGTTTAAAAATACTTTTAATTTGCAATTTAAAACTAAATTCGTAGTTAGCCGATGTTTCCAAAAACGTAAAATTACACACAAAAATAACTTGAAAAAGCTCTAAAGACAGCAGTATCAATTAATCCACGTACACACACATGTCAATAAATGATTTTGTATGTGACCAGAGATACAATGAGTTATTACTTAATTGCAATACTATTCGTCGTATTGACAGCAAACGGCGAGCTTCAAGTGGAATCAATCAGGTATTTATTTATTTAACTCATTTATATAAACATAATTTAAATTATGATATATGATTAAAGATCTAGTACATCAATACCATAGGTGTAAAACATGATTCCAAAATGTAATCAGCCTGACAGGTATCAAATCATAATCACGGAATCTGAATAAGATCGAACCTATTTTCGAAAATTCCAAATTACGATTCGTGCATCAAATGAAGCTTCAAATTAGCGATGACGCACATTCGTGTTTACTCTTTTGACGTTTGATGCAATAAAGTAACGTTCAGAGCAATTAAATATAACAAGCGAGAACGTTGTAATAGAGCATAACTGACTGCACAATACTCTTGAGTATCAGAGTGTCATAAAGTGTCGAGCGGTGCCAGAAGTATGGCGAATTTTTAAAGTCAGTGCGATTCTTTTTCCTAATTGTACATGTATGCTCTGTTCAAGTGACTCGAACATTAAGGGGAAATAAATATATAACAGTTCTTATCTAGTACGAATACATTCTGAAGTATTCAAGTGACGAGCAGTGTATACATAGGTGTAAATATAATTTTTGTAATCAGTTTATACTAATAAAAATGTCGGATACAAGTGCAATTGCATTTGTAAATAGTTTAAATGTATACGAAAATCATTTTGCTCTTAATTAATTTTCATTACACACTCCCCGCTATTCGATTAAAGGCACTTGACTTTTTCCTTACAAAATTTGAAATAAAATTTGAAAAAATTTTTTTGTTCCACAAAAGCTAACTGTTTTAAAGACACATTAAATAAAAAAATAATTAAATTTATAGCATTAACTTAACATTTTTCATTAATTTTTTTTCCTAAGTGAGGTTACGGGGCGAAATTCGATTAAATGCAGTCATTTTCTATCCTTCGGAAAAGAAAGTGAATGGGATAATAAAGAATACATATTTATTTAATATTTTATAGGTAGAATTAGATCAGTTTTGTACAAACATTTGGAATGGGAAAGTAAAAAACACTCTAACCTAAGGAGATAGTTATGATCGTGGCTCTTAAGGATACTGGAGTGAACAATGGACAAATATTAATTAAATGAAGTCTATCGGCAGTTGATGGCATGTTAAAATTAAAAGAAACCTTCAACAAACAATGCTAAAAAACCAATAGCGATAAATTATAACACAGACAAAAATTAGCAATCTTACGGGTTGGGCCAGATAAATATGCTGCAGGTTGCAAATATCCAAACATCGTGTTTAACAAATTTTATCAGGTAGTAATCGATGGATTTTAAAGAAAATTCGGTCAAATCCTGTATTAACGCAGGCACAGCATATAGCCAGATCAAATGTTGCAAAAGAACACATGTCCTGGACCCAGGAGTGGCCAAGGTGGTATTTTCTACGAAGACTGTTAAGGACTCGTTAGCGAATGGTCTAAAATCCCAATATCTTAGTTTTATTTCAAACTTTAGAAGGAGAAAATCAAGTGCCTTTAATCGAATTTCGTAGAGTGAATGTATACATATTTCAGACAGATGTCGACGTTAGGAACTACAGACCGATTTAATTTACAATGCTGCTTGAATTAATATTATAAATAAAACAAATATCATGATATGTTTACAATATTGAGTTTAAATAAATATAAATAAATAGAAGTAAATATAAAAGTAGAAATGAGTAAAGGTAATAAAAATATGCCTCGATGATCGTAAGCGTTGAGTGTGTAAAAACTCATTCATATCGCTTATACGAAAAATCACGTCGCTGGTTCGAGTCCCGCTGCAGGCATGGTTGTTTGGTAGTTTAGTCTTCTTCATTTTATTATTATACTATTTCTCTCTCTCTCTGTTTTATCACTCTTTCTTTGAGAACCACGGGTATCACAACGGGCCAAAACTGGCCTAAGTGTGCCGTCCTTGGTCGGCAACCTTTAAAACCTAACCTTCTATGTTAATTATTTTGGTTTTTTAAATACTAATCATTATCATCTAGAAATTGATGCTACGGAGAATGTCAACGAATCCGATAAGTCTATAAAGTCCGGTCAGGGACAAGATTCAATATTTAGAATCTTCGTCGATTTATTGCCTGAAGATTTCTCAACTGTGTAGATTAGATTGGGGTCTTTTCTGATTATAAAGTTTTTCACATGATCGGGCTTCAAACGATTAAAAAGAGTAAATGTGTATGTCCACATTAATATCCCAAATGGGAATCTCATAGGCTGTCGGGTTTTGGAGAATAAGACTTTTGATAAGAAGGACGATAAGTTGTGTAATTCAAAAGCTAATGAAGACTGTAGGATTTTGTTTGCATGTCTTACTCGTTAGCATTTGACATTTGACGTCTTTCAATTGGTTTTGCTGTATTAAATACTGTGCTCATTTGAAGCTGAAGTATAAGTTTCATTATACTTCTTACCCAAAAAATATCGACTTCAGAATACTATGACATATAGATTCAATCGGTTTCTTTACATCATGAACAAATTGGATGTATCTGATCTGTAAAGTATGTCTTGTTCGGCGATCCTCAGAGAGCTTTACTGGTCGTTGGAATTCACAAATCTATAATACATTTTTTTGTTGTTGTGGTTGTGAAACAGAAAAACCAACTAACTAGCTGTAAAAGAGTTTATCTGTTAGGTATGTGAATTGCGTTTCACATTGCTCTATGTGTGAGCAGCGTATTAACACTTTTGTGCGGCGCAGATATGAGAAGGTATGTACATTTGTACATATATATATATCCAACTTCTATTGCGTCGAAAAAGGTTGAGTTTATACGTGCGGATAGCCAAAAAGCTATTGCAGAGAACCAATAAACTCTTCTACATTTGGTATCAAAATATATATTAATCAAAAATTCTTTGAACCAAAAATATGCCGGCACAATGTTTGGGGTCTTATTCGTTATCATAGCTACGAAGAACAAGAATATTGGTCGCCTTGGGGGGAGTTCCGTATATATTCTCTGGTGTGCATAAATAATTGTAGAATGACAAATGGTTTTACGGCCAAATTCAGCTTAACAGAGGTCATTAATTCCAATACTTAACAATTATTGCAAACTTATTTTATTATAATGGAAATTTTGTCTTAGACTCTAATTTTTCTCACCATATGAGATGGCTTATAATGCTTAGATGCAATTCTTCAGTCTATATGAAAATTTTTGTATTACAGAAAGTAAAAGAGATTTTTTTGTTGAGCAATGTGCATGCTTTTTGTCACTTTGAAGTTTTTGGAAGCCCTTACTGTTAGAGGCTTGAAACATGTTTCTTTCCAAAAATTTGAAGGCTAAAGTCAACAAGGAAGAGGGAATAACTTAAAAAATCGGCCCCTAAAAACGATGGATCTTCCACAATTTAATTTCAAACTTGGAAGTAGGTTACTAAAAACCGCCTCTCAAGATTGGTAAGAACATATTGTCATCGTCCAATCTAGCCCCTAAGAATCGCGAAATTCTTTATCGAATACAATTTGAGCTTGGATTACACTGGTAACAGAGTACTTCGTAGTGAGTTATGCACTACAGAAACGTTTTTTATTTTACTTTTTAATTTCCCATTAGATTTGAGGAAATTGTAAAATTTTATTCTGTTAATTTTTATTATATATATATATTTAATCAAAACATTTGGGATAAGCAGATGAAACATTGCTGTTTTCCGAGAACATTTGAGTGAAAGCCTAAATTTTACAGTAATATTTTTATGCTATGGGTCTTTGGTTATACAGGATAACCTTACCCCTGATGTACTTTAAATTATAAAGTCCATTTCATTAAAATGTGTGAACATAATTTTTTAAAACTTATCTTGTTATCTGAGTCTGTCGATCGCATTTGAAAATGAAATTATATTTGCTCACTTTTCAACTCGCACTCGTTAATGTCACAAACTGAATTGGCTTGGCTGGTTAAAGAATGTGAACTAAATTAGTTAATCTTTTCTCTTTATATTATTATTGTTACCAATCTTTAAACAATAAGTTCGAATTATCTGTCCGTCTACACGACCTCAGACCAAGTCTAATTAATTTTATTGATAACCCTTCCCGATTTCACAATATTAAAGATGTAGTCTTTCAATTCAGTAGCCCGATCCCTTATCTATATATATATTTCGGTCAACTGTAGAAATAATGTTAAGAAATCGAATTTGTAGAATTGATAATTTAACACGAGTACGATACATTTTGAGATTTTCTTTCTTTATTTTTATCTTTTATCTTTAGATATCGCCGAGATGCGCAAAATGGCACCGAACCCGAGAGCAGTTTTGAAAAAGAAGACGTCGGTTGGTCTAATATCAATGCCGAAGTTGATGTGGTGACGCCCATGGTAATTTCACATCTTCAAAAGCTGGGAATAGAGCACTTAGACCTTCCGGATATTAAAGAAAGTTTATCTATTGTAAGTTTATCTTTCATTGAGATATTGCCCAAATTATATAACTCTAAAAATTGAATAGAAACCTTTCTTCATCACCTATGAAGCTGGTCTGCACCTAAGTAATGGCATTGTCTACAATCTTGCGGGCATACACAGACACAATAATGCATTCATGACATATGAAGGCAAATCGTTCTTAAGTAAATTTTATTTAAAAATTAATAAGCTTCAGGTAAGTAAGGTCCTCAGTGACCATATATGATCTGTATTCACAAAGCTAGACGGACACACATACAAACTCGACAGTTGATCCTAGTCAAGAAAATATATTTCATATTCATACATTTTATGGAATCGGGAATGGAATTTTCTGGGATGTATGCATTATATATATAAAAATTTTAATAAACAAACTTTAAGCATTAGAGACTAGTTTGCATAAAAATAAGGCTAATTAAAAAGATACTTTTATGAAGGGATAATCTTTGTTTGCTGTCTAGAATCAATTATCGGATAAAGGAACACACGAATACACCCAAACTGCAATTAAAATTCACATATCAAGGTATATATGTATGTACATATTTTCATTACATTGTGTTGGTTTCTTTTATAGTTCGAATATAACTTTTTGCTCAAGTTGATGGCTATCGAGGGATATGGAAAAGTGCTTGGCACATTAGATGACACGATCGTTTACGCAGAGCTCGCTGTGAATGTAATTAATTCAAAACTGCATCTTCATGACTTTCGTATAATTGAATTCAGGTGCTGCGGTATCACAATGATTTATAAATATATAATAATAAGCTTATTTTACATGACAGCAATATTCAAGTACAATTGGACCAAGCCCGTTTAATTCGCGAGTTCACAGGTCTTATTTTAAGTCCTATTACAAACCTGTTCAAGGATCTAATCACAACATCAATAGCTGATGGACTTAAGGAACAAATGCAGTCAGTTATGGATGATTTTAACAACGAGGATCCTTTGGAACTACGTAAATTCACAAAGCAACTAATATCTGGAATAACTGGCTCTTCAACAGAGTCTAAGTAATGAAAATATTATTAAACTGGGGTTGAATTATTTTTACAATTGATTAAAATCTAAAATTTCTAAAATCACAAAATGCATTTTATTTAAGAACTCGATATTCGACCGATTAGTTAAATTGCGTTTGTTATATAATAAATGAGTTGGATACTGATAAAGTTTTGTTCGAAGCTGAAAACAGCTAGTTCGCTTTTAGTTTGGCTAAAACTCAAATTTATTCATCTCAGATTTTATAATTATATGTTGCCAATATTATTTTAATTCTTCTTCTATCGGGTCAACTAGTAAATTTTTAATCGCCTATGAAGAAATGAAGAAAAATCAGAGCATTTTAAGAATATTCCTGTAAATATATAATTTACATATATATGTACATAAAATACTCCAACTTTAATGATGTTAAATTTTTTTTTACTTCAATAGATATATTTATTGGAAGAGATTATACAAAATTTTCATAATATTTTACAACTGGAATTATCAAGTGATAGAACTTTATGGGCAAACGAAACTATGGCGGATGCAGGTTGCGCAGAGGAAAGATCGCAAAAGATATGGCATTGGTTATCTTTCGATCCGGTCAGTGGACGCGCTATAAACGCAAATATTGACTTTTTGACTGAGCGATGCAATCCTTCGTCAGATGCGGGAACACTCCAGAAGTGATTGTTTGGATCCATACAGAAGTGGGATATGTTCTTTGTTGGATAGTGCCGTCTGAAGAACTTTGTACGGGTATTATCGGTTAAGGTAATGCCCTGATTAGATACTTTAAAGTGTACCTCCAACGGAACTGGACGCCTACGCTCTGTGAGCATTTCGAACACCGCCTTTCGAACTGCATCGTCACCGGTAAGTGACTCCATATCACCTTGAAACAAGTAAAGGACATTGCAGGCCGCACCCTGTGCAAGCATCTGTTTTTGGTTGTGGATTAACTCTTCGTTATTGGAGACATACAAATGATCCCGATCTGGTAATATAAGGGTGCACGGTAGTGACATTTGATTAATTGAATGTTCATAGACGAATGCGGATAAAGATGTAAATATTGGTTCATTGACGCATCCTTTAAGACAGACACCACGCGTTGTCGGCTCCAATAGAAAATGTCGGACCAGCTGGTTTCCATATCCCGGTCCAGTCACCACGCCGGGAGGTGGCTTAGCAACACGCAGCACCAAGCCAAATGCATTTCGATAGGTTGTCGAGTTACGAATAATAAATGTTCCGGGCACCGCATCACGCAATAAATCGACGGCTTCTTCGCGAGACATGTTGGGCTTATACCAGAACTCGGACAAATCCTTTGCAAATTTTACTAAATGCGGATCAACTTCTTTAGTGTTGCTGATGCTATCAAAATGTTGAATATTCTGTTTGGCTTGCTGTGCTGTTGCACCGATCTCGTCGATCATCAGATTATTGAGTGGCTTCGCAACTGGATATGGACTGACACAGCGATCAGAGTTCCCGATGTTTTGAACATATGGAAAGGTCGGCGTTTTTGATCGACTCTTTTCCTCCAACACTAAGTCGGGTTTTTTGTATTTAGTTAAGGAACGTGCATCGGCATCAGGCAGGTCTATGGACTCAATCTGTCTTTCCTTAAGTTCTCTTGCGGCAAGTAATGGTGTATTTAACTTCCTATGCAGCTCATCCAAATCTTTCTGAATTGTTTCATCCTGTAATAACTCTCTGGCAGAGTCTTTGTTTGCTTCGATGGCTTGCACCTTTCGTTCCATTAGCATATCTTCGAACTCCTTCCGTGAAGGTGTCTTCCGCACCAATGGACATGAAGAAGATATACTCGGTCTAACAGTTTTGCGTACTATGGTATTGCTCTGGGTTCCCGAGTAAGTGTTATGCCCAAGTTTAGTATCCAGTATCTCCAGATGATTGCTGGTGTCACCGACATGATTCAGTTCGCTGGTTTTAAAGCCCACGGGAATATTGCCGTAAGTAAACGGAAGTGCATTCTCCCGAGCATGGTATGGAATATTTTCTGGGTCTGTGTCCGAATTTCCATTCTGCTCAGCATTTTGCACAACAGATGGTGTCTCATGCTCCGAGGCCATTGAAAAATTTGTTTCAAAATATACGCGTATATTTTTACAATCCGTAATGTATAAATAGTTCCTCTATATATGTATGCATATGTAGAACGTTGAGTCACACAGCACACACGTCTGCTAGGAACCAATACTGGCAGTTGACTAACGAAAGAGACTGTGAACTAGTCGTTTGGCATACTATACCCTCACATCTGGTATTATCGTTATGTCACGAATTGTGTAATGAGTTGATAGAACCATTTCCAATTTTAATCGAACATGTACGTCATTATAGACTTAGAGATTTCTTATTTTTACAGATATATTTATAAAACCAAAAAAATTGTTGTATAATATTTTTTTTAAGAGAAGACAGAGAACTAAAGTCACCATCCGCAATAGATCCGAATGACCACAATGAACAAAATATGTAGTTGCTCGGCGAAAAAAATATTACTCAAATTATTAGAGATAGTGTAGTTTTTTCCCTCCATTGCAAATTATCGAAAAATATATTTTAATTTATGAGAATTTTTAAAATGTAAAAACATATTTAATTTACAGCTTCTGCAAGGGAATTTAGATTTTTTAATACGAAATATTATTTGGATGTGTATATTTACGTACGCATACATATGTATATTTTCATAAACATAGAAAAGTGTTTGTAAATATGTATATTTACGTATACATAGAAAAGTGTACATTATATATATGTATATATAACTCATTGTTCATAAATGAACTATAAGTTGCGGGGAAATTTTGTAGCTTGCCTATTGATTTATGGGAAATTTGACACACAATCTCCACCAAGAAGTGTCGCTTTTGGACAGCTTCATCATTTCGAAATATTGTTTATAAAAATATTTATTTAACACAAATGCTTACCACAGTAAAAATGCGGATGTAGTCAAAATATAATCAAAAACACTGAAAGACTAGTTGAATGTAGTGTTTAGTCTATGATGATGGAAACTGTTTGTATACACACATGTTATGAGGTCGGAGGCGGCTACTTCAATTCATTACACATTTCCTAGCAATTGAAATGTTCTCTGATATTTTTATCACACGAAATTCAAATATGTCGATTTTTTGAACAGTACAAAGAATATCAGCCCCAATTAATTATAAGTGTATCAAACATAATTATTAGTGGAAAAGTTACATTTGGACAAAACTGACTTCGACTCTACAGGCGTAAATAACTATTTAAAGGGCTCTAAAGCTTGTCAGTGGCTACGTTTCAATCTTCAATGATACTAAACTTACAAATTTGGGAACACTGTCTCCAAGATTGGTGATTTATAAGACATGGGTGGGCATAGACGGATTCATTTTTAAGTACCTTATGAGGGTTAAATCAGTTCAAGTTTGGTAACTCGAGCTTTTTAATTGTGGGAGATTTTTGGAGTAAAATTTATTTTCGTTTTCGAAAGGGGGTTGACAGATGCTTGACTTTAATAATGCATTGGGATACAATATTGTAAATCGTATAAGTTATGAAATGCATTTTAAATACAATTCTATGCAACTAAATGAGGATATTTTAATTGTATATAATTGTAATGGGTGTCCTATGTTAGGTTTCAAGCTGGTGGCTGTACCCTAAGTAGTCTGCGGGAAAATCATTGTGGAAAAAATAGGATTTGTGCTATGGTAAGAAAATATTATATATAAAAAAAATATTGTTCAGCTTTACTTTCCAAATAGTTAAGCAATAAATGCTTATGTATATATATTTCTTGAAGACAGCTAATTTATATATGAAAACATATTTTTGTGAAAAGGAAGATACACACATAACTATCACATAAAAAATTGATCTTAAAATACTTAAGCTACAATAAGGCAGTCAAAAATAAACACTTTAATTAAACTAGCTTGTAGTCTATGCCGATGCACTTTTACATACCTCAACAATACTATTGTTTAAATGTAATTAATAAATATCAGTTTGTTTCACTTTCGAGCCCAATATAATAGGGAAATTAAGTAATTAAATTTACTTGGATCAATACCGGCAGTGGAAAAGTACTTTTAGGATATAATGGAAATTGTCTGTATACGAGAGTCTCGTTTTGTTCTAGGTGGTGGAATAGGTGGATTAGATGGTGTGCTCTGCAGACTTGGCAGTTGGCTGCCATTGTTGCCTTCTGCACTTTTCTCAAGCTCATTGGTTGACATAATGGGCTTAAAGACTTTGCTCTGTGATAAATTTACTAACGAGGCATTTTTTTGTTTTTGGCAGAATTTGTTTGAAAATGTGTTCTTCCATTCGGTTAACTTGGTAGGCTTGAATAGCTTATACACAACACATATGCCTAGGGCAGGTATCATCAGTAATAAGATAACGACGATACAAATTATTAACCAAGTGAAGTGTTGTTCGTCATCCAGTTCTATTTGGTCGCTCTTCGGAGTCGTAGGATGTGTTGGAGGACGATGCACTGGTCGAACGGGACGATTGGGAAGACGAGCATCTGTAGTTATTGCTATGTCCGAGCATGCGCGAAACTCCTCCTGAGGACCACAGCCAACTGCACCGCTGCCATCCTCACATAGCCCCCAATTATTTCCGGCTATATAGCGCCATTGCAGCACACACTGATTGCAGAGCATATCTGAAATAAATCAAATTGATTTTTATCCAGAAGCTCTATAAGAAAGTGCTAAAGCAAGAAATCCATTTACCAGGCAAGCGTGCTATGATTTCATAAATGCGACTCCCATTACGGGGATAGAACCGAGAGTCCAAATCAGTTGGATGATGCTGCGAAGGGGATCCGCGAATTAAATGCAGTACATTTTTATCAAGGCAAAACTGTTTAGCAGCTGGCTTTTCGCATAATCTAAACTCAAAATATCTGTGAAGAGAATAAATTTAGCTTGAAATCTTCTGATTAAACGTCTACTTTCTTCTTACCCCATATGACTAGCAGTCAACTCCACCCGAATTGTCATTTCCGAGCCGGGCAAATAGCTTCGTACAACTACACCCTGGCCCCATTGACCACCATTTTCATGAGGCCGTGGTTCAGACATGTCCCAGGCATCGCCACACTCTCCACATTTGCCACCATTGCGTTTCCACTGTCGAGTAAATCCACCGCAATAAAGTTCGTGATCATTATAATCCGGCGGTGTTTGGAACCCATAACGCCAGGCTGTTGCCCTACTTGGGGGCTCAATAAGTCTTCCATGGGCATCGCCGAAGTAAACTAGGCAAGAGATAACTATGCAAAAAATAATACACGTTCTTAAATTCAGCATGAGTTGATCTTTGCTGCGAGTAAGTTCTTGTAGCATCACCTGAAAATGGAGAGATGAGTATCAATGACTTTAATGTCTATTATGTATGTCAACAGAAACAAACTAGGCGATATCCTGAAATAAATATTTCAAAGTTGATTTATGTTATGCCACTAAATATTCCAACCAAATATCTCTAAAATTGTGACCTTTATTGCTATCAATATAGGGATATAAGGAAAACGGGCATACCTTTTATGGGTATACCATGTGTATAAAAACAATATTCAAATGCAATTTGGCATTAGTCAGACACTCAGCTTCCACCCACGGAGGATCGCTAAAGAAAAGCGTAAAACGGATTAAGATTCAGATTACTTCATACAAAAATTCAATTCAATCCTCTAAAAATAATCTGTTGACAAGAAAAGTCGATTCACCAAATTAGATTTATTGAATTTTTTAAGTATTAATTATGATATTTGCGAAGGAGGACTACGAAAATACATTTGACACTTTTACTTCCGCAAAAATGTTTTTGTGTTCCCGGAAATTTGATTTACATAAACTGAACATATTTGCATGTATTTATTGTTTTTTGGATATAAATCGGCCAATGGAATGAAGGCATAACATTTAAATGCGTATTGCGTAGCTTTAGTTCATTATGTATCAATAATATCATGCACTATATACATATATTGTTAAGTGACTCTCGCCTTTATTGGTTATTCGAAGTTCTTTAATTCGTATTTTCAACGGTTTTATTTATTTTGGATATAAGAGAACTGGTTTAATATAAATACGTGATAAAAAAAAACAATGTTGATGACGGCGATTCAATTCCCTTATAATTCCACGGTATCGTACACTTACTAATTTAGTATGTATCTTAAGAAATTAATCATTTTTCCCCAAAATGTTAGACGCATGATAATTGTTTTAATTAGATAGTTTGATCGGATATATTTCTATATTTTCAGAGCGGTAGCTTTAAAGCATTGCTTGTGTTTAATGCGTTATATACTTAAAGAAAAAATTATAACACCATCTGCAAGGGCACAAAAAAATTTAAGTCATGCTGAACCAGAACCAGTCCAAATTTCTAAAGACGACACTTAAGCAAACTGGCAAATATGTACATAATTTATACTCTGTTCGCAAAGAGATAATGAGAGTGCTGGTTTTGTGTTTTTTATTTTCACATTCTTTTGTGGAAAGCCCGTCTGGATCTTAATCGTTTTTTTTCTTTTGAGCTACATTCCCGAAATTTTGCTTTGTTTAATCTCTAAATGTAAATAGCTAAAAAAAAAAATAACTGTGATCACTTTAAAAATGCATTGTTGTATATTTAACAGACAGAAGTGGTATAAAATATTATTCCTTATATGATCCCATTTCCAATGTATATGTTTTACGTAGAATTAACACATATTATACATACACAAATACACAGATATATGAACTTTCATTGTCTAACTTTCACCTTTAAGCCACAACTCAATACACTTATATAGCAACGAACGATGCACATAAGTGTGAATATACGCATATATATCTTTGTGAAGACAATGAATACATAGCAGTAATTATGTACACATGCAGATATATTTATTGTTGTGGAACTGCGACTCCAAGCTTTTGAATACATATGTACAACTTGAGTTAATGAATACTAAAAGAAGTTACACACAAAAATAAGTTACTCACATAAATGTAGCAAATTAGCAAGTCTTAAAATTTGGCAGCAATCTATGACTCGTCTTCGCGTTATCACCTAAGTTGTGTGCACGATTCTTCAAGTAAGTTTAAAACACAAATTTGTGGCTGCTGACAAGTAAAAGCCTTTCACAATTCAACTCAGATATTTTGTTTAGTTTTATTTAAAGAAATTGAATTTCGTGCACTATCCAACAGCTTTAAGACAATACTGAGGCGGCTCGAGTCCAAGCATGCGGATTTCAGTCACTTTTTCGGCTCTTTGAGTTGTTTAACTGGTTTGGAGAAATTTTTTCGACGCTGAAGAGCGTCGCTTGACTGAGTATGCTCCAAAAAAGTATTGTTTTATGTTTTATGTTGTTGTCTTGCTGTAGCGATCTTAACCTATGTAAGTAATAAGTTTTGAAGCGCATTGTTTGCGGCATGTTGAGAGTGGTCATGATTCAGAGCCCAAGAAACTGTAAGCTTACCATGAATGCAGATCGTCTTCCCGGTCTTAGAAGTATTGTGCTTAGGTAAGTTTATTGTTATTTTTCACACGCTCGTAAGCATAGACAAGTTACGATAATTCACATAATAACCTAGTACTGTGTAACTGAAATAAATACACGAGTAATTTGTATGAGCAGTGACAGAAAAACATTGAATAATGGTAACACATCCACATACGTATATATTGTGGCACTTCGCCCACTTTTAAGTTTCTAAAATTGACACGTTTGTAAAAGAGCAAAAAGAGGGAGCTTTGACGCGTGGTTTTTGGAGCAGATCAGAAATGTGTATATATAAAGTCGAAATATTATGGTAAAGGCCAAAGGAAATTCAATACGGCAGCACTTATAATTTAAAATTCCATTCCACCATTCAACTATTTGTTTGATTTTCATTCGATTGGCATACTAATTACTTATAAATATACCTATTATTTGGCCCTGTGTAGCGTGCCAAAGTTTTTGTTTTCTTCCAGGTATTATGGCAAAAATTTGTATCAGTGCGTTATAAAAAATGAAGGTGCGGTTACTAGTTTCGACAGTCAATTTTTTATTGTTGGTTTATGATCAGTTAAATTAAATTGAGCTAATTATTTGGCTTCAATACTTATATGTATTTAAAGTCAGCTACCTGTGGTTTATAACAACTAGAAAAATAAGTTAAGTTTCGGTGAATACAATATGTTCTGTGTTCCAATTACTTAAATTTAAGAACGAAATTTTGGGGCAAGGTGTAAGCTTTTAAGCGAAAAACAAACTCTTAAATCTGTTCAACTATTTTAAAAGGAAAACATTTTCAATATTGGTAAAAATAATAATAAAAAGTATTTGGTATTAATTACAAATTTTTATATTATATACATTTTTCTTAATTGTCAAAAATCAAACATTCAATTTAAATTTAACTGTCATTTTCAACATCTGTTCGTTTGACATAAAAATGTTAAACGTTATCAATGTTATGCTCATTATGGCATGCAATACAAATGTAATAAAATGCGTATAACATACATAAACTCAATTTCGTTCGGATTTTTATTTTACAACGATTAAAGGAAATTATCCGTATTTCCTCAAAACACTCATTGAAATTAACATATTGGAATGTGAATAAGACATCGATTAAAATACGTATATGCTTATAATTAGTTCTGTTATATTTATCAAATATCTTTTTAATTTTATGTCTTAATAAAATATTATTTTTTTGCTGATGCTGTTAAAAAGTCTTTTTTTTAATGTACAATATTGATTTAACAAAAAACAAATTATTTGCTTTATTTCTTACAATAAATAATTAGATTGCTTACCTAAGGGCAAGCATTAATGTTGTTTTAGGCCGCTAATCTTTTAAAAAGACACCGAAAAGTATGCAGCGATTTCAGATTCAATTTTCTTGATTTTCTCGAATTCATGTGGCGTTGCTGTTTGGGGGGTAATGATTATATGGAGATATTTCAAACAAGTTATGTCGCCAAAATCATGTAGACCACGCCTTGAATGCAATAAATAAATCCATTCATATTGTAGATGCAACCAGAAAAACATTTTTAGAAAAACTTATAATTATTAATTTATTACTTTATTAAATTATTATTTGTATCAGTTTGTGATTGAAACTGTCACAGAAAATAAATCTCATAAGTGCATAGCAACCAATTTTGCTAAGGTATCATAATAAATGTTGCACTGCTCGTTCCCGAAATCAAGTACAAACTCCGAGTTACATTCGAGACTTTAAAAAACATAAAAATTGTCTTTGATGCTCATGTGCATAATTGAAACAATTGTGGTGTGGAAAAATAAAAAACAATAAAATTAAAAGAATGCTGTCTACAGCTATCCACATATTTGGCCATATCGCGGGAGGTGATATTACTTCTATTACATTCAGCATAAGAGCAGGTGTATGCCGCAATAATTATTATGGCTGATTTAAATTCCTGAAAAGTAGTTATTTTGCCGAAAGTATCTCAAGTAGACATAAGTGGGAATATATGAATATGGTAAACGCAGCTGGCCCGGTTGAATATGGTAAACGTTTCGTATTCATAAATTCCCAAACCAGCCACCAATAATTTTCTCATAACTTGATTTGTTTGAATTTCTAAATAAATTTAAGCTGAAATAATTAGCTTGCCTTTGGATATGGTTTCTGTGTCCGCCAACCTCGTGATTTAAAATAATTCAAACAAATAAATAAAAAGAACAAAAGAATTGACTGCAAATATTTTATAATGAGTATTTATTTTCTCATTGTTACAATATTTTTTTAAATTAAATACCACGATTAAAATTAAAAATGAAACTTAGCGATAAGTATCGGAATATCATTATGAAAAAGTTTATGAAAAATAAGAATAATATATTTGTTATTTAATCTAAAATAATTTTGGAAAACCATGTCACCACCAGCCCGCCCCATATAGCTGAGAAGTTTTCTCTGGCAATCTGGCAGCCCTTACGCATAAATTAAGCGAATTATAAAACCATTAACTGATGGTTTACGGTGCAATATTAAAATGGTGTTGAAAATGGTGTTGAAAATGGTGTGGAAAATGGTTTACAGGTGTTGAAAGCATGTGTGTAAGTATGCCTTTTAATAACATTGTGTTGTAAGGCGGCGGATTAAAGATCTTTCATATTCTGTAGTGTCGAAACGAAGTCATAGCCCAAGCGACTCTGTTGGTCATTAAGCTGGTTCCACGGACTCAGCGAATTCGTCTTTAAAACTGATGCGAATCTGGGAAAAATTCATTGAAGAAGGTAATTGACATCCAATTTGAAGGTGAATTTTAATTAGCTTATTGGAACTATTCTTAATTTGATAATTAATTTAAGAACATGGAAGGTAAACAAAATGACGCAGAGACAATAAGCTGCTAATTATTAAAACTTTAATAGAACTTTGCTTCTGAAAAGTTTGTGACTCGTAATTAAGCCATAAATTATCTGAATGCCGGTCCTAAACACAATTATATATTTTTTTTAAAGAGTCGGTTATTCGTAGACGAGATACGCCAAATTGGCACTCATTTTGCGAAGAGTTTTAAAAAAAAAATTTTTCAAATAGTTTCCGGACTTGAAAAACAGAATGAAGGAAGTTCATACGCAAGAAGGCTAACATTTAAATTCTAGAGTGACGCTCGTAGAAGCGTGTCTTATTAAAATTGACGAACATATTTGAAATATCCCAGATAAACTTGAAGAGCATAGAGTAGAGTAGTTTTTACCGAAATTTTAGATGATTCCGCTGATCGCTGATCCAGCAGAAAATGGTTTTGTTTAAGTTAACTTAAAATAAATGATACGGTTCGATTAGCACTTTAAAGAGAGTTAAGTCCTGGCTACGAACTACGCTGACGCAGTTCTCGTCTAAACTGTAATTAAAATCAATTATTATATTTTACGAAACTAAAAAATAAGGTTAACATTCAAAAATTGCCATGAATCAGAATTCAGCATCAGAGAAAACAAAGTCATCTACATATATTTTGTCAATTATTAATTTTACGAAATATTTTGTATTAATAAAATAAAATAACGACAAATTTTCTTCCTTTATCAAAATGCCTGATTATGGGTTTTATACGTTAGTGCGGGTGGTACTACCATTCTCATTAATATTTGGTAAGAAATCCACTATATTACAATGACTGCAATCACTAACGCTATATACACAGCTTCGCTGTCGCGGCCTGTTGCAATATCGATGATATATCTAATGTTGTTTTTTGTTTCACCTTGGTTATCCACACGAAGAGCATTCAAAATATTTCTGGCTTTTGCATTTTCACTGAGTGCATTATTAGTCTTAGGCCATGTTGCTCCAAACCTAATACATTTAATGTTGGCTTATGTGAAAATAAAGCCTTCAGTATTGATTATTCTACGCCAAGTTGGGTTCGTGAATTTTATGGGAGTACGGTAACTAAAACTGCGAATCTATTATGAAACTTAACTATAACTTTTTCTATAGGGTAATTTCGGTATTATATTGGATTTGTCCAGATATCATGGTAACAATTGTGACTTTGATTTTACTCATTTTTATAACTATATCTGGTAAGAAAAAATCTCAATCAAAACACTTTGAGGAATCCAATAAACCCGAAGAACATAATATCGAAAATCCAACGGAGTTTCTAAGATATTCTGAAATGAACCGTCTTATGATAATTGCGTACATTCGATATATACTGAAGACAAGTAAGCATAGTTTTGGAATAATTCAAACTCAACCCTAAAAATACATTGTCTTTTATGCAGCTCCACTGTTTTCCCTTTTGATCATATTCATTGCTTCCACTTTAAGACCATCACTACCTGGCAGCTTATATTTCATCATGTTCATGGTGGCTGGTACATATTGGGCTCTATACCGACAGATATATTGGTATTTATAACAACAACAAACAAAAAATCCATATTCGGCACGCCGAAGATTTAATAACCTTTCAGATCGGGGTCCACCCGATTATTGTTAAGTTTAATTAATTATTTAATATATAAATTATTGGAGGTTAAGGTTTTATGAAAATGTTATAAGCGCAATAACAACAACAAAAAGTGAGCTTAATATAAATTTAATAAAGTTTTTATACAAATATTCATATTTCTACTACACATTCATAATTTTAAAATATGACATACATAGTTGTCCATGTCGGCTGACTTTGATATAAATATATATATAAGTTTAATATAAAATTTATATTGTTTAATTTTTTACTTTAATTTTCTTTTTAAATTAATTCTTTTAAGTTGCACTTTTCAAAAACCTTTTTTTAGTATATAAATATTTTTAATTAGTGTGAATAATAATAGATATTTGTTTATGAACCACAAAAAAAAGCAAAACTTGTTTCTTTGGTCTATAAATGTTCATAATAGACTAATAAAATACCATTTCTAAATTGCCTCTTTACTAAATTGTTTAATTGACCCCAAGGCCAAATGGCATATAGATTATTGCTTTGAATATCAAACTCTGTAATCCAGACAACCATATTTAATGACTCCATCCTTAAAGCATTGAACATCGAGGACATACTTGGCGATTTTCCAGCGAAAAATTTTCGACCTTTATCATCCGAATGAATCTAGCCATGTCCGTTCATCTATCTGTCCGTTTAAATTAAAACTGTATATTCCAGAGGCTATAAGAACTATGGACACCATTTTGATGATACAGCCTGCTCATTCGTTCTGGGTATACATACCTATGCAAAACATTGATCAACTATTTTAAAATTTGTCCAAGTACCAAATTTTATATGTCGGTAGATAAGTCTGGTGTAATAGGGTATGTAATTTATAGATTGCCTAGATTGCCGTTATTTCTTTTTATGGTATATTTAAAGTCAAAAATTGACAGTTTGTAATCTTTTATTGCTTAGTATTATTTAATCCAAATTGTTTGAGATACTGAGGTATAATGATTGGGTATCAATTGTAGTGGACAGCGAAGAAAATAAAATTGTCTTTTTACTTGCTTTGCAGCGGTATGTATTATCCACTAATCGTTATTGCTATAGTCATATCGGCGCAAATCATTGGACTCGTTGCATATCAACTGCCCATAGTACAGGTCTATCTGGATAGCTGTTCAATATGGGTGCGGTAAGCTCAGTGCTATTAAATAAAATTACATTCATAATAAAGCATTCTTAGCATTATGGGGCTCGAACCACTTCTAATACTTTTTCCCCAAAATTCGAATGGAATGATATTTAAGCTAAATGATAAATTAAGTGTAGATTCTTATCTGAGTCCAGTTGCATTGATGGCATCCTATTTTATTATAACGCTTAATATTAAACAAAATGCCCGCTACATGATTTTTACAACAATACAATTGAAAGATATTCCAAAACCCGACGAAAAATCAGAAATTACTCGAGAATCTCTACAACAAAATCTGGATACTGAAGAACCATCATTACTGGAACAATTTTTTTATATGATTTGTGATGTAACAACATTCATATATAAAAATTGCTATATACTGCTCAACATCATTATGATGGCAAGTTCGAATTTAATTTAATTTGGTTTAAGAATATTTATCTTATATATAGTAAAAGTAGTATTTTAATCATCATACCACAAGTAGAAATGCTCTACTCTATTCTCAATGTGCATGATATATTATCAAATCAGAGTACCCAGCACGAAAGATTTCGACTATTAGATGCCTAAGTTTTTATCTACCAAACTCAATAGGAAACCAATTGTAATTCATTACTTCCAAATTCATAAAAAAATAAAATTGTACTTACATTGGTCATGTGCAATCTTCGTCATGCTGTCTATCCGTCCGTCCGTCAATATGAACGCATAATTTTTCGCAAAACAACAGGCCCACATATGTCGGCATAGATAGCTGCCTTCAGGCCCCCGCTGCTAAATTTGTTGTTACTGGTAACTCTCCCAAGAGTTCAATAGAAAATTGGATCCACAAATTGCAAAAGCCGCAATTTAACAGCTACAGTTACCAAACTTGGAAGAAATATTACTAAAATCCTTCTCTATACTTTTTTTCTGCCCCGCCCACTCCCCCCGCAAAATTTCCAGAGCCCATATCTCCAGTAATTTAAGAATTTTATTTAAGAGCTAGAGTTACCAGACTTGGAAGGTAGATTACTAAGATCGTACTCCAAAAATTTCTTTGGATACGCACACTTCCACCTCCAATTCCTAGAAGCCTACTTCTCTTATGTCTTCCTCAATTTGAAAGGCAAACTTGGACTTTCTTGGCAACACCCCTCTATGCTACCTGGCATCAGAAGACCAAAGTTTAATGTTTGCCACACTTCCAGATCTTAGTACTCCGAGGATTGCTGCCAGATTTCCCATCAGTTCAATATTATGGATAATACTATTCGGATAATATCCGTAATACCTGACATAAAATTTTTTGAGAGCTTTTCTAAAGTTTCCCAATTCTTTATTCAGTCATGGGGATCTTTGTTTTTTATGTGAAATACAATATATTTTCCTTATTTATTACTGCTTCTTTATAGCGGTGGTCATAATAGGGACGTTTCTCTAACATCTGCAATGGCACAAGAGTGAGATCTAACATCTAGCGATTTTTAGTCCTAAAATTGGGTTTGTCAACTTTATTACTCGTTCCTTTCGTTTGTGTTGGTGCTTCCCACTGACAGTGGTTCGATAATCACCCTTTTAAAAGAGAGTCATCGTCGACCTCAACATATCAAAGCAATCTCCCTAAGTCGTTCTCATTGGAAACGCACTCCTCCAGGATGTTCTTCTTCTGTTTGGAAAAACCTGAGGGACCGTGCACCTGAAGCATTTTGTGTACAAGTTATGCCTCCTTGGGCTTCCGTGCTCGCGATCTTTTTCCCATTCCACTCCAGCCTTCAGTTTGCCTCCGGGATGTACATCACCAAAAATGCTTAACATCTGCAGCTCCTTGAAGCTTTTGGCAAGCCATTTCTTCACAAAACCTTTATATCGTTCTAGCAAATAGGCGACAGTCCAAAGATTTTTATTTTGGCGATGAAACTACTGAGCAGTTCCACTACTACTACTACTACCACTAGGCTTCGTCTGTCTCGAGCAATGTGCGCATCCTCGGAGAAGTCAAGTGTAAATCTAAAATCCTGTACAACGAAAAAAACAGACATATACGCACTCTGGAGACACAGCATTCGATAAGGGTTTTACTTAAGCAAAAGCAAATATTTACCGTAGGTTAACTGCACCAAACTGTAGTTATGTCAGCATGTTCAGACCAATTAATTTGCAGCTCATTCGTTGTATTCTGGCTGTAGCCACTGCCAGCGTTCATCATCACTTTAGGGCTTTATTATAGAGTCCCTCCAATGATCGAGAGCCACGCATCTTTGGTACAACTCTTCATAGCAACGCACATAGCTACTAAAAGAAAATATGATTGTATCGAATCAGAGGAAGTGTAAATTAAGATGACGTTCGATAATCACCCAACCATATATTAAGAAGAATTACAAGTTTTAAATTTCCAGTTGTAATCTTAGACGACTTTTTTGGTCGTGACTTAAGCATTAGTTCCAGTTTTAAAGTTAAGATTTTAGATATTATTCATCATAGTGAAGATGGTGAAGTTCTGTATTTGAGTTGGGATCCTTTTTAAATCTTGGGTGGAACTATTAAGAACGTATTTTTAAAATCCCTCTATACTAAACAGGTTTAATTGATTTGTAGTGGGTGTGGGCGGAAGAGGGTACCAGTAATATTGTTCCAACTTCCAAGCCCAAGGGCAGCACTTCACTTTGAATATTATTATTGATGTTTGGGGAAAGACTCGCATGAATACCGTTAGGCACCTCTGAATCACAATTTTGAGTGATCAGCTACATATTAAATATTTGTTCCTATTTCAGATCTGGTCTATTGTTTATCATAGCTGGTTAACTTTTGTGTTGCTTATTTGGGCAAATATCTTGTGGATGATACCCAACCAACGGCGATCAATGATGCGCATGAGTTTCTTTGTAGTGATGTACGCTGAGTTTCTCCTCATTGCAGAGTATATTTATGGAATGAATTTAAATAAGACGGAGCTCCCCACCAAGGTGATGTATGCATATTTATAGAATATAAATTTATATTTATAAAATGTAGAAAGTTACATAACAACTAAATCCGTTAATATATAACTCTCTTGACCTGACAATATATATTATTACCGTTAAATGTTAACAGCTTTTTCACTAGGTATTTGTAATTATTACCATACAAAAATGTTTCAAATGAATTTTTGAATTTTGTCAGAATTAAGATACAATAATTAAATAATTAATATTTGTAGATATTTGAATTAATTGCTTACGCATCCATTCCATAGATATACGGATTAAATCTTGCACAAATTGGATTTGTTCATCCAAAGGATAACGGCGTCCAACCCTGCATTCCATTATTTATTAAGACTGCATTTCTTAGCATATTCTGGATAACTTCGCACCAATATTTCAAAGAGAAAGCTGAGGACAAAAGATATATACTATCTCAGATTTTTAATCCGAAACATTCACGATCTGAACAAACATCGTTTGAGAAGTCAAGGACACCTCGCGCAATTATATTTGTTTTTGAAAGTGTTTCAAATTTTGTCACCCGTATCTGGATGTGGATGCTGATCTTCTTAATATTTCTCTGTGCTATGCTTGATCAAGTTATGACTGGATTTCGAATTTGCTATATGTCACTGTTCCTGTTGTTTCTAATGGTTTTTCATATGTCATTGCACCTCTGGATTAAGTTTTTGTTCGGCTATTGGATGTTTGTCATTTTCTATGCGATGACTATACTAACAATTATATACACTTACCAATTTGACTACTTTGACCATTATTGGGAAGAGTATTTCCATGTTAATCCCAACTTGTAAGTCCAGCCTTTGCATTTCCAATCAAATTAAATAAAAAATATTTTCTCTTAGACAAAATGATATTGGCTTACGGCGCTACAAAACGAAAGATCTATTTCTACATTTGCTTGTACCGACATTGACAGTAATTTTTACGGTCGTTCAACTTCATTATTTTCATCGGCGTTTTATGCAATCAGTTCGTCAACCATTTCCAAACCAAAGACATAAAGTCTCTCAAGTACAATTTAATAACAATCAACACAAATCCTATATACACAAAAAGTCATGGAAATCAATATTGACTATATCGTATAGGAGATTACGTTCCAAAATTAAACGATGGTTTCGACCCAGCAAAGAAGTGGCTTGGCGATTTCTGGAAATCCACATGATTAAGGCGGTCATATTGACTACCTTTACTTGTGCTATTTCAGAGATATGCTGCTTTAACCTTCTGCTTCTTCTATCCTCGTTGTTGAGTGTTTGTGTAAATCGCCTTATGCGTCGTGTAATTTTTCGAATAGTGACATTTTGGGTCTCCGTTTTAATACTGATGAAAATGATCTACCAAATAGACTATTTGGACAAAACAACCTACGATTATACATGTGTAAGTTTGCATTATACTTATTAAATATAAAATTAAGTAATATCATATCTGCCTATTTGTAGAGAAACAACACAGTAAATTTTGCCGATTGGATGGGTCTTCGCAAAGCAGATCAGCGTTTTGGTGCATTATTACGCTACCTAGCACCGTACCTTGTATACATGATCGTCTCTACATTACATGCTGTAGTAAAGCTACGTGATCATTTAATACGAATGCCGATTGGTAGCACACGAGACCAGAAACTTCTCTTTCCTCATACGAATCGTCAGGATGCGGAACGGAATTTTCCCGAGCTTTTAAAATATCTGTTTAACTATGGATTCTTCAAGTTTGGGTTGGAAATCACCCTCATTGCCCTGGCTTCTACAATTGTCCATAGACGTGATTTACTCGCACTGACATACTTAATCTGGCTTATACTCTTACTCTGTCTGAATCGAATGAAGTGTGCACGTATATGGTATATTGTCCAACTATATTTTGTACTTTCAATATTGGTACAATACGTGTATGTTATACATTTTCCCCCAAATCTGTGTCGTAGTAAGTATTATAATGAAACCTAACCGTTATGAAAAGCTTTCATCGATTTGTTGTAGTTATTCCTATGAGGTCTCATCAAATCTCTGCAGATAAAGCTATTGAGAATCTTATAGATGATTCAGTTACATCCAAACTCATGCTAGATTTTATTGTGCTCTTACTTATATCGCGTCAGCGGCGCGCATTTAAAGCAGACTTAAGTCAGACGAAACACTACACATTCCCCGGGGGTGATAACAGGAATATTGTTAACAATATTGCCAAGCTCGGCCTTGTTTACTTCAAAAATCCTACTCATGATTTTTGTTCCTTTGTGCGTAACTATTCCGATGTTTTCAAAATAGTAATTTTTTGTAACGCTCTTTGGCTTACACTGGCGATTGTGTTTATGGGTGGCGTATGCAGTATGGATATGTTATCATTGGGATATCTTATATTCGCTTTAGTATTTCTGCTACAAGGATCGGAAGTGTATCTGCAAAATATTCATTACATCATATGTCGCTGGAATTTTCTTATAGCACTTAATGTTTTCAACATAGTTATCAAAACCAGCATTATTGTATTCGGAAATATGCTGAACATAAAGAATAAACAAGATTATCAGAGTTTGTTCGCAGTTATGGAATATGACCAATCCTTAAGCCATTATGATAGAAATAAATTATCCGAAAGGACGGGTAGCTACAACTATGGACCTAACAGCATGATTTTCGATAACACCCTCATCTGGCATGCAATTATTTTTGCGTTTATCATCTTTCAGCATCGTATATTTCGATCATACTATTTTTGCCACATTATAATGGATACTCAGGCTAACACAATTCTGGCGTCGCGGTAAGTGATAAATCTTTATCTATGACACACATCAGACGTACCTTTTGTAAGATCCCACTGGGTTCTTGGGCTACACGGCCTTTCTTTAATCTTACTTGTAATTTTTTGATAACAACGGGTCAATTATATTAATTAATTAATTAATAAGTGTATTAATCTCGAATAGTACAAATAAATTTCCGCAGTGGGGCCATTGTTATTGAGAACTTGCACTATAAACAAATTTACGATCGCAGAGAGTCGGAGAAGAGCGTACTTGCAAGCGTAAAAGCGAAAATGGAACGAATCAGGACTGCCAATAGGAACAACTATAAAAGTAAGTGTTCTTGTTTTTCGTCTCTGAAGTAACTTTTTCATTGTAGAGGAGCATGAGGTTACACCGAGTTCGCCAACCAGTTCGAGATCGGAGGAAAGTTTACATTCAAATAGCTCAAAATTGAAAAACATAATTTTAACACGTACGAGACCATCAAAAAAGCGGAATTTAAAACTTCATCCACATGCCGTACGTTCCGGAGATTATTATATGTTTGTTGAAGAGGAAGAAGTTGAAGATCAGATCTTAGACGATGAATATGATTTTCTGGAGAAAGAGGATGAGATCACTCGTCAAACGACTATAGCAGTAAAATACTTGAGTTGTTATGTAAATTAACGCTTACATTTTTCATTTTCAGTTCAAATCACAAAAGCAACTAAGCTCAAAGCAAATTGGAGAAAATAGCTCGGATTCTGAGATCGACTTCGAAACGCATCCAATAATTAAACTTACAAGTGAATTAATAATGCTTGTGACATTTAGGCTAAATCGGCTATCCCGTAACTATCGCTTTGTACACAAGGTACTGTCTGCAGAGAAAAAGACTTTACAGGATATAAGTACCATGAATCGACTAGGACTGGTTAATACTGCTGCAATGTTTAGCTTTTTGAATCAATCTCTCTACTAGTGAGTTTACATATAATACACTTCACAACGCAGTTTTTAAATTTTAATCGGTTCCTTTATTCAGCAAACAACTGGATGATATCAATGATAGATCAAAACTACCGTCGTTTAGTCTGATGTCAGGAAACGAAGACTTTAGCACTCTCGATCATAGTGAGTTTGTACAAATGCTGTTTGCTTTATGGTATGCGATTATTGCCAATACGGAAGCAGTCAGCTATTTGGCTGTATTCATCAATCAGGCTGCAAACTCCTCTCTAATTTCATTACCATTGCCATTTCTCGTCCTTTACTGGGGTGCTCTAACATTACCTCGACCAACAAAATCGTTTTGGGTAACTCTTATTACGTACACATTGGCAATGATTTTCTTGAAATGCATAATGCATCAAAAAATTGTTCTTGACTTCAAGCTTATAAAACTGGCAAAGACTACAGACTTTGAGTTTTTCGTAAAACACGGCAAGGCTGTATACGATCTTCTGCTCCTGGTTGTACTTTTCTGGAATCGCTACATGCTAAAAAAGCAGGGAATTTGGAACTTACCACGATCGGAAAATGAGGCGGTATCACCGAACAAATCATGTGAGCTTACTAATGGTTTTTATACTTTGATACCTAAGGTATCATAGTATCATGTCTGTCCGTCTGTCTGCCTGTGTGTATGAACCCAACTTTTACCGACACCCTTAGAGACTCAGACTTGAACTTTAAGACTACAGTCCTTAAATTTGGTTAGTAGGTTGTTGGCGATGTCCTTTAAAGACCGGCATATGCCACGCCCACCTCCGCGTCCCACATGTCCCCCGTCCCTAAAAATGTTAAATAGCAACATCTTCCGCAGTTTTTGAGTTACACCCGTCAAATTTTGAAGCTATGTTACTGGTAGCTGCCTTTAAGAACCGATAATAATTTGTATAACCAAGACCACACCTGCGCCCATATTTGTAAATCGATAAACCCGCATATATCCCACAATTTTAACGATAGAGTGATTAAACTTAGGAGGTAAATTGCTGGTAATTTCTTTCAAAGACAGACATATAAATTTTCAGACCACGCCTACACCCGCCGCCCCCAGTAACTTCGACCCTTTTGAATGTATATTATTGGTAACTTCTCTGAGAAATCGATGAAAAATTGAATGGCCACGCCCACTCCGGCTCCCTAAGCCTATCCATCTATTAGTGTACATCGATAAGACCATATATGTATCTAACACAATTTGAAAGCTAGAGCCACAAAATTTGAAAGGTATGTTGCTAGTAACACCCATCAAGAATCCGTATAAAAAATGTGGACCACGCCCACTCCCACTAACTTATGGTATCAAAGTATTTCGCAGTCGGTTAAGCACGACTGCAACGCTCTCTCATGTGCATATACATATGTATGTATATATTTAATAATAACTTAATGATACATATTTTAAAACCAACTACCTTAGATCGCAAAGCAAATAAGGACCGGCCGAGTGAAATCGTTAAGCGGCTAAGGTACTTATATGATTATATTATATTATATATTATATGATTTACTTAAGGGACAAGGAAGAATTTTAGCTTTATTCATGTCGGTCTGAATGTCTGTTCGTACGATGTCTTTTAACGCTAGCTAAGCACTTGATACATGTAATACAGACACAGAAGCTTCAGAAATTGATTTAAATTGATAACAATTTTTGACTGTACATATGGCATAGACGTCACAACAATTTTACTATATCTAGCAACATGGGGATTTGCATCACCATCCTTCAAAGTGCTTTAATTGAAAAGTCTACTGCTGCGCAGAGCGTTCCAGTCCAACTTACGCAGCCTTATTGACCTCTCAATTGGAACACAGTTTCCTAAGGGAAATCCTATGTTTTTTTTATACGTTAACGGTAACGTTTTCAGATTAAAATTTAATTTTGAAATTTTATTCATTTATACAGCCTAACAATACAATTAGGGGAACTTTAAAAAGTTGCCATTTTATTTTTAAATAATTTGATTATTTTAAGCCGCAGGTGGATATTTGAATTTTTTGGCTAAAACTGTTCCATTTATCTTTGTTTTGAACATTTCAATTCACATCAAAATTTATTACTTTTTGTATATTTATGTGTACATTTGTCAATGTATTTCCAATTTCTAAAGATAAATAATAAGCTTAAGAGAACGCATCTTAAAGATCGTCTAAAAAAATGCATTCGATTTGACCGTAATTGATATATTATGAATGTCATGCTGCTGCTTGCAATTTGTTATTATCAAAGAATGTGGAAACCGACTTCTAAAAATTTCCAGCAATTCGATCCGGACTGTTGATGGTCGACTCTGACCTAGGTTAGTGAAAGTCACCAGCCACGTAATCCATAATTTCACTTATATTCTATTGTCATTACACTGGGTACAGAGTATTGCAAAGTCGACTTTGGCCGAAAATAGCGTTCGTATTTGTTTTGTGCTATATTCATATATAATATCGATAATTTATTTATATTTACTCCAGGGAAGAGTCTGGTAGTGATCGTAGGGATATTCATGGATTTAACCGGGACATGGACGATTTGCTACGACCTGGTGTGGAAAATAAATATGTATATAATAATATTGAATCAGAGTACTATCGCCAAACTATGAAACACTTAGAGTAAGTTTAACAAGAAATTTGGATAACAATGCCATAAGAAAATACAATAACCCACAGGCACAAAGGTGAACTTTTATCTGAAATAAAGAAATTTTTTCTTACTCTATTTCACAAGGCTCGCCTATCAACTGATGTATATACATTGTTGTTCTTATGCGATTTTATAAATTTCTTTGTCTTGTTATTTGGATTTCCTAAGTTTGCGGTAAGTTTTAAAGTTGACTATTCTACGTATGTACATACATATTATTTTAAATACTTTTATTGTTCTTAAAATTTTTTTTTCGTATTTCATTGAGGAACAGTTTTAATGTTCAAGGATTTATAAGTAATTAAAAGTAACTTTTATATATTGAAAAATAAAATTTGCGACTCAATTTCGTAGAAATGGTGTAAGTTTTGCATGGTTAAAAGTGTAAATCTAGAATTAAATAATAAATAATATTCAAGGCAGTCACGGGGAAACTTAAAATTAATCGGACTATATTTAATGATTTAAATTTAATTAAATTGATTATATTAATAATTGAAAGTGCAGAAAACATAATTATTATTGCAAGCATTTGAATTTCATTTTAGAATCGTCATAAGCACAACGCAAGTGTTTTACAAACCTATATCCAAGGAAATAAGGTACCCTTCAGTTTTTTTTTCATGCTCGTAGTACAATTTGGCACTATTGTGGTTGAGCGTGTAATATACTTACGGAAAGCGTTAAGAGCCAAGATTGTGGTTCATTTCATTACGGTTCTTGGAATACACATATGGATGTTCTTTTTAGTGCCATATGTAACATCGATCAGTTTTGGAGCTACAGCACCAATTACCTTTTACCTCATCAAATGCCTGCATATGTTATTGTCGGCCTATCAGATGCGTTGTGGTTACCCAAGGCGTATTTTGGGGAATGTGTTCACGAAAAGTTTTTCCATGGTTAACTATGTGGCATTTAAAGTGTAAGCAAATATCGAATGGTAATAAGTTTGGAAAATCTATAATAATTTATGGAATTCAAAAACACATAGCTATATGGAAATTCCATTTCTCTATATTCTTCGAACAATGCTGGACTGGCTGTGTATCGATACAACGCTTACAGTTATGGAGTGGATTAAAATGGAAGATATTTATCAATCAGTTTTTACTGTGCGTTGCTACAGGCAAATGGATTCAGATTTCCCGGTTTTACGGGGGGAACCTAAGGAATTTTATACTAAATGCTTAATAGGTGGAACTATTATATTAATATTGATAGCACTTATTTGGAGCCCACTGTTCCTTTTTGCACTTATAGGAACAGTAGGAAAATCAAACGTTCCTCGCAGAGCTGATATATCTATTAAAATAGGGAATTATGAACCACTTTATGTTTCCCAAAGTTACTCTGGTATACACCGGTTCTCGGAAGTTGAGTACAAACGCCTAGTTAAAATCTTCAGCCACGATACAATAGCTAGCGATCATATTACTATATATGATCCCGAGGATGTAACAGCTGTGAAGTTTGACTCCAACTCTGTGACATTGTGGAATATGTCACCACCAAATCTTAAGAGCTTGTTAAATGATTTGAAGACGGGTGCGTAAGGAAAATTAAGTTAACTCTATCACAACCTAAATATTTTATAGGTAAGCCAATGGTAATTCGAATGAGGATGTCTTTAAATTCCGGTGCCACGATGAATAAAATAATGTACGAAACTACTTACAAGCTAACTCACAATAAAGAATTAACTCGTGAAATGCTCATAAAAACGTTGTCTGATGAAAATAGCAATGTAAATATCGTTGTGCCAGAGATATTACCAAAATTTATTACGATTCAGAAAATGGAGGTGTTTGTCAAATTTATCAAAGATTTCGATGGTTCGTATGTAGCTGGCAATTATTTAAATTTGAAAAAAAAAAATCGTATACAATGCCACAGAATTATATCTGCCTACTTAAGTAGAATATTTTTTTCTTTGTTATAATTATTATTATCTTTGTTACGACAGGTAATTATCATCGGCCAATAACATTAAACAAAAAACAAGATGATGGAAAGGTTTGGTGGGAAATGCATGACTATTGTGATGACAAATATTATAAGAATATTATTAGCAATCTACCGTTGAGTGACTGCGATGGTGGCATTGTTTTTTATATTTTCAATGATAAATCATTCCCAACTACGATGAGTTTTCTAGAAAAAACTGGGTAAGTTCATCAATATATTATTTCTACAATAGCTATTAATAGTCGAGTCTGTCCATCTCAGTGAGAGTAAGGCTAGAAAGGCTAGAGACTTCCTTTTCGGAATTCCTCAGATCAAGTCTATTTAATATGACAGATGAGTTCCTTCGAGTTTACCTTATATCAATTACCTACAGGTTTGTAATTTGAAAGGAATATACCTATGCAACTTTACAAATTGCATTCAGACTTAATTCGAAGTTGATTTGGCAATCGTATATTCATATATACTATCTATAAAGCTATAATTTTATTCACCAAATGAAATTGCATAATATATTGCCGGATCGAAGATCAAAGATCGACCAACATATTTTCCGGCCACGCGAACCTAAAAAAATCTCGAAACTATGTACAGTGGCTCACAGTTCATTTCAACGAAAAAACGTAATTGCCTGCCATATGCTAATTATTCATTATTTTTCAGAAATTCCAAAGACCGATGGTAGGTACATATATTAACCACCAAAATTAATATATGACCCCAATAAACTGGGGTTTCCCCACCTGCTAGGTAGGATTATGTAAAAAAGTACCCTATTTTTTGTTTACTCAATCCGATTTGCGTCGACGAAGCGCCGAATGATGTTATACACAGTTGAGTTGCTCAGACTGACCATTTCAGCTATTTGGCGATGTGAATATCCTTTTTGGAAGTGTCCTAGGAGGAGTTTTCGTAGTTCAATGGTAGTCTGTTTGTCCACAGTCCTTGTTGGCTTATTGCACCCGATATGCAGGATAAAACTAAACAGACCACGAAGGATTGGTCTATTTATACCGAAAATACTCAACTTTAGGTAAAAAATTCGGGTTTTATGGCACCCAGGTGTCCACAATGTACCTGATCCAAATGAAGCGAACTCCTAAATCCTTATAATCCTACCTAGCAGGTGGGGAAACCCCAGTTTATTGGGGTCGTATATTAATTTTAGTGGCTAATATATATACCTACCATCGGTCTTTGGAATTTTTGAAAAATAATGAATGGTTAGCTTATGGCAGGCAATTACTTTTTTTCTTTGACATTGGTTGAAATGAACTGTGAGTCACTGTATATATTCCTCGGGCTAACGGCAAAAAATTCTTAACTAGAAGCCATAAAAAACATATAATCTAGAAATTATAAATAGCTAAAAATAAAATAAAAATGAGAGAACGTTGCAGTCGGGCGCAACCGACTGTGAAATACCTTGATACCATATGTAATGCCATCTCATAACAAGTAGCAAAGAACCGGGTGGGTGTAGCCAAGAAATACTGTCCAAGTTTAACTTTCAAATTGCAATAGAATTATGGAATATTTGGGATTTTAAAAATGTTGATGGAGAGAGTAGGCGCGGCTGAAAAAAATTATGGAGAAGGTTGCTAATAATCTTCCTTCAAAGTTTGGTAAAACTTTTAAACTGCGAGACATGTACCTTCGGTATCAAAGTATAAGCATATGTCTTATATAATTAAAGAGATATAATTAACAAAGTTAGTAAAAAAAAAAACTTCTCAACAAAAAAACGTACAATTCACGCCAACTCCATCTTACATAAACCCCAACGACAATGATAAACTAGGACACTCTTTTTCAAAACATTCTTCACATCACTCATATCTAATGCATATATTTCAGCCACCTATCGAGAGATTCGGTTTACCACGATGGTCTCCGACGCCACGATAAATTTATAAAAGTTATTCTTGTTTAAAACATATTTTATTTAGGATAATTGGTCTATACACGACATGTGTTTATGTAGTTTCCCGACTTATACGGTCCATAATAGCCAACAACCATCGTCGGATAATGTTCGAGGATTTGCCGTATGTGGACCGAATATTAAAGCTATGCAACGATATCTACTTGGTTCGGGAGAACAAAGAATACCGTTTGGAAGAAGATTTGTATGGTAAGCTCTTATTTCTATATAGATCACCGGAAACGCTTATTAAATGGACGCGATACAAAGAAGAATTTATAGATGAACCATTGTCGACCACAAATGCTGAAAATACGCAGCCTGATAAAAATGAACAAGATGCTAGACCACCACCTTAGTCAACGATACCAACATATTTGAAATGACTCTTAATAAAAAAAAAGTTTAAAAACCTTTAATTTTTTAATTTATACCTTAAACTGGATACATGCATACACATTGTGTTACAGTGCTCGTGTATAAGCAAATAAATTTTAAAATTCAGTCAAAGGTAAAGACTATAATGAATGAAATATTTATATTTATTATTATAAATGGGGGTACCTGCACTGCTACCTATTAGACCTATTGGGTCCCCTTCTGAGCCTATAGCTTTTCCCCTGCCCGAATGCTAGAATCTTTGTTGTGTTGGGGGCTCCTATGTCTTTGAATCTCATGACATCCCTAGGATGCTGCATCATATTCCGGCCAAGGCGACACATTCTGCTAGGATGTGCACTGAGGTCTCCTCCTCATTTTCACAAAACCTGCATATTTCGCTGCTATAAAAACCTAATTTAGTTAGGTGACTTCCTGAGTCTACAATGTTCTGTCAATAGACCGGTGAGTATCCTAAGCCAGTTCTTCCCCATAGTTATTACTTGTTTAAATCGTTTTTGATTATAGCCACCCAAAGACTTCTGGCTTATCGGAATCCTTTTGTCTCGGCCCAGCTCCGTTGTCGCCATTGTCTTTCTTCGTTTCTAAGTTGCAGCCATATTATGTGTCTTCCTATGCCACAAAAAGGTTCTGGCCTTCGAGCCTCTCTGCCGGCTTGATGGTCGTGAGCGTTGAGTATTTGCTTTATTACGTGTGCAAAACTCTTTCGTAATGCTTCGAATCCCGCTGTAGTCATGGTTGTTTGGTAGTTTAGTCTTCTTCTTATTACTCTTCAACCATCTGTCTCTCTCTCTCTGTCTTATCACTCTTTCTTGAGATCTACGGTATCACAACGGGCCAAAACTGGCCTAAGTGTGCCGACCTTGGTCGGCAACCGTTAAAACCTAACCTAACCTAGCCGCCTCTCTGCCCCCATTCTCATAAGCTCATAAGCCACTCCGTTCCCCGCAATGTCCCTAAGGCCCCATTCTTTTCGATTACGGTTACGTCTTAAGTTGAACTCCGCACATCTCCCTATCGCATCTCAGCTTGAAATATGCTGGCATGCTTCCCCAGGGACTTTTGGTAGGATATCCGGGGGCCCACCACTCCAAGGTCTGTGCCCTGATTGGTGAGTGATCCATCGGTGTGCGGTTTCATTCAGTGGACTTCATCTAATGTCGTCCAGTCCCTCTTGCTGCTTATATGAACTTTGAAAATTCGCTCTAATAAGTATTCGGCTACCATTTCGTCCCTAGGCTGCACCAGTACGGGAAGTTCATCTGAACGATAGTTGGACATCTCTATGGCTTAGGATGTGATTGCCCCCAACTCCTTCTGCTGTCATTCTTAGAAGCGTAGCTTTCTGTTGGAGCCTTATGGTATGGTGGAATGGCTTGTGCTCCATTAAGGCTGCCAATGCTATTGCCGGGAAGGTGCGCATTGCTCCCGTCATACCTACGCAGGCCAGTCTCTGCAGTTTTCGCAGCTGTCCTTGCACAATGAATGAATATTATACAAGTTAAAATTAATAATAATAAAATAATGTACATAATACTTGAACCATACTTTTTATTCTACCTTCAAGGAATCCCCTTAAAGTGAACTTTAATTGCATTCAGCATATCATTTATAATAGCTCCCGCAAAGCATACAACAACCAGCCATGTAGAAAAAATCGCAGCGTCAAAAGTACATTTTTAAAGATTACCGCAATAAAATTGAACGTAGATTCAGTTTGTTAAATTTGACTATGAAATGTGAACTGAACGATTATTGAGAACTGGTCTTCATTTAATTTTATCGTCCTTATACAGGAGGAGCGGAATATGGTTACCATTTACTTTGGTCATCAATAGGGTGAGAGAGCCGTGCATGTATTCATTCTGTTACCAAGTCTTAGTGTGTGTAATCGGGATTAGAACCCTTGAGGTCATCGACATTACCCCATTGGAAAGAAGATGACAAACACATACTCAAATCAAAAATGGCTAACTGGGCCAATATATATTAGAGCACGGTTATCTGGAATCATCGGGAAAATGTGCGGTAATATACCCCTTTGAGATAGTTGCTCCTCCCTCAATATATATTACATCCACAAGAAAATAACTATCTTTTCAGACAGGAGGAGTTAGTGGCTAAGCATTCACAGAGAATATGCTTATCGGTTTCGTCATCTTTAATGCAGAGTCTACAATCTGCGTCAGGGGAAAGATGAATTATCAATCTGACACTTGATGGCATGTGAGGTTGCTCACCAGAGACGTTAGTTCCGCCCCAGAAAGATTTTATGTCTTCCTACAGATGGGCTAGGCACCATATTGATATTCTCGGTCTTTTTGGTCAACTATTTTTCCCATTCCTTGATTTAGCGTTTGGCCAAGGCCTAGCTGAGCCTAGCCCACATTGTTCAGGGTCGCATAAGAGAGATCTGGTTCTATCCAGTTAGTCTACAAGTTCGTTTCCGGGCATATGTTATGGATAAATTTTTAAATAAATGATACCTTAACTAAACTACTCTCCATTTAATTTTAAATTTTTACATTTCTACGGGAAATATCTAACCATACTTGACCGTGTTAAATTTATCTGACACCACAGGTTCTAATATTTTTCCAAATTCAGCTGTACCTGATGGTTGATGACTATCTTGCCTGTGTGAAAAGTGTTTCACACCATCGAAAAAATCCCAAACGTTCCGCAGGAATTCGGCCTTTATAAATTTGCCTCCAAAAATTGAAATACTTGTGTAGCGGCACGGTTGCATTTTTTTAACTGTAGGTTTTGCTGCCTCACATTGTAAACTTATAATAAGTAAATAAAAATGTTAGCATATTTGTCAAACATTATCAATTTAACTGCATTGCATATTCTTAATCGGTTAGATCGAGCATAAAACACGCAGAACATTTCTGGAAACAATTTAACAAAAAAGAACGATATACCACATATCGGGTCCAGTCGATGTTTTTACAACCAACATTATAGTATCGATATATTTGGTACATCACTAATCTTTACCAAAATTCAATTCTACTTCATATGCAAAGAGAAACAATTTATTTAAAATGAGTTTACCACCAATGTTATTGCAACGACTAAAGTCTAGAGGGCTAGTTACTAAACAAAATGGTAAATATGTTAATTCATACAATTTTATGATACCTGCATATATATACTTTCCATATTTTCATATTTCCTTATGCATATGCACATATAAACATAAGCCACAAAACTGAACGAGAGTCTTTTTGTGACTTAGCATTGTATTTATTAATATTTATTGCTGCAGGTGTCTGTTCATCATAGCTGGGCTAAGATTGTTCATTAATTGGTATTGTCCGCCATGCTATCTGTCAGGTCTGTTCGAATGATGTATATATGTTTATTATTTGTGCGTGTCCAAGGCTTGCCTTCGAATTATCGTATTAAAGAGAAATGTGATGGTTTATGACTTAATTATATTAATTGAAGAATGTAGATTTGGGGTCAGGTACACTAGTGTTCTTATCTGCAATGCGTATTAGAGTGAGTTTAAATAAAATGGTCGGAGAATATATATTGATATTTACAATTTACATCTTGTGTTTCAGCTCAACCAGTTTCCGAAACAATAGAAGAAATTATTGCGGAAAATTATGATGAGGACGACAAAATTCAGCAACATTCAAACATTGAGGCTAGCACAAATACTATTAAAAATACTGCGATTAACGAGCGTTATTGGGCTGATAGGATTAAAGAACGAATGGAAGTTACAGAGTCACACCATGGATTTAAGTTTTGCCCAAATACATATAATATATGGCACAACTGCACATTATACTGTGTAAACAAATGGGCAAATGGAAGACCAAAGCCCAAGGACAACTACCTTAGACGCTATAGAAGATTAATTCGAAAATACCCACTTGGTGCAAATTGGAAGGATGTTTATGATAGTGGTTGTGGCGTCTATTATTTTTACAATTCGGCAACTCGAAAGGTATCCTGGTTACCTCCCACACATCCAAATGCGCGGATTTCTAACAGTGCAGCCACTTTTCGAAAACAATTGGCCAATTCAAATGACGAATACAATTTCGATACAAAAGATTTCGCGTCATCTAATTATAATGAAAGAGAGACTGGCGTGTATCCATCAACTTTCATTCCGACTAAGAAGCAGAAGAAGCGAGATTTAGAACGCACATTTTTACGAAAGCAACGCCTTTAAAATTTTAAATTTATGAAAGAAATGTTGTTAAATTGTTCAACAAAATATACAACAATTTTAAAGTAAAAAATAAATTAATATGTATTTTTGTTCATCTCCTTTCGTTAAGGCACGTCGCTTTTATTGATTTATGGTAAAGTCATACTAGATACATTGATACCCTATTTTATAGTTAAGCTTAAGCTTAATTCGTACAATCCTTTTATTTTCATTCATAATGGCCATTTCAATGGCCCATTTTGCAATATATCATATAGTCATACGATCCAGCCAATTACGAAGTTTTCCATTTCAGTTTAAATCGATTTAAGACTTATTGGCACAGGATCAGATTGACGTATGGCTTTGTCTGAATCGTGTTCCCTTAAGGGATCGGAGATCACTTAAAAAAAAAAAACAAATTAAAAAAAATTAGTAACTAAATAAAGTAAAATAGAGATTCCTTTTGTATTCCGATTTAATAATTTTGGGAATTTTGGAAGGCAGAATTTTGCATTAGATTGACTTTTTCGGTCTTTGAATGCTATCATTCGAAATCTACCTCTAAATTTTTGTAAATAACTTTAAAATAGTAAGGAAATATACAAAATTGATCGATTTCAATTTTTAGGTAAATCTACACGCAATTTATTCAGCAGATTGTGTGAACCGAACATCGGTCGCGTTGTCTTCACTGTTGTCCAGGGCCCCCTCAATAAAAATCTCCAGTGCGCCTTTCAGCTGCACCAGCTGCGTTGTTAGTCTAATCTCGGCCATCATTGTACGCCTTAGTCGCTCGAGAGCCGCAAGCATTTTTTTGCTATGCAGAAACACTTCATTCTCGAACATATCCATCACGCTGCTGGCGGCATTGAGGAGCGGTCGCATGAAACGCATCTCGCCAATGTGGGCGCATAGGAAGTCAATGAATTGGATTTGTGTTTCCTCATTTCGATTTGTTAATGCCGCCCGCAGAGCGCTGCGATGCAGTAGCTCGGTGATTACGGCAACGATTTGCACGGAATGATCTTCGCTGTTCTTCGGCATGAACACACTGTTCAGCGCCTTCTTGTAGTTGTATTTACGCAGATGATTTTCGAAAGCCGTCAGCTGTGGCAATCGCCGTCGATCCGAGACAACATGATCCACGGTCACCGTTGTGTTGGGACGCGCCATCCGATTGCGTTGTGTCTGGCGATGGGTGGCCTTGATCTGTTTGAGGTGACTCGGTTTGCTGTCGACAATCATGCGCTTGATGGACACCAGGCCATCAACCATGCCGGCAACGACAGCTTGATCCCTGGCAGCAACGCCAAGGCTAACTACCGACTCGGGATAGGTTAAAGTGTACACCGTTTCATACGTGCCCACATCATAGATCTTCACGTGCCGATCTAGGCTACCCGACATCAGACGCCGGCCATCAGAGCCCAGGCGCAGACATGTGACGGTCTTGTGATGCTGCGACATCGTCGTCAGCAGGCGGCATCCACTTATCAAATCCCAGACTCGCACCTCTGTGCCGCCAGCGGTTATAAATATGGAGCCGTTGGACAGGAACAGCATGGACTCAACGGGACTGCCGTGGTCCAGGCTCTGGATTATCGACTGTTGCGCGCGTGTGTCGTACAGATTGATTTTGCTATCATAGCCGCCGGAGATGAACATGTGCCCAGCTTGCGGATGAGTAGCGCCCGCACGAATATAACCGCTGTGTGCATCCTCATACGTCCACACCAGCTTCTCGTTGCCCACGTCCCACAGCCGCACCGATTTGTCATCCGCAAAGCTGGCCAGTTGCGATTTGTCCGCCGTGAAGAATGTACGATGCACGGGCGCCGTGTGCCCCTCGAACAGACGCAGTACATTCCGGCTGTTCGTGTCGAATATCTTCACGTGACCCTCCTCATCGCCGGCAGCCAAGAGGCGGCCGTCCTGCCGGAATGCTGCGCCATATGCGGTCTTTTGGAACTTGGATAGGTTCTTAACGACGAACTTTGTCACCAGATGGTAGATCTGCACCCGCAGCGAGCACGTCAGCACAAAGTTATCCGGCTCACTCGGACTGAAGTCGATGTATTCGACAGTCGTTTGCTCTTTAAGGAACTCCGGCTTGTCCAATCGATTCCAGTAGGTTGTGTCCGGTGTCACCGCCTGGGCCTTCTCTTGAAACCTTCGCATATTAAGTGGCTGGAAATTGTTTATCATCTTAATTTTGACGAAATTAAAATAGCCAATTATCAAATAATTTTATGTTCAAAATTCGTGAACGAAATGTGCTAACAAATCAAGTTGGCAACGCACTGCAAAATTCAAATAAATGTAGGCCCTCATATAGAATGTGTATATTAGTCGATAACCCCCATCTCCCGAATATCGATAGAATTCCAATACCGATTTCAAAAAGGCATAGCTCCAATTCGGTGGAAATATAAATCAACTGCAAAACTGGCATCAAGATCGATTGTGAAGCACATAAATTGTCAATTAGAATATAGATGTTTTTCGCAATGTTGCCGATATGAAGAACATAAAGTTTCGCATGACTCCGCTATTGCTTCCGGAAATAATCGAAGTCTTCCTCTGGGCAATGGTCTTAAATTGAATGCTGGATAGGCGAATTTCACAATTTTCAGATTTCGGCCAATGATTGTATCCTTTTGCAAAGCTGAGTCATTTAACTTATGTGACAATAACCGAAAATTCTTAAAAACATTTTTAATGAATTCATAGAAAAAAAATTGAGATTTAAATTCGTATTTAATTTATTGGATTATTACATCAGATTAAACTATTGACGTTCGACGCGAATCTGATATAGCTAACAAATGTGACAGTTAAAAAATAAGAAAAAAAAATTTTTTTTACAGTTGCTTAAAATTTCTCGTAGTGTATAAATTATATGTGTATACGAAGTGGACTTTATTTAGAAAAGCCGACTATTTACACATTGTGCATTAACATTATTACTTAAAACTGTTTTCTTAAACCAAGTTCAGTTCAAAACTCAAAATTGGTGGCTAGATGTGCCAAATTACACATTTGATATCAATGCACTTTAAAATGTTGGTTTCACACATATATATATATATATACCTAATTCGTATTTATATTAAGAAATATCTATATATATATATTTTCTTTTTTTTTAAATATTTTTGTTATATAATAAAATGTTACTTAAGCGAGTTTGTCCTTTAAGGATCCATTTAGATTGCCATTATCATTATGTTTGCCTCGGTATGGCTTGCAAAGGTTCCAAACTTAGTAAATAAGTTAGTAAGTACAACATCATTTGTTTGTCTTGGTCTAATAAATTAAATTTTTTATTCATGAGTAGAGCTAATTCCCAAATTTTTTCAAGTGTTAACGTCAAGCACAGTACAAAAATACTGCTATTTAGTTCTGTGACGATGTATTAAATTCTATAATTTGTTCAAGTTTTGACACTTTGCAAAAAGTTTTCTTTAGGTACATAAATTCAGTAAAATACAAATAATCTTTACATTTTTTCGCTTGTTATTATTTTTAAAAGTTAATTTTATTAAGTTTGATATTATTTATTACTTCGTGTAGACGTTTTCTTATTTTATATATATTACACATACTTGATTTATATAAACCCTTAGTAGACATTTTAGGGAAAACTGCATTTAATCAATTTGCTAAGCCTCTGGTTCGATGTATGGTTTCTGACAGTTTGTACTCTACGTTCCCATTTTTGGGTAACAGTTTACAGGTGGCATTATTTACATTTAAAAATATATATTAAAAATCTTACTCCATAAGAATTAAATAATAAAAATATATCTTGGATTTAAACGGGAATATATCATTTAGAAAACATGTTTACTACGTTATTACGATGAATATTTTATGTTGCATAGTAATTCTAATGGTGACTTTTATTAATGGTGTCACATGCTTCGAAGAAATAAGTAATAACACTCTTTACAGTGTTAATACGCAGAGAAAAAGTAAATTTCTATTCGATACTATATTTCGGATCAGTTCCGGGGTATCAAATGCCTTTGGGTTTGACACTGAGGAAGATGGGGACAATAATGAAAACGTTAATGTTCCAACCTGTGAATGTGGTGAGTAATTTGATGGTCTGTCTGGCATAGTTTTATAAATATTCAGCAAATTAAAGAGCTAGCTTTGACATATGTGCGTATAGTTGTGATAGAATATTCGAATCAAAATGTAAATGATGCATTTTTATTAAAGGTTTCAGCAATTCAAAATAAAGTTCTGTCCATATAATACATATAATCTCGATCAGGCTTCTATCTAAAATTAGCTATGTATGCAAATTTCTTTACGCATATGCGTGTAAATGTAAATCAACCAATACGAACAAAGTAATTAATTTTCTTAAGAATGGGGTAAAGTCAAACAGATTAAAACGGAACTCAGTAAACAACTGTTTTATGCATGACCACCACTTCTAATCGAGTGAGAGCAAATTTCATTACAATATTATGAATTTCAGAAAGATTTTTTTAAGAATCAGAATCATTGAAACTTTTTAGAAATGCAATTCTTAATAATTAAAAACATTTGCAACCCGAGCTTTCCTGGCTCGGCATTTTACTTCTTAATGTGACAGTTGACGATCTTCGCTAGCGTCTTGTGCTCTTCAGGGACGCTGGTGCTGTTTTCTGTGACGAGCCCCAAGTGTAAGAAGTGTGCGATAGCTTCAATTAACCGGTTAGCAATTTTACTTGCTTTACTTACAATTTGCTGAATTATATGCAGAGAAAGCCTCTTCGTAATATGAACCAGCTTTTACCTAGGTAGTAAAAGAAGGCATTAACTTAAAACCCAAAATATAGTCGAGGCTTATAACCACTTTCCTTCGCGTTCCGTCAAACGTTCAGTTCAGACATGACCACCCCTCTCCGACGCTATTAAATAAATCTCATTTGTATCGCGTTCGGTCCGCAGTTGTTGAGAGAGGTTCCATAAGGAATCTATCATACCTCTGAAAGAGCCAGTTTTATCATGGTCGTATTGATAGAATGTTTACAATCAAGGAATCTCACTCTTCGTGAGGTTACTATCAACCGTCGTTTTTGAATTCTGAACCTTAGCTTTGCCAAGATCTCTTCACGGGTGTCATTGTTAAGAAACCTATATGGTCAGAATGAGATGCCATGGTTATAAGCCTAAGGCAAGAGATATGTTTGCAGCAAAACGGAACTGCCCTATATTATCTGCACTGCAAAAACCTACAGATCTTAAATATGTTCAAGACATAAAAAAAGTAAAGAAAAACATTTTCAATAAAAGTGGCCATTAAATAATAAATAAATAAAATTATTCACACAATTTGTAGGTCCAATCCATGCAACAAATATTTAAATATTAAATTTTATTTTTAATTTATTTTGTATCTTTTGCATTTTTTTGTCTGCTGATTTTAGTTGACATTAAATAAATTAAGATAAATAAGAAAAATTGTATAAATGAAATTATTTTTGTTGACATTTCACTTTTTTACCATTAGTTTTTAAATTAATAATTAATAATGATTGAATACTGGTGCACACAAACGAATATAAAACTGACTAAATAAATTTATTTAAATTATCCAAAATTCTAATCAGAAGAATTATGAACTTATTAATATTTATTTATAATTCTTAGATTGTGGATTTTCGAATGAAGAAAATAGAATTGTCGGAGGAAAGCCTACAGGAGTAAATCAATATCCTTGGATGGCTCGAATTATTTATGATGGGAAATTTCACTGCGGAGGATCATTGCTAACAAAAGACTACGTTCTATCTGCAGCTCACTGCATTAAAAAGTTGCGAAGATCCAAAATCAGAATAATATTTGGAGATCATGATCAAGAAATAACGTCGGAATCCAAGGCAATTCAAAGAGCTGTAACCGCAGTCATAAAACATAAAAATTTTGATCCGGATACCTACAACAACGATATTGCATTGTTAAGACTAAGGAAACCAATTGTGTTTTCGAAAATAATTAAACCAGTGTGTCTTCCCCGATATAACTATGATCCAGCAGGTATGAATTCCTCATTATTCAATTAGCTATATTATTAAAATAAAATACATCAAAACAGTCAAGCTCTTAACTTTGTCCTCGGCTCAGATACTCAGATACTATAATTTTAAGTGAATACGATTTAGAAAAAATTTATTTCCGATGTTTTTGATGCGCATTAAAAAGCAAGGAATTGTTTAAATATGTATTTAAAAAGATCTCCGATGTCATTATCTCCGGATTAAGTCTAAAATGCATTATTAAAATCTTTGTCTATTTTATGTAGCCAACTTTTGCAACGTGTTCAATAAAAATCGATGTCAATCAAATGGATCTAAGGGAATTAGGTGGGTGATATTTTTTTTCGTTTATTGGAGGCACAGACCAAGCAGTTGGTTTATTTGTATACTATTATTCCGCAGATATCATTGATTTTGGAAAATGTCCGTCATGCTCCTTGTCCGACTGTATGAACGCAACTTTTTCGACACCCTTAGAAACTTGGAATCGGGTCTGTGCCCGCGTCAGACAGTGTAAAAATTGTTGTACGTCAACTAGAAGGCTAAAAAATCGATAGTCGCAAAGCTATAACACCACATATCGCATATGATTGCAACGTCCCCTCAACAGTTAATATGGCGTATCTTTGAAGTAGTCGGTAGTCATCAATTGCGGGGATGCTCTTATGCTTATAAAAAATCATCTAAAGTAGCATCAGAATAGGTATTATTAAAAATATTTTTTTTTGTTCTGAAAACAAAGGTTGAAGAATCTATGGGTATTTTAAACTTAGAATATTTACGTATTCACTATTTGACGGCGGCTGATAAATCGATAACAATTTGATAACAAGCGCAAATATCTAAGGCAAATATATGTACTACCCACAGTTTGAAGCCAAATTCACAAAATTTCCAAGTTTGGAAAGTAGATTTCTAAAAAAAAGTATCTAAAGATCGATAAAAAATAATCTTGTGGCCGAAATTGACTGATCTTCCGATTAGAACACCAACATTTGCCCTGCTACCAAAAATTGCAAAAACGTTTATCATACACAATTTTGAAGCGAAAGCTGAGATCTATTTTGTATAAGTGACCATGTACAAAAGTGAAGTCATAACTCAATACCACCATATAATAATATAGTGTATACAAATTTATATTTTTACTTCTAGGTCGTATAGGAACTGTCGTTGGTTGGGGTCGTACTTCAGAAGGAGGAGAACTGCCCACAATTGTTAATCAAGTAAAAGTACCTATTATGTCTCTTGCGGAATGCCGAAGCCAAAAGTATAAAAGCACACGAATAACGCCAACTATGTTGTGCGCGGGACGACCGAGTATGGATTCTTGTCAAGGTGATAGTGGTGGACCACTATTATTGTCGAATGGAGTCAAATATTTTATAGTGGGCGTAGTGTCCTGGGGTGTTGGTTGCGGACGCGAAGGATATCCTGGCGTTTATACCCGTATCAGCAAGTTTATTCCTTGGATTAAATCTAATTTAGCAAGTACTTGCTTGTGTTCATAGTCAATTTCTAAAATATTGAATAAAATAAAGAAAATCGTTAAAGCTTACTCGTTTGAGTTCAACCAAATATTTTAATAGCAGACATTTACTTATCTTGAGATGGTTTAGTAAACTCCACACATCACATCATGTTCATCTGTTCGAGATCATGGGATTTTATTATTTGATCATTATGTGATTAAATATAGAACATGTGTATTAAATATGTTTTGGGTCTGCATCAAAAGCCCTGTCGTTTGAAGGCTTGTCTGCTTCCTCTTCTGCTTCCAATCTATTGGAGAAATCAATTTCAAGTCCACAAACACCATTTATTTAAATATATTCAAACTATAAAATTCATACAGCATCAAACATGTGCGCCAAAGCCTCCAGTTGATATTCTGTGAGCATATCAATTTTAGTGTATTTCACCTTTTTGCACCAAACTTGAGGATTTTCCAAAAATTGGCAAACATTTGTGGGCTCATCATAGAGAATAACTACACTAAGTTCTGGAAAAGTATCTAAACGATTTGATACTAGAACGATAACTAACAAACTATTGTTAGATTAACTTTTCATAATTTTGAATAATGGATGAATATTTTCATTAAAATTGTGAAAGTGTGAAATGTACTAACTATATATAATGTTAATGCTCAAGGTCGAAATACCGACGTTTAAGGAGAAACTGACTTAAGATGAAACAATTGTTTAAATTTGGATAAAAATGTGAAATACTCGATGTTTAGCTTATGTGTTATTGTGCAAACTAATTTATTGTTAAAGATGGAATAACATTTATTATTGATATTGATTATTTTTGGTAGGGCCAAAAGAAAAAGTGTTCGCTGGATCTGCTAGCGCAGATGGATCTTCAGTTGGTGGCGAGGGATTTTTGAATTGTTCCGCAGATATTCTCGTAAATAATATTCCAACCCCTTCAATTAGAGCCAATAAAACACCTCCTATAATTGCACTGCCAGCCATAGCAGGTATACCTGAAAATATTAAACAATTATTAGCAAAACACTTTAAATGTATAAAGTACATGTTTATGGTATGAAGAGAATGCAGGCAATCTTTACGCGGATCATAAAATGCTACTTATATATAAAAGTTAGAATTTCTTAGTAGAGAGACCTCGACTAGGAAATATATAGAAGCCTGCTGTTAAATATTAAATATTAAATATTAACAATATCAAAATATATAAATCGGACATGCCTTCTGCCTGTTGCATACTTTTGGACAACTCCATTATGTGTTTTTTTTTTCGAATTTATTCACATTTTTGTTGACAGCTTACTAGCTTTGTCATATTTTTTCTTTTAGTATTGCTCATTGTATGATATCTGAGTAAAGTCGTCTACCAATATCAATTTGTCCCGTTGTGCTTGAATAAATGTTGTTCCTTACCGTTTCTTCTGTGAAACCTTAAATTCAGACTTCAAATTGTAAATACCTAAATACATTCAATACGCATACAATTTTTATTATGATTTTAATATCTCCGTAAGTCGGTCATCTAGCTAAATCAACATGACTTTGTTAATATTCTGCCATAAAATGTGAGAAAACAACACGTTTCGCATTTTTGATTCGATTAGTGAGCGTTAAAATAAAGTATAAAAACTATAAAATTAAAAGAAACTTACCGTTTCTAGCTGCTAAGATACCTCCGGTTGCAGCGCCACTAATTATAGAATTCCACGGGTCTTCCTTTTTACGAAAATGTACCAATGTGCAGTCAATTGTACTAAACATTCCTCCCCAAACTGCGAAGTTGCCAGCTATAACAGGTGAACGGGTTTTTATTGCTGCCATACTTCCGATCTATAAATAGTAAGTTTTAGTTATTTAATTAATTTTTTTTTTTAATTTAATACAAAAATTTATAATTATAACATTTGCAAATTAGAGTTAGAGCTTGAAGAAACTGAAAATCGCAATTTATGTTTATATATGTAGAAAATAGTAATATTTCGTTCACTTTAGTCGAAAATTATTGTTTAAATGGGCTACAAAACATTTTCTTCAAGTGACAACCGCGATATATTTATTCATATTTTTTACTTAAAAGTATACAAAAAAAATTCAATAAAATAATGATCAAAGTATGCAAGTGGAAAAGCGTGGTCAATAATGAAAAAACAAAGACAAAAGAGCATCGAACACAAGAAATGTTGTCAAACTAATGGTTCTAAATAAAATATAAAGTACAACCAAATAAGACGCATTGATTATTTTAGGAATGTAGGAAACAATGAAAAATAATACAATCAGCAGGAGGTCATTCTGATATAGGTATGAAAAACAGAGCGTCTCTAAAAAAAAAAATGCAATCATAGAGATAATGATCAAACAGGTTTCAAAAAAATAGATCTCATGTCTAGCCCAAAATTGGAAATTCACATATTTGTTTACTTGGAAATTGTCTGGTAAGAGATAATCCGTAGGATAGCTTTCAAATGTTTGTATATAAACTAAAACGCATAACTGCATCAGCTATATAAAAAATTATAAGTCTGCCTGCAGATCTGGTAACCTTCTGGTAGTTGTAGTAGCGAACTATCGAAAAAAACGAATCTTTTAAAGTAAGGTACAACTAATCAAATACAACTACAACTTATACAACTACATCTATTTTAAAAAATTGTCAGGGTTTACAAATGAGTGATCAAATTAAACTTATGTTAATACAAACAGATATATTTTATGGACAGTAGTTCTGTAAGTAATTTGGAAGTACTTTCAGAAGAAGTAATTTTCGATGGTAAAATGCTGCATTAGCCGACAAGTTGTACTCAAAGCTGAAAATTCACAAGCAAATCACTTTAAATAGTTTGATATATTAAATCAATGATTAGTCAAGTTTATATGTTATGACGCAATTTTCTGGGCTTGGAGTTAAATGAATACTTTAACTGACACTTCGAATCGCGGAATAGACTTGCCAGCTGTTTCCTATATATACTGATATATCATATTTGTGCAATTGCATTTGTTTCGCAATGGTATATTATGTATTTAACTGATTTGCTTTCATACCATTCGTCTGCTAAATCCTGAGGGAGCGTTTCTAAATCCTTTGATTGCTTGGAAAACACCGCCTCCAATGCAGCCCATGGCAAAGGCACCTCCGCAATCATCCACGATACGGTAAGGACATGGCTCACGGGCATATTCCTCCATGATTATGTTTGATATCTGCAAGCACACAACGCAATTTGCAAGTCAATATATAAATACGAGCATAATGCACATGTTATTTAACACACCGTAAATCACCGTATGTGTATGTAATGTGGTGTGTTCTTGAATAATAATCAATGTATCGATAAATGTGTAAAACATCGTATGCGTTATGAGCAATCGAACTACCGAAAAATTGAATCAGCTGATCAAAATATGTGTCAAGATAACATCACTTTCAATTACAGTCAAGCCTCGATTACATGGTTGATATATACCTAAATGAGCAACTGTAAACCAGTGCAGATATTAGAGAGTGATTATGGTATCTCAATTTTTAATTATCTTAAAGTGATCATTCTAAAAATATACCAATATTCTCAGATTTGTGGCACATCAATTAAAATTGGTATCAAAATACTTATCGATATAAATATTCTACTGGTAGGTGGCTCTGCGAATTGGTTACAGATATATTTGTTCTTATCATCGGCATTAGGTTGCATTGTTGGCGAAATTTTTGATATCCTCGTTCCCAAAAATGTATATAATTCATTAGATGACAATTTTGGAGCCATTAGGTAAATTATAAAGTCTAAAAAACTATCGATCGCTTTTATCCTATTTATTAAAGAAAAATCAAACAATCAAATATATACGGAGCTTTAATAAAATCAATTTTTTAAACGCATAGATCGATTTCTTTCCTAACTAAAAAAATCGATTGTTTAGTTTCAGTCGCATCTCTATGACACACCAATAACTATTTAGCCGGATTAATTCACGTGTCTGCCTCACTGAGAACGAATTAAATTTAAACATGTTAAGAAAACAGGCCAGACAGCGGAGGGAATATTTGTATACCAAATCGCAAAATGAACGTATAGTGGCAAAAAAGAAAAACATGCTGCAAATAGCTGAAAACATGAAGGATAAAACATCGCTAAAGTCGTTAAACAAACTGCAAGCCGACCGCGTGTATAATTCTCTTAAATTCAATGGAGGTACTTTTTAGTCAACAAAACAAAAGAAAACAATTTCTTCTCATGGACATATGTATTCATGTTGCCATATATCTTCAAGTATACCATTATAATATAATCATATTTATTTGTAAACACATACGGTGCAAAAAGATTTATTTTATAAGTGTTTTGACACCAGAACAACATTTTTTTTTTCGTTACTAACTCTTTGGTTGTCCCCTGCGGTACCATAAATCATTTATTTGGTTGGAAAATACATTAAGCGAAAGCTTATGACAAATAAAAAAAAGGTTTATTTAATGTATGTAGAAAAATACAACAAATATAAGTAGATTTAAAAATTATGCTTATTCAATTTAAATTTAAAAAATGTTCACATTTTAACCAACTTCAAAATATATCTATAAATTAATTTTTTGTATATTTGTAGACACCGATAGTGCAAACTTGACCGAGATTGACGAATACCAATATGCTGGCTGCCAGGATCCGAAAATCATGTTAACAACATCGCATGAGCCCTCGGCACGGCTTAAAATGTTTGTCAAAGAACTGAGACTGATATTTCCCAATGCCCAACAAATGAATAGAGGCAAATACCAGATAAACGCATTAATGCAGGCCAGTCGAGCTAATAATTTCACCGACTTCATAATAGTACACGAACATCGTGGCATACCTGACAGTCTTGTGGTATGTCATTTGCCGTTTGGACCCACAGCTTTTTTCAATATATCAGATGTTACGATGCGTCATGATATTCCCGATATTGGGCCCATGAGTGAACAGAAACCGCACTTAATTTTCAGTAACTTTAAAAGCAACATTGCATTAAGAACCGTGAAAATCTTGAAACATTTGTTTCCTGTACCGAAGGAAAACTCGGAGAGAATAATGTCTTTTATTAACAATGAGGACAAAATTGTATTTAGACATCATCAGTACAAATATGTAAACAAGGAAATAAAATTAACTGAAGCTGGACCAAGATTTACACTTAAGCTGTATCAAATTAAACTTGGCACTTTAGAAAATATCAAGGCCGTTGACACTGAATGGGTTAATCGTCCCTACTTAAATACATCAATAAAAAACCTTGTTTTTTCAAATACAGATATATTTTCGAATAAAAGCAATGTTTAAAAACGGATCTCACAATGACATTTTTTTGGGTCATTATCTAATAAAATTGTATTGTATTGTTAATAACAATCATCGTAGTGCAGAGCTAAATAATTGAAAAATAATTCCACACAGGAAAAGGAAAATTTCTAAAGAAAAGTCCTTTGTGTGTTTTCAGTCAATCGTTATTCTATATAACATGTAATATTAATTTTCGTAATGTAAAAAAAGTTTAATGGTCTTAGGGATCGAGACACATTTGGGCACTTCCATAAGGGTCGCGACATTGCATTTGAAGATAAAAAAAAAAATGGTCCCGCTTTTTATTTTTCCCCGTATCATTATAATAGCAATTCTAAATATATTTATTTAAATTTATTTATATTTTTAAATAAGCATGCGATTTAGCACACGATAACAAATGGAAGTCGTTTTTCAGTCTATAAAAATTCAAATATCGAATTGAGACATGAAATAGAATAAGGAATTTCAAAAAAATTGAAATAATGATTGATATCTGTTATATTGAAATCAGCACACCGTTTTTTTTTGTATTTGCTTAAGTATAATTTAGCTGACATATTTTTCCACAAAGTTTGTTAAGAGCAAACTCTTTTATATATATATATGGTATTACATGAGAATATAAGCGAAACAAATTAGATATTTTTGCAGTTTGAGTTGCTTTTGGTTTTAATTGAACGTCAGTGTCCAATGTTTTTGATGATTGAAGTATTTGATGTGCCCATCCCTTTTCTACTCATAGTTTCTTATAAACTCTTTTTTTGATTAACAATCAATTCATTTTCTACATACTTTGAAAACCTAACTAAAATGCTGAAGTTGATCATTTTGCGATCCAACATTATTTTTTACAATTTGTGGAAATCGATCCGTCTCTTTTCCTTTTTATGCTTGTACACCGAAGGTATCAATATACAATGTCCGTCATGCTGTCTGCCCCGTCAGTATAAATACAAATACAGAGTTGAAACTTGGAACCTATACTGGTCTCAGTCCGAGACAAAGTGTAAAAATTGGCGTGCTATGGGGCTAATAAATCGATAAAATCGATAGTTGCCCATCAATAAGGCCACAAATCTCCCACAATTACAAGGCTACAGCACTAAGCACTCAATTGAGTGCCCAGTTGCTACAGTCAGAAAATTTGGTTGATAGATTGTTAGCGATATTTCTAGAAACCTTCTCTACCATTTTTTTCAGCCAAGCTCTCTATCACCCTTAAGATTCCCAAAGGTACAAATTTCCTATTATTTAAAAGCTCTACTTACCAAACTTGTAGGTTACTAGCCACGTCCACTTCCGTACACAAAGCCCATATCTAAAGTCTCCTTCAAAGATCGGCATAACTTCGCTACACCCACCCTGTTCTTTGCTACCTTTTATCAGCTTGTATTACTTATGGTATCAACGTATTTGGCAGTCGGCTCCATTTTAAATGTCTAGTCTCCTGGATAATATTTTCGCTTGCATCATAACTAGTTCATACGTTTTTTGTTGGTCAATCTATGCATCACATGTTGGACAATATTGCGGTTAAATACCCAAAAATTTAATATTCCTTTTTTTAAGTATTTTAATAAATAAAAACAAATTAATTGCACGCTACTCATAATAAGATATATTTATTATTATTATTTATGTACACAAATTTCAATTTCAAACCACAATCAGAGTTTTGATTGTTAAATCCATTTGCCGTTTGTTGCCAAAATTGTCACACTATTCTTAGACCGAATGTTCTGTCAGACTTCCCCTAATTAAATTACATCCACTTAAAAGGCTGGTGTGTAGGGCTCTACTTTTGAGGCTTGAGCTGTTCCATAGATTATTATTATTATTTTATCCTCATCAATATGCCAATTTAAATAAACACACTGAAATTAATATTTGCAAAAATTTATTTTCTTAGTTTCGTACTATTACAACCATTAATTTATTACTCTCAGCTGTTTTAAACTTTGGCTATATTAGTTATTTGTAATTTGAGCATTCATTTTAATTCTTCATCTGAAACAAATCAATAGATAAAATAAATAGAGATTTAAACTTTTTTTGTATGATTTTATTACTTGATAAATAGGTTATCTTAAGATACATTTTCTTACATTTGTAACAATGATTTTAATTGCATTACGATTTCTGCGAATTACGAATATTCAAACTTGTAATGTGTCATCTAAATTTTCCTCCTTAACAGCAACTTGAGCAGCGACTCTTTTTAAAACTTTTGTTACTACATCACTTAAAGAGTCTTTGGCTCCAGTCTCTAAAACTTCGCATGTTTTCTTGAATGTTGTCTCATCAGTTCTTAATCTTAATATGGATATCAAAGCTAATTCTGAGTTGGATTTCACATAGCCATTTTTCTCTTTAGTACCATTCACAAGGGTTGGCACCAAAGTCTTCAAAACATCGAGATGTATTTGATCAGCACTAAGACTTTTCGAAAGGTGTATGCAACTCTTTGCAACTAGCTGCTTGACGTCGTTGCTATTGTGGTTCATTGCCCTGGCAAGGGCCACAATCAGGTTGTTGGGAGGATCCTCATTATTGATGAGCTTGTATTCCAGAAGATATGTCGCAGATCGAACCGCATTACAAGCAATGGGCACCTTATCCGATACAATATTAACTAATATGTGGCCAATTACTCGATCGACGAGATTTGCTGTCAATATCTCCCTAGGACACTCTTTCAATGCAACAAACAGAATAATTGTGTAGCCATGCTTGGTAAATGAATCTTCCGCCGCATTATCGGTAAGTATGTTATTATTTAACAAATCAGAAACTTGTGCTGGTGGCATGTATTTTAGCATTGCTCCCAGGCAGCCGCCAACTGCACTTCTCGTAACATCCTCCTGATGCCCAACTAGACTCAATAACGTGGCAAATATTTGCTTCTTGATTGGCTCCGACATTTTGTCACCCGACGGACTAATAATGCTACGCAGTGCATGCAGCATAGTTTCCCTCACCGCAGAATCATCCGAACTTTTGATTCCATTGTGAATCTCAACAAACAACGGATCAGCTCTCGAGTGAATCGCTACTAATTCGGAAAGTGCTTTTCCCGCTTTCATGCGCACATTTCTATTCTGATCGTGTAGGGCTTTTAGGAAGGTCGTCTGAAGTTGGGGCAAGAACTGTTTCAATATGGCACCAACCTTGTGGAGCAGAATCGCCAGAGTTTCGAGAACAGCTGCCTTCACACCAGAATTGAAGCGGTCTCCTAAAATTCGAATCAAAGGTCCAGTAATATGCACAACAGATGGCTGCAAAGAGCTGGCGCTGGTAAGGAATATAACTTCACCGAGACCTTGGGCGGCATTTTCCTTTTCTTCGGGCAAACCATTTAGGATAGCCTCACGAAAGACAGGCAGCAAGGGAGTGATGCCCTTTGGTAAGCAAAAACCAGGTAATTCCGCCTCGTTCAAATCACTGGCAGCAAACCTGACTGCCTGGCGAAGATCGGTCACGTAACCAATTTGGTCAGTGGGACTTAGGCTTTTGATGACAGCGTTCAATGCTTCCCAAGCATTCTGAATTATTCCCTTATCCGAATCGGCCATCAGCCGCAGTAAGCAGCGCAGAAGTTGAGGAATATATTGAGAATAGTCGCCCGGCGAGTGAATGCAAAATGCTGAAAGTAAACTTGCCGACGATTTACGCGTGCACGCATTGTCCGACTTTGCCGAAACCATGAGAGTGTCCATTATGGTTCGAATTCCAACCTCATCAGTAACGGATAAAATCACTGTCTGACAGTACTCCAATTCTTGTAATTCATTCACCGAACCATGCGATTGGGACAAGGTCTCCAGCAATGCAGATAGTATTTTTGGAAGGTATTTCGTCAAAGCATCTCCAGCAACCGAGACTAATATCGACAGTGCTTTTGTGTTCACTGGTTGGGCAGTTAACTGTGGCACCAGGTATGGCAAAACGACTCGTGACTTTATGTACATCACTTGACGCAGTCCGTCGAGAGTGTTCTCCGCAACCAAAGGATCTGGATCGGAGAGACCTTCCAGCATGAAGGGCAGAATGTCATCGAGTGCTCGCGAGCCCACCGTGCTGTGCAGCGAATCAAAGGTTTTTGCAGCTGCCACGCGAACTTCGGGCAGGGGATCGGCCAGAGCCTTGCGCACAGTCGGAACCAAACTGTGTACGAATGTTAGAACCATTTCCTTCGATGTCGACGCCATAATCTCAGATAGACCGATGCAAACACCTTGTCTTTGGTCTGCCTGCTCCGAATTCAATCCACTCTCGAGTATTGGTATAATTTCAGGTAAAACGCGTTCGCCTAGTTTCCTCACAAGATCTCCCAAAGTGCGTGCAGCCACTTGGCGTTTATCGTAGCTGGTGCTTGCCAAGCAGCCTAGCAACAAGCCAAACAATGTTGGTAGAATCTCACGTAATGTTCTCGGCGTATTTGTAACAACGATTTTCCAGACATGCAACGCCGATTGCCGCACCATCAAGGAGACGTCACTTCGTCCCATATAAAGACCAGATAGGACTCGATTGCGGCGTTCATCGCCCAAGAATCGAATAATGGCCGTATGCGATTGTTCTGTGCCGAAATTATCATCCTCACTGGCAGTTTCTGTAGTCATCTTACCAGATACACCCGATATGCGATACAATAGGTCGCCGAGCAGCTGTACGGAGCTATATCTGATGCGCCAGTTCTCGTCAAATAGACCCTTCTCCAGCTCGGGCAGTAGCAGGGCAACTGCAGTCTCTGCATACAGGTTCACAATTCGTTGTCCAGCTTTGAGGGCCGTTTCCCGGACATATTCACTTTCATCGGCTAATGCCTTGAGTATGGGATTAATTATTTGGCCAATGTATGGCGTGAATTCCTCGGGAAATGCTCCTGGCATATAGATGAACATCATAATGTACCCATCCTTGACATGTGGAGCGATATCGGTTCGTTCTGCCGTCGAAATGATTTCCGGCATTAGCTTATGCATTTTCTCCACACCCAGTCCTCCAACGACCTCAGACAGGCCCTGGGCTGCGCCACTGCGGTCAACGCTACTCGATTCCGAAGTGAGGGTTTGCATCAGCCATGGCAGCAGGTCTTCGAATGAGGACTCGCCCATTCCCTTCACCATTGCACCTAGGGCACGTGCCGATACAGCTCGGACTTCCGGAACGGGATCCAGCAGAGAGGACTTCAGGCCGGGAATTATACTGGGCAGATAAGGTGTCAGATCCTTTTGGTCTGTGAGAGAGTACATATTACCAATAATTTGGGCAGCCATCTTTCTTGTTTCTGTCGATCGATCCATGAACGCTCTTTGAACTACTGGCATTATCAGAGCCAACGATGGGGCATCAATAAAGTGAATGAATTTTGTTTTTAATAGGCTTTGAAGGCATGCTGACGTATTGTTAGAAGGATCTTCCAATGCTTTCAATAAAACTGGAACAATGGCCTGAATTTCAGGATTCTTTATAACGGATCCGATTACTTTGAGAGCATCAGCACCGGCTTCTTGTACTTTTGTGTGGGAATCTCCGAGAACTTCGATCAATTTTGGTACAATACTTGGCAAACAGGAAGACAATTGTTTGGGAGCGCAAAATGCCATGGCGCCCAGCAACTCCACAGATGCGGTTTTTGTCCTCCACGAATCCTCATCGAGAGCTTGCAAGAGAGACGGAAGCACCAGCTTAACTCCATGGGCAGAGAGTTTGCCCATTACCACCTTGGCAGTATCATCGGCAGCTTGACGTACGTATTGCGAGGAATCGCCAAAGCATTGCAACAAATGCGGTAAGACATGGACAATATATGGCTCGAACAAACGGCCAAGAGTAGTGCATAGAACTTCAAAGGCAAATAGAGCACCCTCGCGACATCTGTAATTCTTCTTGTCCTGTATGTAAGACGTTAGCTTCGACATGATGTCCAGCTGCTTCAGCGATAAGATGCCAAGACCTTTCACGATGCCGGCAATGCCGTACGCAGCACCTCTTCTCTCTCCATACTTGTCGGATTTTGCCAATGACTGTAGCAGTTTTTTAGCCATTGCTGGAGCTTCGTCTTTAACCGACGGCATCAGATGTGGCAAACAGTTTGAGACCGCTTCCTGAACTTGTTGCGATGGTGTAGACAGGGCAGTTATTAATCGCTTGACTATGGGGTCAATTCGCTTATCATCCTTTTCCAAATGCCTTGCCAGCGAACCCATCAGAATAACAACAGCTTGGCGAATATTATCGAAACTTTGTGACTTGGGTGCCTTATCGAGAAACTCTTCAAAGACGGGCAGTAAGCTGACAATTGTCTCTTTGCCATGCAAGTCAACTATTTTCAGTGCAGCCGCTAACATTTCTTTATGAACAATTTCCTCCCGGTCGCCAAGGCCCTGGGATACCATAAATTGCATTAAATAATTTATATCTTCAATGGACAAAAACTGTGCAATTTGAGATATTGCAATAGCGACACCTCTTCGTGGCTTCCACTGATCAGAAGCGGGTTCGATTTCACGATCAAACTTATCCAGTTTTGGCGGGATCAAAGTGAGCTTTTCATTGTAAATTGCCAGCATTTTCATTAGTCCACATTTAATTAGGCTGCTGTCATTTATTATCAATGGTATTAAGGACTCCGCCGAAGCTTTTTGTATGCATAGTTCGGCATGTGTAATATCACGAATAATATCGTTAAACTCGGGGTATGGATATTCAGATGAGTCCCAAACATCGACAGCAAGTCTTCTGATATCGGAGGAGATATCAAATTTAGCTATCCACAATCTCGCGACAATTTGTTTTTCCAAGTCGGCATCAGTTTTTGCACATTCAATTAATGGTTTAATCATGATTTGAATTGCACGCATTGCTACATCCCTAGTCGTATCGATATTGCTTTGCAAAGCTTCTAAAAATAATTCAATTATACGTTTATCTGGAGTGGCATTTAATTTACCACCAGATGAAACTTTTGCAACTTCCAAGAGAGCATTTACAGCTTGGGGTTGAATTGCCGGTGTCGTATTTTTGATTAAATACAGCAGTATTTGAAACATGCCCAGCCTTGGCAGATACTTTGGATGATTACCGTCAGCATTATCAGCATTTTGGGGTTTCACGTGGATTTCCATAATCTTTATACTTGTCAATATAATTTCCTCATTTGCATTATCATTTAAGCAAGTAATTGCACGTTTCAGAAATTCAAAGGCGTATGAAAAAGATTGCGAATCCAATAGGTTCGTGTGGATAACTATGTGCTTATTGATATTACATATAATATCGATGATGCTATCATTGATGTTGTTGGCATTCCACTCCTCTTTTAATGGACAAGATGGATTTTGAAGTCTTAGCGTTGCAATGGAAATTGAGCGACCCACATCTGACTGATTCTTAAAACACATTTTGTGCAAGAAATAGTATAGATCGGTCAATGGCTCAGCGCTCAGAGGGCTGTGAGTTGCTCGTAGAATATCATCTAATAACGTATGAAAATGTAACGCAAGATATTTTTCATTACCCAAACAAGAAGCTTTGAACAAACTGATGACACACATTAATTTCTCATTCATTTCTTGAACGCGCGATTTTATGCGCATTTCTTTCTCTGTTTGGTTTTTGATTAATTCTTGTTGCTTCTGCGTTAATTTTACGGTTTTCGATTTGCCCTCTTTTTGACGTTTCTCGTCAATTTCACGACGAAGTTGAATTTCCTCCAACTGTTCCTTATAACTGTAGACTTTATTTTCTCGCTTAACACCAATCGTTTTGTATTGGGCGTCTACATGTGGAATTACACTTTTATCGTACAACTCGCCATCAGGGGTCATAAATATCAAAAATTCTTCGTTACTAATGCCAAAATTGCTATCATCATTCAGATATGTTTTTATTCGCATTATAATGGGAGGCACTATTATTTGTGGATTTATTCGCACTAGTGAAGCAATAATATTTTCGTAAGCTCGGCAAATTTTGAAATTATCTATATAGGTCTCAATAATTTCGGCTTTGTTTAATGCAATAAAATGTTCGGGATTTAAGTGAAAATTTTTCTCAATGGTATTTTCCCAAAAATATGGATTACTGGATGATACAGCTGGACAATTTGCAATATCTAAAAGTAGTGTTGTCAACTCAACGGAGTCCTCGTGCGAAACATTTTCTAGGCCACATATGACTTCTAGTGCTTCGACAAACGCTTGATTTGAAGTACCATTCTGATCTATGCAGTTATCGATTTCATTTTGATTTTTTGCAGTATTTATAAAATGACTATACTCTTTGAGAGAAAGCTTAACAAAATCTACACCATCTGCACTTTTTGTGATCTCCTGAACTTGTCCTTTTGTGTAATTTCTTACTTTCAGGGAACTGCTGCATAAATTATTGAGCAAGGCTCGATGTAACTGATCGACAGGACCCTTGATTTGATCTAAATAAGATTTTAATAATATTTTCGCCATAAACGAGATATGGCATAAGGTCTCCGGTGCTGCTGTCGCTATAAATTTTTCATTGAAGAAATGCTGCTTACTCATGTCAAATATGGAGCTCCAGAAGTATGAGTGCGATTCGGATGGTTCATCTAATATTAACAGAATACAGGCAATACACGCTGCCTCTGACACATAAGAGGGTTGCGGAAAATGCTGTAGTGCTTTTGAATACAACGCATATAAAGTTGGTACTATATTGCTGGTATCCTTGACTTTGGCATTTTGTATCGATGACAGCAACCATTCCAGATAACTTTGACGAATAACTTGAGTTGTGTTCTTTTGTTCAATGCCAATTTTGAAAATGTTAATAATCACAGTGGGTAGCTCATTCCTAAATTTTCCGCACCACAAACCAAACATCTCCAGTGTACAGCATATCACCTTTTCCTGTGATTCAGTATCAAGTGCTTTCCAGAATAAATCCACAGCTCTGTTTAAAATGTCGTCTGAATTATCCGCAGTTACATTATTGAAGCTTAAATATCCAGCACCCTGAAATCAGATAGAAAACAATATTTAATACCATGAAATTATACACTTTATTGTATCGTAATGAACAACGCAAGACAGAAGAATTTAAATATTTCAACATCCTTTAACAATTAAACCATGTTGCAATGAAAGTGTACAAATGTGTATATCAATTATCTATCAGCAGAATTTTCAGACGGTTTTATTTATAGGTGGATAAAATGTCAAAAGGTTTCGTACATAAAAAAAAAAGACAAACGAAAAAATATTGACCATTATTAATTCGAACGGTACCAAAACTTCTTATTAAGAGCTACTTAACACGTTCCTTAATATGAACAAGACATAATATTGCTTTTATTTTACATTATTAAAATGAGAAGTTTTTGGTTTATAGGAAGTTCCAAATTTCTAGGCTTTTGGTGAAACCGGTGAAAGTAGTGCTATCAGAAATATAATATAATATAATCAGAAAGTAGTACTATCAGAAATATAGTATTGGTGAATTTCTCCTGTATTGAAGGATTCTTTAATAGATTTTTAAGTTTAAGCTTGAACAATTTTGACAGTTTTGAATTATAGTTAATTTGGGTCACGCAGATTTTTTTCCAACACGTTTTGGGAAATATTCTTTTGCTGTATATGATTTGTTAAGCACATTGTAAAAAAAATTAATTTTTTTTTCAAATTTGTTATTAACAAGAGAGATTAAAAAGCAAATAAGCAATTTATAATTTAATCCGTTACTAAAACAACTAAAGGTCTTGAAACGTTAGATTACCTGTAACAAATTGATTCTATATTCCACAACATTTATTTTTCCATCAGATCCATTCAAAATAGAGAAAATAAGTTCCAACAATTTTTTTATAATGTTGGCATCCGAGCACTTCTGTGATAGATTCTTTAAGGACTCCAAGGATTCGCGTCGAGCAAGTTCTCCATCGCTGTACAATTTTTTGATTAAAACAGTTCCGATTTGGGAAGCGTAAGGACTGCAATCAATATTGACAAGATCAAAAATTAATCCAACGCTCTGTAGTGTATTTTCCGGACTCCTTAATATTGACTTTTGTAAATCATTATAGATGTACGAGTTAAATTCAGAATCATCAAGTGTGGACAATAATGGTTGACAAGCAATTATGAAAGGCTTTTCCGGCTTTGATTTGCACAGTATCATACTTTTCACAAAGTATTCCACAGCTTTAATTTTATAGATTTTCAGTATATTCAACTGATTGTGTTCTGTCTCGAATCGTATCATCATCATTATCATTATTGTAACGTTTGAAGTTGCATCCATTTCAAATAGAGCAATCATTGTTTCATCAAAAATATTATTATTCTCCCATACATCATAAATGATTTTTGTGGCTGCTTCCGTAACACGTGCATTTTGGGCTAGTAAAGTTGTTTGGTATAGCATCGACTGATACTCAAGCATTCGTAACTTCTCAGTTTTATAAATATTTGATCCTCGGTCTGTTTTCTTCAATAGCAGACAAATCCATCCTAAGGCAACCACAGCCGATCTGCATGACTTATGAGGAGGTGTCAATGGTAATTCCTTCAGCAGAAGTGTTTTAATGACAGACAACATATGTTCAATAGTTAAATCATGATGAAATGTTATAAGATCATAAATTAGCTTCCGAACAAGTTGCTGAGAATGGGGATCCTTGTACTTTGTTAGCGTCGTCCCTATCACTTTACATATACCTCGAATGATGGCTGAATTTACACCTGAAATGAGAAAGCAAAATTCAGTGAGTATTAAAACTGTAGCAGAAGTCCTCTACTCAGCATTGTGGTAAAGAAATCTGTCTTTATATTATTTATTTTCGGAATCTACCGTTAACGAATATATACTCGGAGTCAAGCCTTCAGCTGTAAGGGTTCGTTTATATACCATGAAGACATTGAAAAAGTACAATATACTCTGAAGCCAACGGTACAACCCACGACATATTTCATCGCGAGCTAAACGCTATAGTTATATATTTATCATAAATTCGAATTATTAAGTTTTCAAGATATAACTTCAAATCTGAGGGACTCGTTGGCATAAGATCAGACATAAGGATGGACATGGCTATATCGATTTGGCTATCGATGCTGATCAAGAACATATATACTTTACAAGGTCAAGTGTATGAAAATATGTTAGAAAAATTGTGTAATGTTTAAAATACTATTTATGGGTAAAAAGGGTATACTGAAGATGCACAAAAAGCAGAAGGAAGCATCTCCGATATATATTTTATCATCAATCAAAAGCAGCATCAGAGTCGATCTACCCATTTCCGAGTTTATGAACACGCCGATTTCAGAGACTATAATAGCTATTCTTCAAATTTGGAATGTAAGTTATCGGATCGCGCAACAAGTTTATTTAATTTTATCTATAAATTTCATCATCACATTCAACACAACCAAGTGATTTGCATTAAGCAAAATGTCAATCGCATATAAGCACAATTATTGGCATTTATCGCAACTAACATTTAATAAATTTACTTGACACCAGGTTTGAAAACTGCCTATATCAGTTTTGGCCATAACACTAATTATTGATCGACAGCCAAAGTTCAGCTGCATATATCAGCACCTGAGAGTAATATATCACAGATGGAAGGTAATTAATAAACGTAAATAACACGTGACAAAGGTAACTTCCTTGTGCTAATGGACCAAGAGATAAAACCTTTCAAATACTCTGAAAATGCAGTCCAAAAAATGTTGATTAAGTAAGCCTCTGCTGCTTTTTATAAATCGAAATTTAGTTAATTTCAAAGACTAAAGCTAAAGCTACGAAATATGTGAAACATTTTGATTGCTATTATTCGATATATCTACAAAAACCAGATGTCTCCATTGAGTACATGATAAAAGTTAGGAAATCTTACGGTGAACAGAAATGGGTGAATCATTAAGTTTAGTTATTATCTAGAAATATAACAAAAACTTTTCTTTACCCAAAATTCTGGTCCTATCCAGCTTACTGTCATTTATAAAAAAAAAATCCAAATCGTTTTCAAGCAAAAATTAAAAAAATATATACAGACAAAAAGTTTAGTAGTAGTGCCAGCCTTAAGATCTGAAACTTTAGAAGGGAAGCGTTCTGATGGCTTGGCTAAGATCGAGAATTGTTGCATATTGTTTCCCAGATCCATAAACTTCACTGGTATACCATTTAACAGTCTGAGTAGTCTGAATCCTGTTGATAAATCCAGTGCATAAATCCAAAAACGTTGTGCAAGAACGCAAATGCCGCTCTCAGTACGTGATCGAACAACGCTCTCATAAGGGCAATAAAAAATTTAACTTTCAGGGACCATAATTTTTCCCATACTTTAGACTCATAATCCTTGAAAGCTTTGATTTGTTTTTTTTTCTCCAAAGCTTAACCTTTTTTTTAATGTGAAAATGAAAAGAAAATAAGTATGAAAATTATAATATCAAACTAAATGCAAATTCTATGTCAGTGGTTCAGAATTGTTGTCATCATTTCAACAAACTGAAAAGGACAAAGATGAGAAAAGTTCCGTTATTTTAACATTCTCCTTTTGAACTCCACGCAATTGCATAGAGGGATACCCTCTTCATTCTATTTATATGGCGAGGAGAGTACATTTATTCGCTTATTCCAGCAAATATTAAAGAAAACAATACTAAACTTATTACTTTTGTGACGGTATTTAAGCGTATAATTAGCAGCAACTTAAGCTTAATTCAGATTCAATATTACTCGATAGTGGCGAGTAACAGAGGATTAAGCAGGATTTAATACATTTTTTCGACTAATATAAAAATTCATAAGAGCATTTCAATTTTTAGGAAAGTTCAGTTGAAATATTTGTTATATATTTACGTACAGCTCTCTCAGGTGAATAATTAGTTGAAATATGAGTTATTGTATGAAAAAATTAATTGCTTTCCAAAGTATCTGAAGCAAAATCACTAGTTGTGTTATTCCAAATTTTTTTTTTGGGCAATGAACAATCGGTGGTTGTGAAATATAAATCATGATAAGTAGATGTGAGCTATGATGTGATGGGCTCCGATCAATAAGGTTATGTTATCTTCAACGATCTTTGAAGCTGTTGCTTCTTGACTTAATTTTTAGTTAGAACTTTAAGCACCGCATGCAGATATGCATATACTACATACAGATGTACATCAGCTGCACACTACTTACCGGGATTGTCCAGCACAGCATAGACATTCTCAAAGAGTGACAGGCGCTCCTCCACGGACACGTTGAGAACTCTGTTGGGCAAATCCCGAAGAGCATTCGATAGCTGCAACGCATAATGTCAGAATTTTGTTATATATCTAATATTTTCTTATTATTACCTTAGGAATATCCATTTTTTCCTAAACGCAAACGTGTGGACTAAATTGGTGATGGTACTTAATAAGTAGAATTATCGAAATATATCGTTGACATACAAAAATTCATCGCCTAAGATACCACACAAATTTTATATGCAATACGGAACGAAACACCACAGTAAGGCTACAATATCAGTTAATTTAAAAAATGTCATAAAAAGCAAAGTAATATTTAAGTAACAATTCAAGATGAGGCTCAATTGCTACACTAAAAGCACACCTTTTCAATATATGGGTTTTTGATTGATTTTGAATCGCAGACAATTTTAAATCGGTTAGACAATTTTTTTTTGTATATAATTTTTTAGTTACAAAGTTTGTAGTGTTTTATTATTCATAGTTATATTTTTTTTTTAACTTAAACCCTTTAAATTAAATCAGTAAACAAAAGCGATTTACAATAATTAGTTTTATTGTTAAACTGAAATCAAAAAAATATATAGAAAATATCAACTGGAGCAACAAAAAATTAGTGTTGAAGAGGGAGCACCAGCCGAAAAATAAAGTTTTCAAGACTTTCTTAAATTAATGCTTTAGAGGAGAAAATTGTAGAAATTGCAAAATGAATATGTTAAAACAGAGCCCCTGCAAAACAAACGGCAAGAAAACAGCAACTTCTAATTGCTGTTGAAAGAAAATTTTTAAATTAAGTTTTTGCGCAATAATTTTATTTTTAATTTAACATTAATATATCAATTAAATTTTCTTAAATATGTTTTAAAATTTTTCAGACATTGCTTTTAAAACAAGTTTTAGGTAAACTTGACAAAAAAAAATTACTTTCGTAAACCTGTATATATATAAATATACATAAATTCAATTTTTATTTATAGTTAGGAAACGTACTTTGTTTACATCAAAAATGAATAAACCGGAAAATTAAGGGAAACTCTTTAACGGATCCGTTTCAGTTATTGTAAATGCTATGCTGCATTGTGCTTTACAAATTGTATGTGAAAAAATGTGATCGAATTCTATATGCACATATAATTATTAAAAGGCTAAATTGGCAGCACTGATTAGAACTGCAGCGAACAAATGGAATGAAACGATTAATCGAATTTGAACCAAGCTCTTGGTTCGATTTAACGTGACAGTCGACAAGCTGTTTCGATAATACAAATTGTTATAACAAGTAACAATTTAATTGTAAATACTATTAAGCAAAATTAATGAGATGCCTTTTTCCGAAGATCAAGTGGGAGTGAAGTTGGACCGATGTGTTTCTGACACAATTATTAAAGGAAGTGAGTCTTTTCAGTTACATAATCAATGGCAGCTATGTATATGTATGTATGCACATATATACATAAGAACATATAAAATGCCTAGTTTAGCGGCTTTTGCCAAATAGAATCAAGAAGGAAACGTTTTCTTGGGCATCTCAATGCAGAGAACTTTATAGACCAGTTATCATCTACTCACATTCAAATGGCAGACATGCATTTATTCGGTCGATTCTGGCATGTGATTTGTTTGCAGCAAAAAGAAGAAAATGTGCCACATACAGCTTTAAAACTGACAGATAGAAAAAGATTATCCTGATTAAGAATATATGTACATATATACTTCATGCTGCGTCGTAGATGTCTCGATCAATGTTGTTTCGGCTTAATATTTAAATAAATCATAATCAATTGGCCATTAGCTCATTAGCATTTGCTTTCTCATATTGTATTTTGTAGATAGGTCCTCTTACGATAACTACATAAATTAAAATTATTAACTTTGGAGATATCCATCAGTTGCCTTCCACTTAAGTTTTTGATCTTATTTGCAGAACCTTTGCATACTTTCGTTATTTTGCTGTAGGAAGTACATATGTTAGAGCCACTATGGAATGCAACTGATGCCAAAACAGTTGGCCAAAAATTAGTTTTAAGTTGTGGGATCGAAATAGTCGTAGACATATATGTATATTCAGATCGTAGCCAGTCTTGAAACAGAAAACATAAATGAAATTTTCTTAAACGTACAAAAGCATAATATTTCGAGTTCCGATCTTAGGCGCGCCTAAAATTACACTTCTTCCTTAATTTAGATAAGAAATAAGTCAAACCTTTTACCAGAAGTAGACTTGGGGATGATATACTAAGAATGAAACTCTATCAAAAGATAACAGTTTCAATGAAATAAATTTATTTTCCACTTATTTTCTTCAATGTTTTTAATGGGCTAGGAAAGTTTTATCAATGTGTTTTTCTCTCTTAAATACTAAAAAAAAACCTTTTTTATTTCAGGTGGCGGTCTTCTGATTGGATCGGTGATGTCGTTATTATTTTTTAAAAGACGTGTGTGGCCTGTGTGGATAGGCTCTGGATTTGGCGTTGGCGTAGCCTACAGTACTTGTGAAAAGAACTTAAATTCATCTAAATAAATGTTATTGCATATGTGGTGTATATGGAAATAATAAAAAATACTTAAAAACGTTGACTAATGTATGAAATTGGCAAGAAGGAATTTAATTCTCTATTTAGTAATAATTTTTTATAATTATTTTTCTTTTTTAGTACTATTTGAATTTATCACACAAATCCAAAATAAGCATGGCTTTTGACCTGGTCTAATTCTTGTTCTAACGAACTTTTTATTTATATTCGCATAGATCAAATCATATAGGTCAATTAACTTTTTCTAACTGTAAATAAATTAAAATTATATTATATATTATTATGTATTTATATATATTTTATATTATTTTTCTTAAATTATTCGGTTTGTAGTCTGAAGGTTGGGCCTGGTGCAGTGTACTTAGAGAGATGCATGTTGCGCGTTGAACTCTTATGCTTAACGTCTTCGCAAGTAATCTTTACAAATAGAGGCAAATTCAACTCTGGCTTACAACTTACCAAAGAAATAGACGAAGTCTTTTACATCAACGACTCTCGAAAACGAGTATCTCAAATAAATCACACCGTCAAGGTAGCTAAAACTCTCCGGATCCGATGCCAAGCCCCGTTCCCCTCTAACAATGAATCAATCCTTTTTTAGGCCCGAAGTCTTTTCGCTGTTCAACGGATTTTCCGCATAGAACTGAAGAATGAGGCTTACATCCATCTTCTTACAGCCAAAACCCTAGTGACTCTAATCAAAACCATTTTTTTTACCAAGGCTAGACATCTGTGGAATTGTGTACTCCTTGCCGAACTGTCCAAATCCCTCCAACAAATTTATATTAAGAACGTTGAATGGTACTTTTCGACAGACTCCACGATGTGCTTCGCATGGCTTAAAAAGCCATCGTAGAGTTATAAAATTATTGCAAGCGATAGACACGGGACTTGGTAGATCTGGCTAGCAGAGGAGTCACGCCACAACGGCTGCTTAAGAGTCAGCTATGTTGGTAAGGGCCAGAATGATTGCAACTTTCACAAGACCAATGTGCCTCCTCTCATGTTTCAATTTGACATTGCGCAGCGTCCTATAAAATACAACGTAACCAAAATTTCTCTATCCTTTCAACTTATGAACGATTTCATAGTTTATTTATGCCAATCTTTATCAAGAGCTGTTTCCAGATTATTATCATTATCATCCAGCTGTACTCCGAAGATTGTCCTCGTCCGCAGACTCCCCACAACTTGGGCGACAGACTAAAGCGCCTCCGGATTCCTATCTGATTCTTTCCTTAAACAACAATTCTTGTGGGGAATACGAATGAATGGCCGCCATCTCGTGTGCTCAAAAGATCATCGATTGAACTCCGGAAGATTGGGTTGCTCGTCCAGTCGCCTTATGTGGATATAACTGTTAATTGAAAATTCGCCAACTCATCTGATCCTTGCATCTTCAAGTTTATTCATCGCCATCGAGATTATAGTCTCAATGTTTCAGATATTTATCAGGGAACTATTATTCTTGTTGATGTTGCAATTTGTTGATGAGTTTAGAGTTTTGCGCGTTGGTAGCTGACTGGGAAACTCTAGTCTGCATTTTGATGCCCGACATCCAATCATCCTGCCTAAATTGGCCAATTGACGGCCTGACAATTGTCGAGCTATGACAGACTTTACGGCCTACACAATGAACTGTTCCAATGGACTGTTCCAAAAACTGTTCCAATGGACTGTTCCAATGGACTGTTGCAATGGACTGTTCCATTGGACTGTTCCATTGGACTGTTCCATTGGACTGTTCCGACGAACTGTTCCAATAGACTGTTCCAATGGACTGTTCCATTGGACTGTTCTATTGAACTGTTCCATTGGACTGTTCCATTGGACTGTTCCATTAGACTGTTTCATTGGACTGTTTCATTGGACTGTTCCAATGGGCTGTTCCATTGGACTGTTCCATTGAACTGTTCCATTGGACTGTTCCATTGGACTGTTCCAACGGACTGCTTCATTCGGCGCTAGCTACGTTCCAGAGGGTTCTTGACCGCATATCGGACTCGAGAAGATGCCGCATGCGATCGCAGTTAATACTCAAGGAGCACATGAAGAAGTTAAGTTCGAAAGTTCGACTTATTTAAGAAGGAGTTAAAATACCGGGATCACTGAAGAAGGTATACGCACTGGTTCTGAGTAAGTAGCTGCGGTTGCAGAATTGAAGCCCCCTTGGAAACATAAAGAACGGCAGTACCTTGCAACTCCAGGTAGCTTTCGTAAAGTTCAAAGCAAAGCAGACTTCTCAGGGCCTTTTTGCTTGCAGACGGATTCAGGCAATAATCGTTTGGGAGCGAAATTAACCCAAAGCTCAGAGGAGAGTAATCGAGTCATTACGTAGGCAAAACAGAAAACCACTGAGACGTGGCGCTGTGGCTTAACTCCATCGAAAACCCATAATGCAGGGTCGCGAGGTGGGCCCTAGAACTGCAACAATACGACTGTGAGTTAAAGTACCGAAAGAAAGTCTAAATGTTGGTGCAGACAACGCAGAGTCTGGAAATTTATAGCGCCACATTCCTTATATGGCTAGAGCCGAGGACGTGGCAGGCAGGAAACTATGACAGCAAGTTCTGAGAGAGAATTATAATACAGCCTTGGGAACAAATGGTAGAAAATATTAATAATTGAAAATAAATTCTGGTAAGGAAAAAAAAATTTATTTAATAACCGGATGAAATCGACGGCGGTCCTTAACGGGGCGATAAACATGCGAAAGAGTACTTGGTCCAGGACTCGATAGTGCACCGTGCACCGTGGATCACCATTCACATACGCGCTGAAGGGTATAAAAGGCACCCCAGACGACGGGTGGTGCGGCTGGGATTACGACAGATAGTGGAGAGTCTGGCAGAACTGCTGAATATGGTGAGCCAACGTGACTGCGGGTGCGACAGGGAGTCAAGAGGATCCGAAGGAGGCAATCACGAGGCGAAGATGATACCCCAGCAAACTGGACGACATAAATCCGGAAGGCATGTGGTGGTACTCAGCTGCCACCGGGCCCTCGGCCGGTAAGGTCTCCACATCTGAGATGCCGCGGCCTCCCACGAATTCCGAATACGAAGGTGAGGCGGATTCGTGAACATCGGAGCCGGCGGCGAACGGTCATCATCATTATCTATTCGGATAATGAATCGATCGCAACCATCTACCGGACGTTGACGTTTGAAAGTGAGAAAGTGAGAGGTAGACTATCCACAATGGCTCACACTTCATTTCAACCAATGTCATAGAACAAAAGGAATTGCCTGCCATAAGCTAACCATTCATTATTTTTCAGAAATTCCAAAGACCGATGGTAGGTACATATATTAACCACCAAAATCAATATATGACCCCAATACACTGGGGTTTCCCCAACTGCTAGGTAGGATTATAAAAATGTAACATACTTTTAGGCGCAGTTTTCTAAAAATAAATAGGTGGCTTCTTAGTCTACCAGAAACGGAGGCAGTGGCGTCCATGTCTGGCCAATGGTATCCCCAGACCAATGTGGTTGAAAAACGTGTTGGTCTAGCCAGCGACGCCAGTGTATTTGGCGGGGACCCTGCCACACTTGCCTCCAAGGAAACGAAGCAGAGCATTTGTGCAGCTGAACTGCCAACCATCAGTGCAATTTTGGAAAAGATTTGCCCAAAAAGGAGCAAGGCCAGGCAGAGAGCGTAAACTGTCTGTTGTTTCGACATGATCATGAGTGATCCTGGACTACCACCAGTATGCAGAGATGCTGGTTGGTATGAGATGAATACCAAGGTCATTGCCTGTGACGACGGACGCTCTGAGGAGATGTACAAAGCGGCTGTAGCAGCGTAGCGAGGTCTATCCGGGAGCTAAGCTGGTCGCAGTTGACTGGAGCGAAGTCCCCAGTAGACCTACCGCTCAAATGTGGATCCCGGCGGCATTAAAAGAGCTGGACCAGGTGATGAAAATGTTGCAAAAATTTAACCCGTCTCATTCCACCCAATACTGGACGGTTAAACTTCGTCTTCTGCTCAGTCACTGTAAAGGTGTATAAGTCGGGTGCAACGGTCGGTAGTGATTCAGTCGACAAGCCAGTCGAGCAGGATCCCTCTCCGGACATCGAAGCAACCGACGACGAGCTGGAGCCGGTATATACATCTGATGCGTCGACACTGACACGGGTCCTAGAGGCTATGTGTCGAGAGGTCGATAAGGATGACTTCTCGCTGTCCCACGATAACGACAGCAATAAAACAGTGTTGGGGGTTTGGTCTCCAGATTTCGATGCGAGCTGTGCAGATAAACCTCACTATTGTAAAGCAGCATCTGCTGCCCTCATGGTGCGCCTGGCTGGGGGCGGTGTCGATATTGTACTAGTTCAAGAACCTTGGGTAGTCGGAGGCAAGGTAACGTAATGACTATAAGCTCATAAGAGCTCAATCTGCAGGTAAAATAAGAACCTTCGTTATCGAAAAAAAAAAACATCTCAGTATTTTTCTGCTCATTAATTTTAGCAACGGCGACAACGCAATACAGCAACCTCCAATAAGGATACTCTCGTTTTACATCGCCCCTAATAGCTACCAGAAGAGAGCATTATATCTCTCGTCGCGGAATGCGAAAAGCAACAAATTGGTTATAGGCTATGATGCCAGTGGGGCAGCATTGAGGGGTGAGTCAGTCTTAGCATTCATCCTTAATACTAATCTCTTGATATGTAACATGAGAAATGATCCCATATTCATTATTAAAAAACGTAGATAGGTCATAGACCTGTCCCTAGTTTCACATACCATTACCGATACACTACTTCTCTGATCACTATTATGAGTTAGAGCTTCCTCTAAGCCACTTCTAATATCAAAAGAAGTCGAACTGGGATACTTCTGCACGGAAATATAATCTACGAATGAAGACGCTAGGCTGAAAAAAATTCCATCCAAAGCCATAGTGACAACTATTGGTTTAACTCCGGTGAAGACTCACTGGATATCCTCTTGAACACATCCAATCTCTAAGCTATGTGCTACCCAAAATCTTATGTGATCTGAAGAGATCACGTCAATGAAACCCGTTCTTAGCTAAGAAAATTTAAAATAGCTTCAAGCCGTTTGAATCCCTAAGCCATGACAATTAAAGTCCAGCCAAACTGCCTACATGAAAGGCAGGTATACAGAAACTGCTCTTCAATTCGTAGGCAAAGTTATACTCTAAGGAGTATACCCTAATAGCTTTCCTGGACATCGAGGGTGCCTTTAGCAATGTTATCCCAATAACTGGAGCCCTGTTGGATCTGAAGGTTGACGCCGGTTTAATGGGACTGATAAATCAATTGCTCACTTACAGGATTGTGAAGTCTACATTTGGATCGTCAGCAGAGGAATGCCCCAAAGGGACGTCCTGTCACCCCTCTTATGGAACAAAGCTGACAATTGACTGCTGCGGGATATGGAGGGAGGCGACTGCCAGATTGTCGCGAATACGAATAATGTTGGGCCAACTGCAGGGCAAAGTAGCCCCAAACCTTATGTGACCTAATGACATTCAAGCTAAAAATACTGCCATCCTGCGCAAGATATTGCAGGTTAAACGTAAACTCTACCAAAACAGAACTAGTTCTCTTCTCAAGGAAGTATAGTCCCTCCAGATTATATAGTCCCCTCCAGATTAAACCACCCAAGCCTTTCCTTCAGTCACACAGCCAACTTCCTAGTGCCTAGGAAATTAGACTTGAATTTCAATAAGCAGATTCGGGTTATATTTGTATACTTGCAGGAAATCCATTGGGTTTGGTGGGGTATACTCCTAACATTGTCCGATCAATCATTAGACCCATTCTCTTATATGGGGTTTAGCAAGCGGCCTTGTCTGAAAAGGCAACCTACTCAGAATCAGCTTAGCACGCTTCACCGTTTAGCTGAACTATGCATATCAGGTTCTCTTCGCACCACACCAAATGAGACACTAGACACAGAAGGCGTTGAATAGGCAATGCTCACGTCAATAAGACTGAAAGAATACGCAGTATGGGTCACCAAAAATATGGGCCATGCCTCTATTTTAGTGGAAAACGATTCACACAAAAACGGACTATTGTAGCCAGAAGTATAACTCAATAAACCCTTTAGTACATACTTCTTCCTGAGGCATGAATGAACTCACGGAACTCCCGGACCACCGGCAAGCGTAGCTTTCTACACAGACGGCTCAAAGGTTGAAAATCGCGATGGCGGAGGCGTTTACTCCGCATTAACATTCTCATATCCTTCAGCCTGCGAAAATACTGTAGTGTTTTCCAGGCAAAAGTATTAGCCATAAAAGAAGCAAAATAAAATCGACAAACTCGACTTCCGTAACAAGCTGTCGCAAATCTCTCACGATATGGCAAACAGCTTGTTATTAGCCTGGTCTGGGTGCCTGGGTACCAAAATATTGAAAAAGCAAAGCTGATGAGCTAGCAGGGAGGGCACTCTATTACACCTACTCTCGGATAAGGAAGGTATATGAATTCCTCTGGCAAGCTCAAAATCAGAAAAAATAACTTAGGTCAAAGGACAAATGGCTAAAAGCCAACTGTGTTTGAATAGCATGCCAAACAGCCCGGTTTAAAAAGCAATCGCAGTAAGGTACTGTGTAGTCTAAGTCGCACAAATTGGTATATAGTAATTCATGCAATAACCGGCCACTGGTTAGTGGGTATTCACGCCAGTAGGCTGCAAGCACCCTATAATCATTTCTGCAGAAGCTGCAGAGACGAAGAGGATGTAGAATATCCGGAATATTTTCTATGCTTCTGTCCTGCACTTGCGAGGAGCAGATGCGCCATACTAGGAAAAAAGTTCTTACCAAGCGTAACACAGTTAGCGAATATTAGAAATGCAACTGGCTGGTCTACCCCCTGATTCATGCTCACACGATTGCAATAGAAAGGAAGCGAGATCCATACGGTATAACAATGGGTACGAGACCTGACCGGAGGCTGTTTTCCGGTACCACGGGTATTCAGGAGCCCGCGGAACATAGTTCCGTCCTGGTTAATGGTTGCGGCCCTTCGGGGAGCATCGTGGTGGCAAAAGCAACACTTACCAAACTTAAAAGGAAGATTATTAGGAAACTTATCCATAATTGTTTTCAGACACGCCCACTCCCGCCTCCAAAATTTTTAAAATCCCATATCTCCCATAATTTAATACCTATGGTTACCAAACTTCGAAGGAAGAACTAGCGTATATTTCGATTTGAAAGTCAAACTTGGACAGTATTTCTTGGCTACACTCACACTGATCTTTGCTACCTGGGGGACCTGTCAGCTGGCATTACGCAAAGTATCGTATCGTGTGTTATTTCGCACTCGGTTACGCCCGACTGCATCGTTCTCCCTTGTTTTTCTTTGCAGCCATTGCGCATGACCACTTTCGATGTCCAAAGTAATTTCTCAATACCTTTCGTGAGGATGTGATATTTGATTCCATCTATAATTTTACATAAACTCGAGTGCCTACTGTAGATGCCCTCGCACGGTAGCTTCTCCGGTAGCTTCGGCGGCTGGGTCTCGGCTGTCCTTCGTCGGAGGCAGTTCATACCACCCGTTTTCGGTCTCAGGCGCCGACGTATGCCGTCCGAACATGGGTGCACAAATGGACTTAATTTCTGCAACTGCAGTTGCTTTTTCAGGATGAGTGCGAATACCTTCATCAGTTACCTGGTGACCCAGGTATTTAAACTTCTTCTTAAAGAAGTCGCACTTATACTCGCTGATATTGAGATTCGATGCTCTAAGTCGCCGTAACACTTGTCTTATGTTCTACATGTGGTTCTTGCGTGTTCACTGTGATCACAGTGATGTCATCCAAATATGCGATAGCATGCGGTATCTTCTCGAATCCTATACGCGATCAAGAACCCTCTGGAACGTAGCTAGTGCCGAGTGGAACACTTCATTGAAACAGTCCTTTGTAAAGGCTAAGAAGGCTGTCATAGCTCGACCATTTTCAGGCCGCCAATTGGCCAATTTAGGCAGGATGATTGGATGTCGGGCATCAAAATGCAGACTTGAGTTTCCCAGTCGGCTACCAAAGCTCAAAACTCTAAGCTCATCAACAAATGGCAACAGTGATGTAATAGGACTACAAAGTCTTCATCTCTTCCCACATATGGGATGCTGCACGAGACAAAGAAGAATAATAGTTCCTTGATTAATATCTGAAACGTTGAGTGGTTGGTCCTTTTTTCGCCCATGCCACCTTGTTCACCCATTCTGCTGGTGGGTTGGCCGCCCCATTCGCGTGCTGCCCCTTCAGAATGCTGGCAGCATTCCTTCGCTCTGTTTACGCCTGGGCACTAGTGGATGGCAATTCGCCTTCCACACTCGCTCCTGCCGGAAGACCAGCTGCACAAGTGATCGGCTTCACTTCCAAGGAGGCGGGTGTGGCAGGGTCCTTACCTGCGCCACTAGTACCACTGGCTAGACAAGAAGGCATGAGTCGTGTTTTGGCCAGGCTTTAAAGCCATTGCCTCAACTACTTGTGTGGGATTCTTCCCTTCCGGTTTTGAGCGATTGCCGGACACGTTCTGTTTTTATACCCTGCACCATTTGAAAATGGGCAAAAAGGATATAATGGTTGTGTGCAAATGTATATAACTGGCAGAAGCTAGCATCTCTGATTCCACAAAGTATTAATATCCTTCATCAGGGTCAATAGCCGTGTCGATATAGCCGTGTCCGTCCGTCTGTTCGTTTGTCTGTATGAACACGTGGATCTCAGAGACTAAAAAATCTAGAGACTTCAAATTTGGAATTTAGGTTCTCGTATATCCGGCGCAGATCAAGTTTGCTTTATTTTTATCGATAACTGCCACCGTTTTTCGAATATCGATACAATAAAAATTCGATTTCCGATAGTAATAAATGTCAAGAAATGTATTTTAAAGGCAGAATTCTTATTAATACATAATATGCATATGCACATGTGCATATGTGTATATGTACGTGCTTGCAGCCAGACAGTTCGGATCAGTTCGGCCTTGTAAAGATGCGCTTCCTAAGTTTTTTTTTACTCTGTAGTCCCTGGGCTTGCCTTAAGAAATGAGTGCACTTGAAGACCTCACATTTGGGCGCAAAACTTTGTTAAGGGAAATTTGCCAATTAAACTAGAATATATCAACATAATTCAGGGTACATCATAGTCGAGCTCACTCGACTACACGATTTTTACTTGATTGTTTTGTTTATTTGAATATAATCTGTTGCCACGAGTTGCGAAGAAAGGCAGTAACCTCTACAGAGATCCACTATTGTAGGTAAGGCTTAATAATACCGAAGGTCGCCAGGTATCCGATATGCTCCGTGAGCGACTGGGCTATTTAATGGGCCCCAATCCAGGCTGACTATCGGCACACGTCGTCTTACACCTAAGTCCGGCTGATACTTCGAACCATGACTTGATCGTTTGGAAGGAACATGTCCGAAGTTCAGGGTACATGTCTTAGCCAGCATCTGCACCTTGCGGACCACTGTGATGGTATCACCGGTATTTTTTTTAATTTTTACACCAGAAACATATTTTTTAATTATGCATAAACCGGTTTCGGCTCTAGCTAAACTGATCGAGCAGAGACTTCGAACAACGAATTTATATTCGTTTGTACTGCGATATTAAATAAAGCAATTTATCGTTTATAATTTAGATTGGATTATTTAACAAAACGGCACTTATATAACCTTATCTGGTCACTTGAACTCCTCCTTTGATGTACTTTACTTGGATCGACCCGCGATGCTGTGCGCCAAAATCTTCACCAGGGACCCCTTACGCCAGCTACGTCCAGAGTTTCGTCCTATCCCACGGGGAGCTAGCACAAACATACCTGTTGTTAAACAGGACTAGCGGTCGCCTTGATTCCTCTAGGATTGACTCTCTGCCTCACCAGAGTCCAAGCCTTGCATGTTTCGCGTAGCTTTGCAGAATACAGCATGTCGCCACAATTCTAGCGTAGCAAGGATATGCGTTTCTTATCTATATTCAGGACATCGATATTCTGTGAGTGATGTTAATCATTGTTTGATCATTGGTGTTGTCGTCTAGTTTCTAATCCGCATTCGCTATTTTTTCGCCAGCACTTCTGACTTTTCATGGACTGACCCCCAGTTCTGTGCGCCTGCGCTCCTTTTAAATGCCTAAAGGCGTTAGAAAGGAACAGGACAAAGAGAGCTGCATATACAAGTACATTTACTTTTACATATACATATGCATATACATGTACATATAGATATACTTATACATATACATATACATATACATATACATATACATATATATATATATATATATATGTATATATATATATACATATACATATACATAAACATATATATATATATATATATGTACATAATTTATTTAATATTTATATTTTTAATTTTATTTTATTTATCCCTATATAAAACATTCCTACTCATATTATGTTTTGTATTAATTTTTCGGTTGTCCGTTACTAATCAGCGATTAATTTAATCGTGGATACAACCTGAATTGAGTGCACGTGGCTTGGGCCACGTGCGTAAAGTTGAGGGTAAGTACATGTATTTAGCGAGGACGTTGCTAACGATTCTGATTTTGATTTTTCTGCTGCCATTGTTGCATGCCCAATCATTTTACTTAACGACACTAGCAGACGTTGAGCAAAAATTGTCCATCCCTTAAGGTAATGTGTGAAAAATATTTGTTTAATAATTTGATTCACCGTTCAGATCAAGAACAAAGGGGAACCAGGAAACACACGTGCACGTAAGGCAACATTTCACCAAAGGTGAGACGACTTAAATTCTAATCGCTGTTTGTTGTCCAAAATAAACACACACACATACAAAGGGGATAACGGCGAAATCTCTTCCATCCAAATTCGAGCACAATTCCAATTCATAGCTGAATAAGATAGCTGCAAATAGAAAATTCGATTTTTGTTGACTAAGGGACGTTATTTTGTCGACAGCTCTGAAATATACAAAAATATCGTTAAAATATATTTCCAATAACTCTTTTTTGAGAACTTTTGAATACAAAATATAATTTAACATACAATTTTTGTAATAATCAACAAAAGTATTATAATTTTTTCGAGATATATGTAACACATTTAAAAAAAAACTTGTACTACCACATAATTTTTAAAAACCCATTATAATTTTTCCAATTTTTTAAATTCCAATTTTAATAATTATTATTGAATTTAATTACATAACCAAAGTTTAATTTGCAGTCGGACGATACCACTGTAACACTAGCTGAACAAATTTAAAAACTTTTTGCGGGGATGGATTTGATTCATCCGAATTTGGTAATTTTAGCTCAAAGATTTAGGATTACGCAATTCGAGCGCCAGGAGTGGATGATAGCGGCAGGAGTGGACTCGTCCTCGATTTAATAAGCGGTCTTTAAATTTTGGGACTCATAAAGTCCATATCGATATCTACTTTAAAATGAACCGACATGTTATGTCAATATTAAAAGTTTCTCGAATACAAACATTGTCCGGTATAAAATTTAGAAAATCGTCCTGAAATTTGGAAACTGAAAAAATATTTTCTTAAAGTCAGCAAATATAATAAGGTTTATAAGGATGTCAGCAGTAGTCAAGACGCATTTTTCCCTGGTTAGGATCAGAGAGTCGCTTGTAAGCGAGAAGGTTCCGAGTGGGATGTCGACCTGAGTGAAGCTGTTGTGCATTGTGTCCTGTTGCACTCCTGAGCGGATTGCCGCTGATCTTGTGCTCCTCTGAAAGATCTATCGGACAGAATGCTTTGGATTAATTGGTGTAATTACTTTTTTCAAATTATAGGACAATTTTACGCGCCAGCATCTGTCAAATGCTTGGTGAGTGTCAAAGTATGCATTTCCGTCGGACTCCTTCGCATGGGAGCCTTCAAAGTTTAAGTTTGCAGCTTAGTGTTCAGTTCCAGTATCGATAATTCAATTTGATGGAGAGGTTATCAAATTAATGGTCGTCCGGAGCTTTTTTTGTGTTTGACCACATGGTTTCCATGCACAAAGGTTTCTGAAAACCAGATTATGCAGATTTTATGCTCATTCACAATAAGAATTACCTCTATTGCATTTTTCAGAGTGCTGCAAGAGTTCTAGTTTAGATTAAAAGTATGAAACAACGTGCCGAAAAGTTTTTGCACAGATTTAGGTCATTTTTAAGATCGATGAATTGTGAAAACCTATTTACAAACAATTTTAGGATTAAAAATTTGAAAAGCATGATGAGTTGAGTACTAGCATTCTTGAATTTAAAAAAATAAATTCCAAAAACCAATATATAAGATTAGTCCTTCATGTTGCACAAAAAATAAATTTTTAGCAATGATTGGGAAAAGTCAGTAAAATTCCAATAAACAATTTTAAAGGTTTGCATTTCGAAAGTGATAGAAAAACCACGTGAAATCGTTGCAGTCAGGCTTAACCGTACCTTTTAAATTAGGTAACTCAATCTACAAAATTTCGGGAGATATAGACTTTTGCGATATTTGGGTTGGAGTGGGCGCTGCACGACAATTTCTTTTTCCGCTTTTTGAAGGGTGTATTGAAATTATGGAGGATTACGGGGACGATAGTTTTATAATTATCAAGAAATATGCTACTTACTGAGCAGGCGGACTCGTGCTCACATATATCTAATGTCTATCGCCCGTTAGTTCCTGTGTCAGTTATAAGATATAGTTATTTATATGTATTTATTTATAGATGTAATGTATTATACGTTTGTATTCATAAAATTGTTTCGATGCCTCTCAGATTGACTCAGTCATACGAACAGACAGGCAAACGAACACTGCTGGATCGACTGACTGTTGATGCGAATGTGCGAATATGAAGTTACAAGGCCTCCTTTTGATTTTTAAAGATTTTTAATGGGTATTGGATATAGAAATTATTCCCATCCAGTCGAACGGATGAATTGGAATTCAAGCACTCAGCACGACATGATTTTTCAGTCGAATGATTTTTTAAGCTGCGATCTTCGGACAAATTAAAATAAGCAGAAAGAGCAATCGAAAGCATAAAAGCCACCCCTAAAAATAATAAAAGGCTCAAACAGTATAAATATATGTAATAATAAATATAATAGCAATTTAAGTATCTTTAACAATTCCTTTTACTTATATGTCATAATTGAGAGTGCGCTAGCCGACAGTTGATCGAACATGAAATACCCTGTACCCAGTATCTCCAACATATATTCTAAATTGCTTACATCTTAAAACAATAAAGCGAAGCGTGTGTGATTTTGTGTCTGTGTATAGAAATAGTAGCGACGGTGGTGGATATTTGAGAGTGGATATTTGAACAATTCGTATTTTGAACGGGTCTTTAATAAATAATCGGTAAAGGTTAGTGATCTTAAATGATTCGTCAATAAACAATTTCGTTAAGTTCCCGCATATTTGTTATGTAGAAAACAAAGCATACTCTAGAGATCAAACTAATTTAACTGTAAACTATGCGTAACTAAATTTATTTAAAAATAACACCTTTCAAGTAACTGATTTCTCTTACGGTATTGGGATTGAATAATTAGTATCGTGTCCGGAGCTAGTTCTTCGATGTGATAAGGGAAATGATGATGAACGTCGTTGTAATTTTATTGGCAATTGGTTGGGAATTTGTAAATGCGAGCACACAGTTTGATGTTCTCTTGTAAATAATGTGGTTGGTTTTTATTGCAATGATTTCCTGCTGCTTCATATTAGTTTTTGTCGCTTGACAAATGCGTAATTCGCTTTCATTTTTTTTTTTTTGAAACAATTAATGCAGCTGATGTTTTTTGTGCAGGCTCTCTTAAGCGACTTGAAGCTACATTTTTTTATCATGTTTTTGAATAGTTCGGTCGGCTATATGTAATAACTACTGTTACTCAACTGTTTGACTACCATAATACAAAAATTACAGCTTTAGACATAAGGGTAATCTTCTGAAACAAATGTCATGCCATTGCCAAGATCTGTATAGTGGATATCCTCATTGCATTAAAAGCTTTCGAAAGTTCCAAAAGCAAAGTCGAACAACCTCCTTTAAAAACTGAAAAAAATTTTCTTACACTCGATTCGATCTTTAAGTATTAACTTTATTCTACTTTTCAGTTGGATCAAACATTGATGAGGTCCGTATTCTTTCAGATGTCGAGGGCTTTCAAGGGTATTCAGACTCTCCGGATTTTACAATGCATTCTCATAATTGGATGTCTGGTATAAAGTAAAGTAATATAGAATTTGTATGCCATTCCGATTGGAATATCATTAATTATAATGGTTATTATACTATATTTTAACTTTAACCATTTTACTCTTCCTTATTTTTAAATATATTTATAATTTTTATATTATTTAAATTAAATTAAATTAAATATTATTAACAACAGTATAAGAAAATAAAAAGTTCTTAATAAAAAATAAAATATTCTTAAATAATACATTTGTATAACTAAAAGGTATGCAATGTTTATTATTTAATTTTATAGATATCTCTCCCATTTCCCTTAAGCAAAGACCATTGCTTCTGCGGTATTTTGTTAGACTATACAAACTTTTTTAACATAGGGGAGAGAGGGGAGAAACTTACTGTCATAAATCCCTACCTTTACATAACAAGCTAGATTTTAAAAATGTTTTCACAAATATAAATAGTAAGTTTGAAAATGGTATATTCCAAATCAAAAATGTTTCTCATATAAGTCAAATTTTGTGTCATTCCGAGCGATGATTATAATTCTTAGTCTAAATATAATGAGTGGTATAAGAAAATTATGAAGCAAGAAAAGAGACAGGTTAGCTCGACCGATTTTTGGCGCTAATAGGGAAGATATTTACTTGATTGAGTCGGCGATATATACTTCAATCTGTTTTATACGTGATATATACAGATTTATTTACCTTATACTTCAAACGGGACTCGATACCGGCAATTTAAAAAATCAAGTTGATTATCTCATTCAGTTGAATTAGTTATATATAAATTAACTGTTTGGTATTAAGTTGAATTAATAACTTAAGCTTAGGGATTATATTTATTTATTTAATATGGACTTAAAACAGTCCACAAATATTGAATAGATTGAATAAATATAAGTTGAAAATTGTAAGTAACGAATTAAAGGAAATTAAAAGGGACAAATTAAATTACAAATTTTAAATTAAATAAAGAATATATTAAATATGAATGTAGCAAATACCCGAAATGCAAGCTAACAAAAATTGTTAAGCTTTGGTAACTCATTACAAAGGAAATTAAAAAAAGTTTATAAAAGAGAAAGAGATTGGTAAAGAATAAGACATAAAATAAAGAAAAATCATTTGAAACTCATTTGTGGCTTGGCATCTTAACCAATTCATCCCAATTCCCAATCAATGCAACAAATGTTGGAAAAAAAAGCATAAATATAAAATTAAATAAATACATAATTTTATTTATTTATTTATATATTACATTTATATTTTTATATTTATATTATGTATAATTTAATATTTTATTTTTATTTCTTTTTGCATTTCTCTGTTTTGACTGATATCAGCCGACATCAAATCAATAAATATATTATTATGCTGAGTACTGCTGCAAATACTTCTTGTCTACTTCGCGTCGCTGTTTGTAGGGCTTGGTTTTGTCAATGGATCGCTGATGTTGCAGATGATGCCTAACTGTTTGTTGCTGCAGGCTCTGGAAGTATGGTTGCATCTCGTCTGGGATCAAACTTATGTGGTTGTCCTGCGCAAATTGTACCCCTGTGGTTGCGAAAAGTGTTGACTCAGCGCACGTGTCGATGGGCAATGCGGGCGTTTTGATTGAATTGGTTCGGTCTGGTTATGCTTGGCACAAAATTCTTTAAGAGTTTAATCGAAATTTTGATTGCCGATTGGTTATTGTCTATCAAAGCAAGCCACAAACCAATGGATCTAAAATACTGCCGTTATCATAGTAGTTTCATTCTGGATGACAATATTGTGGAATATGCAAATCCAATTTATAATTCCTTATTAAAAGGAAAATTCGCCAAATGTACAAGATATTGTAAGTAAAATTAAGATGAGTTGTTGACTACATTTCTTTATTGAACTAACAGTATACAACTAATGGTATACGATTTTAGCAACTTAAAGTAGCTCAAGCCTCATGAATGTTAATGAATTAACCACAAGACATTTTTCTCGACTGAATGAAAAGTTATCATATTATAAATAGACAAATAACTATAATTGAAATGATAAAAGATTGTTTGTAGTAAAGTCTCTAAAGCTAATTATTAAGTATCATTTATAATTGAAAGCTTATGATATATCTTAAGATTATTTTAAGTCACCTCGCAATTGTCTCTATAACTTATAAGTATATATGAATGGGTAATACAAAAGAGATCCGAGTAGAGCTACTTGTCTTGTCAATTTCAATATTTCAATCAAATTATTCTGGTTTTTGGGCAGAAATAGTTTTATGCAGGTTAAGATTAAGCTCAAAATATTGCTTTAAAATTATGCTTTGAGTCAAGTAAATGTGTACTAATCGCGACTGCCCGACGGGAAGGTAAACTATACCCAACTTTTCAAAATATTAAATTGCTTAAAAACACGTTCTAGCTCTCATGCCAATTGGAGGAAAAGCAAGTGCTCTTCAACCGTTAACTTTTTTGCGACAGGCGCAAGCAGCCGAAATTGGCATTCAGAAAACTAAAGCGTCAATCAATAAAAAGCCGTAAGAATGCACTATTTAAAAGTTTTTACCTTTATATATATATATATATATATATATATATATATGCGTATTTAAATATGTATGTATGAAACTGAAACATTTACAGATAAAATAAACTAGCGTGTGGTACATGAGAACTCATATTCCAAAATTGTCTCTCTGTAAGAGGCAAGCGGACTTGATACGGTGAAATCGGTTCTGCGAGTGATGCTGATTACGAATACATATAGACTTTATCGTGACTTCAATAACCTTTTAACCATTTACAATGGGTTCAGGGTAAACAAAACTCTGGCTTGCGACAAATTCGTGCAAACAATAACATTTTTTTTACCTACCTACGCACATTTATAGATTTTGAGCACAAGTGGATTGTCTAGAACAACATATACTATATACATATATCTGTTCGTCTCGCACACATTCATTGGTGCATAATCGTGCTCCTCGCCTCGCATACATAATTGGTGCTTGTATACAAAAAATGCTTGCTGTGTGGTTCGATACGAAAATTCGATTCCAAAAAAGTGTATATTAATCATATCAAATTTAAATCAGATCGACAAAAGACAGAAAAGATTTTTTACTTACAGAAAATGTTCTACATTTTTAAAATATTTAAATTAAATAAGACAAAATCTGATCGAATGATAAGCATTTTCCTTTGATGATAAGTTTTCCAAAAATTAAATTCGAGTAAATGCACGAAATTGTAAAAATAAATTCAACACAAATTTTCTTCCCAGAGCAGATTTTAAGCTCGCTCGGAAATTAAGTGGAGTAACTGCTAAAACTTCAGCTTTCTTATAATAATAATCGATATTTGTTTCATTGAATACATTGTGATATTTTTGTAATTCTGATTTAGTATCAGTACGAACAAATAAAATGAAAATGTGCATGCCGTCGCATAAATAGATGGATCAAATCAGGATTGATTTGCTGTCAAAACATGCCACAATTTATGAGCCGAAATAATATGTTTGTGAACTGGACTTTTCTCATCGATGTACGTTTTGATGTGTTACAGAAAAAATCACTCCAATGCCAAATATACAATATTAAGTTTCATCAATATAGCATCCCACAGTATGCATACTTTCAAAGTCACTTTTCTGATAGAATCACTTTCACTTTTTGCTTGAATACAGTGAACATTTAATATGATATTAAAGGTATTTAAAATACCTTTACAAAAAGTATAGACCTGTACATAAATAAAAGCTTCAGAAAAATGATACATTTATGAATGAATAGTGGCTTGGTTTGTTTGAATAAAATGTAAGGTGGTATTGAGTGTAAAGAGCAAAACAATTAAGTTACCTGATAAAGAGAAATTATACCGTCCAAAGTGTTTCGAGGCTCTTAGAGTTGAGACTGTGAGTTGATCATCAATTTGACTGACTGTAAAAAGTAGTACACAATTAAATGCAATTAAATAGTCACTTAAATGCACCTTCGACCGAATCATTTTCTTTTTTGCACAAGCTTTGTGCATTGAAAACAATTAAGGGAGCTTGAATCGAGAGTGACAGACCCGGCACACAGCCCTTATATACACTTATAGTTATTAATATGTATACTTATACAGACAGTGGTTGTTAATGGTTGAGAAACATTTTCTAACTTTTGATCGCTAGAACTTTAAGTTGGTATTTAATCTTTTTTCTTGACTTTGACTTGATCGGGGAGAGATATCGAAAAGTATAATTGAAGTTTATAAATAATGAACAAATTAATATTGTAGGTCCTTTATAGTAGTCTCTGAGATCGATGATGAGAACGGGTGGACAGACAATGTAACGACTGTTATTCTTTTCGGGAATATATAAAGCCAGCTAATGTGATATTTATAATAGCTAATTTGTATTGTTATTTATATCATAATGTTAAAAGAGAAATGTATAAGCTTAAGGACTGACTGCCGGGTAAATACATATATATTTAACGTCCAAACGAAATACAAAAACAATATATATTTATAGGACTTATGGTAATGGGTGAATTTAATTTAGTTCAATTAGAAAAGAGGCATGTTTTGTTCTTGAACTTTTTTTTTCGATTCTAGCATTGCTGTCAAAGCTACGTATTATCTGTTTTCATTAATTAAACTTAGCAGCGTAGCGGCTGGGTAAATCTCTATGTAAATATAATACTGAATATACACGAATATGTGTGTGCCCCAAAATGTTTTACTTAACAATCGGAGCAGCCTCGCACAATGGGCGGTATTCTGCCGTACAGAGGGGTGGAGCATAAGTGAAGCAACCGTGTGAGACCTCTGATTGGTCAATTCCGAGCTACGCCCCCTCACGACTTGCAACGTTGCAGGCAAATATGAGGGTATGAAATAGAAACATCGGGCATGAGCATACAATATACAGTAGTGTGCGAGTCCTACCTAATTTAATGTATACCAACAGGAGGAAAATATAATATATATATATTTATATATACATATATATGTACAAGTGTATATAAGCCTAAAAATCATTCCAAACCAATTTTGTTATTATTTAAATTCACTGAGGAGAAGACCAATGCATAATTCTAGCCCTTATTATTTCTAGACTATTTATTATGCAATTTTTGGCTAGTGTTTAACATGTTAATTCAAATCGTTTAATCTAATGTGCATTCATATTGTCAGACAATCGCGTAAAAGCCAATTACTTATAGTTAAAAGCATACATTTCTTTAGTCTAAATTAGTTTTTTATAACTCTTTTATACCCATGCATAAAAGTTCATATATGGGCTTCAATATATGCAGTCTGTGTTTTTCATTGCAAACTCGACTCTCAACTCTCAATTTTAACTTGATGAAAACTAGTTTTTTCGATGCATTTAAAATACCTTTTATCCAATTAGGAAATATAGTATTTATCAGGTTGGTTAGCTTAGTTGATATTTATAGCTATATCTGTATGCAAATTTGGATGGATAAATGTATATTTTTATATCATATTTTAATCGATTTAATTTAATGAGTAATGCAGAAGATTTAATGAAAAATGATCCCGATTATGTTATAAAAGAATCAAAGTGGTTTTTTACTGGCCTGACACTGGATTGAGCAGTTTTCTAAGAGTTCTTCTTTGGATTACATTTGAAATTTGAGTTGGAGGAGCATTAGAGCTAAGATGTTGTTCGGCAAATTGTATTAGATAATGCTACGTTAGGTACACTTATTGGAGATATCTCCCTTATTGCATTACATATTACGTGAGTAAACTATAAAAGGCCATGGAATATATTTGACAAAATCTCATTGGTATGAGACAGCTCGTCAGCTAAAAAGTGCTCTATTAAGAAAGTCTGAAAGAGAAATAAACAACAGCGCACAAACATATATAGTATATATGTATATATAGTTCTTGGAATAGAGTACAACATGAATTCTGCTTGCAATTGAGCGATTTGGCTATTATGAATATACATACATATTTTATATGAAGCTTTTTTGAGCGATCTTGACTATCTTGCAGTTGATCAATATTATATTTTATTATATTTGATTGGTATGCTATTTTAAGCTCTTGGATTTGAATATTTGTGTGTCCGATTTGTGATAGTTAAATTCATTGGAACACTATATCTGCCAATTTAACACTACTCAGTAAGCCATAGTTACATATATCAATCCTTTGAAAGATTCGTTTTTCGCTTATGCAATTTGGTGGTCTGCAAGGGTATCTAGTTCTCGGCTTGCCTAAGAAAGCTTTTCTTTCTTGTATATACAACAAAAACGCACGTATCTTGGAGACTGTGAGAGGTAGGGACAGATTATAAACGCTGTCTTGTGTACGCTGTCGCAGTACAAGTTTAATTTTTATTGCCGTTTGCTCGATATCGATTTCCCACCCCGATTTGTGCGCATATCTTGAAAGAATATGAGGGCTAAAAGCATACAAATGCATGGCCTTAAGCTGCCAATGCAGCTGTGTTTTTTAATGACTAAAAATCCAACATTTTTATTTATTATAAATTTACTATAATGGGTAGCATTCGTCAAATGGACTGCCAATTTCAACATGCATACGTTGCTCTTGAAAATTGGGCAATTTCTTCCGAGGTGGATGAAGTCCTCCCTTCGCCGTGTATTGCAAATTGTACATAATTATGTATGCCCATGTGAGAAAAAAATGTGGGCTTAGCAGCGCAGTTCTGGCTCTGCAAATAATGGACATTTCGAGAGGGCCGAAAGCGTTGAAATAGTTATACTTATTTAGATTATGGTTTTCCCATCACTCTCGTCGAATAGAGCTTCTAAGTTTCCGTCGGTTTCGAGTTGCTTTTTTTCTGTTTGTAAATATGTTCAGTGTCAAAATTATTTCGGAATTTCTGGTACCTTATTTATTGTTTGTTAAATTATTAGATACAATGAGTGCCTCAACATTTCACACACAGAAACTGCAGCAACAAATAGTAGAAAACTATTTATCTGTTCGTGTATTTGTTAAAATTCTGCAGAGAAGATTAGTCTCAGTAGTCGATTGGAACAAAACGGGGAAAAACTTGGACTCATTTGTTTCAAGCCATTTTTTGAAATTAAATATTCTCGAAAATAATTTTAAAAAAATGTTTAGAATATGTTTTTTAATTATAATTATTTTGTATGTTTATATACACAAACCACAATTTGTATTTTAAATTAATCAATCGTAAATTATGTATTTTCTGTGCCAACATTAGAAATCTAAATTAATATAAAATAATAAATATAGTTTCTTATTTTAACTCTGTATCAGAAATAAATTCTATAAACTTGAAACTAATTATTGGAGTTATGGTACTCATCTTACGACTCAAATAAATAAATTATTATTACTATTACTATTACCCGCAACTTTATTTTAATTTAAAAAAAAAATGATTTAACTTAAGCATAAATTTCAACTGAAATGAATTACAGATAAGCAAAGTTTGTAATGCGTTTCATTTTAAATTATTTCTTAAGTTTAATCATTTTTTTGTTATTACATTTTTTTGATATACCTCTTTAATAGAACATTTTATTTTTAATTAATGTAAGCCTATGTTGGTTTTCCTTAGATTATTCGCCAGCATTTCTATTTTGATTTCAGAAATGGAATTATGTGGCAGCCCTATTTATATAATTGCCTCGTTTTTATTATTACTTTTGGAAGATAAGCATGGCCCCAGACTCCGAGGGCACATTAAAATATAGCTTTGGGTGGAGAAGTCAACCACCGGTTGTCCATGCATGCGGATTCTCATCGTCTGCTCTCTTGATGCTGACAATACATTGCAGGCCGTATTCGTCGTACTCTTCTTTTTTGCAACATAAATGTTAAAAAATCACAATTAAATCATTAAAAATAACAAATGATCTAAATATATCTGTTTAACGTCTCGCTTAACGGTTTTGGTGCCTCTGGTTTAGTACCAGCATCGATGAATAACCATTGCCGCCCGTCGATAAATATACCGGTGCTTCACCAGCTTATTTGCATTATCTTATAAATATTTCTTCTTTTTAAATTTATAACTTTAAATATAATTTTAAATTTAGTTTAATTTAACTTTCTACTGTGTGCATTTTTTGTGTCGACTGACTTAAATAAAAAATAAATATACTTTCTAAATAATAAATTGAGTTACGTATGGCGAATTTCTAAAATTCAGTACGATTTTTCTCTAAGTGTAATGATTTTAGTTCCAGGTTTACGTCAAACAGAAAGTGAAGAAGAAGAATTTTTAGTTAAAACGATAAATACGTGATACTTCGTTTTGTCATGCACGCGTCAAAGTGTCAATTACAGATTGTTGTTTCAAGGACATGAACAATTCAGCTGAGTGAATAAAATTTCAGCCGCTGGGTCTGCACCAGCAAAGTTTGTGGAAATGGTGAATGTTATTTTTATTATTGAAGAAGGCGTTAATACATTATTTTTAGCTCATATTTTTTACGTATGTTTGTGTTTTTTTTTTAGATACCTAAAGGAAAAAAAACGAAACTTTTAAAGCCGACAATACTTTTAGGATTGTAAGGACTTGATTAATTAGTGGGGGAAAAATATATATATATGTAAATAAAGAGAATATTGTCAATGGATCTGAGCTTTTTTCGTTTTTGGAAGAAAGCCGTCATAAACATGTTTCAGAGTCTCAGGTTAAAAATTTCAGTATTTAAAGTAGTTAAGATAATCGTAATAAGCAACAAGATTTTCCAGACAAGTCTGGCCGTTAGACTAACCGCCATTTCAATAACTTTTGGCCCGTCCATATCAGTGAAAGTTTTTCAATGCCTTTTCAATGCCTTGACGAACTAGTCCTATTGTTAGGTCTTTAAATCGATAAATTCATTTTCATATAAAAACAGGGTGTCAAACCGAAAAGTAATTAAGTTCTGAATCTGATTATGGCAAATAATAATTTTACGGTTATCGGTTATGCATTGATAACTTGATTTTTATGCTCCGCTATCGGTTTGTTACGGTAAATAAGTGCGAACTTTCCTAATGAAGAATTCTTTACCATTTGATCAATATAACGACCAACATTGGAAAAATACATATATAATATATATCGGTCGGTATTGAGATGATAGGATGTTGGCTGAGGTCTGCACGGGTCTGCAATCTTCGGCGTTTTGTTGGCTTTTATGGATAAAAAAGGGTATATTGAAGTTTGTAATAGGTCAGCATCAAGAGCCGAGTCGTGCTAGCCATCTTTGTTTGACTGTTCGTTTGTTATTGGAGCTAGAGACTTCAAATTTGGATTCTCAATCATTTCTAGGTTCTGATTCCGATTTCGATTTAAATATTAATCAGTAAACATATGGTTCGTTTTATTAATTTATTTTGATTTTAAATTTAAAAGAAATCCACGAAATTGTCTATTGTCCATTGGTTGTTTTGTTATTTTGCTCATATATTTCGAGAAAAAAATGTAAATCGTGCTTCTAAAACTGAAAGACAAACTTTCACATTTTCTAGTTTCTCAAGAATCTATCCAACTTCAAAACTAATCAAAAAATTGTTTTTATCTTAATGTGGATTCCAATTTTGCGGAAAAGATTCAAGAAGCACTGATTAACGAGGGACGCAGAATTTTTAATTATTAATAAGAACATTCAGATATAGCCAGTCTTATATCGGGTTCCTAGAATACTATCAGCTAAGCCGCCTTACTGCAGTGACCATATTACATTTAAATGTATAAATTGCTTGGATTTGTCTATCGCGTACGCTCTCCAGACAAATGTTCTAATCAGAAAATAAAGTAAAAGATAAAAAATTTGTAGAAGTAAGAAACTCAGTGGAATATATAAATGACTTTGACCTATGAAAGGTGTTTAAACAAGAAAATTCAAACTACTGAACCAATTTAAATTTGATTAATATTAGACATCTAATCGCTTACGCACCGTCGAACATTTAAGGGAGTACGCCGCTTTCATTCTTGGCTGAGCCACCCAAGTCGTCTGTTTGATTTCCATTTTCTAATCCCCAGAAGGGCCAAAAGAGGCCATCAACTCCATGCAGGGTTTGGAAAAATTATGACTGTGATCGCCCGAAACTAATCAAACAGATGCAAGGCATGGAAACAGAGCAAAGTCCAAGAATTACAGACCATCAGCCAATTACCTACGCCAAAGAGTCTGGTAATTATAGATTTTTTATCTAAATTCCAAATCTGGTGACTAGTGACTAGCTCAAAATCTCGACAAAGCTAAATTTGGCGTGCTTTGAAATTTCAAAGCGAGTGGCAGATGTCTACTTTAAAAACTTCAGATTTACAATTTTTGGCTATATTTGATATATCCTCTGGTAGGCGTGGTATCAACCTTTCCTTGCACTTCCGCTAATCTACTATATTCCATGTTTGCAGCGGAAGGAGGCGAAGAACTGACCTAACAGTGGCTAAGTCAGAGGGACTGAAGGTGATCGGATGAATCTCTGCGCATGAATATGACAAAACCGAAGAGGTCCACATGAAGAAAGGAACATCGCTCTGTGTTAAATATACTAGGCCCATTAGAGCAATCCTAAATGAAGTGCCGGAACGAGGGTGCAACGAAGTGAAGTTCTGAAGCCCATTGGGGTATTCCGGGACAAGAAAAATGATGTGTGTGAAGTACGGCAGCAAACTTTTGATATCCGCAGACTCTACAACTACTTCAGCAGACAGCTTTCGTGTCGCAAAAACAGGCATATGGACGCAGCAGCTGCGGATAATGCAGATTCAACACTACTCCTGCGGTAGAAAATGAGGTCACGAGTTTTCGAAGGAACCGTTGCAGCATTCAGCAGCACCAACACCAACGCTGTCCTTTTTAAGGAGCGAGTCGGTGCAGTAAGGAACAAAAGCAACAGCGTGACACAAGTAAATCAAACTTTGAGGTTAATTTCTGAGTTTAGCCTGGCGGTAGGGCAACACCAACAACACCAGTAGTACCAGTTAAATTATGTACTAGTTAAGGACTTCAGGGTTTAAAAAAAAGACGGAAATTAAGGATTCTCCAGACTCATTCGCAATTGCAGGGTTTCTTCCACCCGAGCCCGAGTTCTGATTAAAAAACTATTTTATATAATTATTTATAAATTGACTATGGCAAAGGAAGAGATTGTGTTAGAAATCCCAAAATAGGATCTAAATTAAACATATTGCATAAGCTAGGCACACTTATACTCGAAGTCAAAGTAAGTAAGTAAATGAAGGTTATAGATAAAGGTTATAAAAGGGAGTGGACAAGAGCTCGTAAGGATTTCCCCAGAAAATCTTCGTCGAATCCGTCACTGCCGTTTTTAATCATTCATTGATAGCGCTGAAGAGCCGTATTGTTCAAAGCTTGCATTAACCCTAGCGACCTTCGGAATTGCAAATATACTAATAGTAGAACTCACAGGCCCGACTAATGTATAAGCTGATTACTCCAGTTATGTTAGTAGCCACAATACCCCTTCCTGTGAAAATTACACAGCATAGAAGATAAAGCTGAGACAATGCTTATCCTCTCGTTACAAGCTCTCATTAATTTAACTATACCATAAGGACAATCCCAGGAACGCTCAAAGGGGATGTCGAAACAAGACCGAGGCTTCCCAGAATATAACGAAAGAAGTTCGTCCTTGAGGGCGAGATCAGAAAGATAACGTTTCCTAATCCAAAACATGAATGCTGGGAGTGCTTCATGCACTGCGAACTGTCAGATTTATTGCCTCATTCTGAGCCTATAGCTCTGCCACCAACGAACGAATGCAAGAATCTCCCTATAGTTCAGGTTTCTATATACTACGATCTTAAGATATGTTTCCCTGGAAAAATATGCTAAAATGTGATTTGAGAATTCTTACTCATTTTCACGAAGCTCACCGAGTTCGCTGATGGCAATACATAGTTTAGTTCTTAGTCTACAATTTCCTGGCAAGAGATCGGTAAGTAAGTTTGTTCTGAACCTTTCTTCTCCGAAATATTTGGTATTCTAGCTAAGCGGTATCTCACGTCCTCTGCAGGAAAAAATTACTTGTATGAAGATCATATCACAAGTACGCGTATGGACGATGCGAATAATCGTATCGAAACTATCGTGAGTCACATTCAATCATCACTTATATATGTATATAGCGAAATTATGAATTATGTAGTCAAAAGTTCAGGTCAGCCTACTAGCGGCTGAAAAAAAGATTAATTTAGAATTCATCTAGAGGTGAAACCATAGTTTGCATGGCTTAAATAAAAAGTTTTTTTTTAACACATCTCTGTTAATATGTGCCCAATAGTCTTGATAACTCAACCAATGGAGGTGCATTTGTTGTCCTTTGCACCGAACTCGGCAACTCTGAGCTGGTAGTGTTTTTCATTACAATCAGGAAAAAAATCGACCTTAATTTTATAAATCCTCCATACTTTTGGCGTCAAGTAAATTTCTAAAATTTAAGGTTATAGCTTTCTTAAGACCAACGATTGTATTTCTTAATGTCAGGGTAGATTTTTCTTAAATTTAAAATTGTGCTCCTTTTGTGTTACATACATTTATAACTAAACATCAGTATTTTCAGATTATAAATACACAAAAATTATTCATAGCTTATAAAAACTTTTTACAGGAATTCGAGCCCGCGAATACAATGAGTTTTACTCAGCTACGCAGCTGGCAGATAAACTATAAAATAGCAGTCGAGAGAGCAAATTTCATTACAATTTTTTCAATTTCCGAAACGATTTTTTTAAGAATTTTTAGATATGCATTTTTTACTAATAGAAAATATTTCTTCTAATTTTAATTTCATTGCTAGGGCAATTTTCTAAATTGCAGGACTATTTTTTTTCTGAGATTATAATAAATCTAGGCAAAAGTATGTAACAAGCCGAAGAAGGTATATACGACACTCTATATTATATATGTATTCCTGATCAGGCCTAATAGCCGAGACGATGTCCGTCTATCCGTCTGTATGAATACGTCCTCATTGACTTCATATTGTATATGTAAACTCTCATATATTAACCTAATCGTATTCTCACATTGAACAAACTACTATCCCTCATGGATGAGTCCTTTTCCAATGCGCAAATCTTTTTCGTCATATTGTAAGGTTTGCATTGACTGACCACTAAATGTAAGGCTTTATGTTACTAATTTTGAAGTTTTGCAACGTAAAAGTTGTCAAGGCGTGAAATTGAAATTGGCTGTAAATAAAATCAGTTCACAAAGATATTGCCTTCATGTAAAAGGCCTACAATTTGACTGGTGAATACATTCTAAAGATTTTATTAATTATTATTGCTGACATCAAGTTTGATGGTGGACATGTACACAATGTTCATAATAAACAAATTAATGATACTGTTAGGACAAAGCATTCCCACCAATTTCAGACTACCAATTTCAACTTGAATTTCTCGTTGTCAACTGCATCCTCAATTTGCAGTCAACGCAACAGTTGACCATATTTGACAATATTTCGCATTTTCCATTGGTTGAGCTCAACTTGATTAACTTCCTTTTTATACTATGATACCAAAGGTATCAAGAGTATATTACTTCACGTGCAATTTCCGTCATGCTGTGTGTCCGTCCGTTCCATCCTTGAAGCCTGGAACATATATTTGTCTGCGCCCGAGTCAGACAGACAACTAAAATTAGAGTGCTATGTCCAGGAGGGTAGGAAATCAATAAAATCAATAACCGCAAATCGGTAATTCCACAAATCTCTCACAATTTAATATGGCTTGTATGTTGTTGGCGGTGTCCTTGAAAGATTAGTGTATGCCACTCCAACTCTGCTGTCCACAATCCCCCGCCCACAAAAATGGCTATATCTTCCGCAGAGCCACCCACGATTTTAAAGATGGAGACATATAGCTTGCAGATATCCTCCTTGAAAGATCTACATACACATTTCCAAACCATGCTCACCAAGGTTTTTGTATATTTATAAGCCAATTAATTGCAATTATTAACTTTATTGGTACTTATAAATATTATTATTCCAAATTTAAAGCATCCCTTATAATAGCCTCTGAAATTTCTGATATTAAAATAATTCACTTTATCGAAATTATATATATTGACTTAGAGAATTAATTTTATTTAAATTATTAATAATTATTATTAATTATATATGTACATCTATTTTTTTGATTGTAGATAGTTTTGACCCACTTTTCGACACAAAATGTTTCTTATTGGATAGTATTTTCTTTGTCGCAAAATGAATTACATTTTCCCATTTTCACATTTCACAAGAAATTTTGTGCACCTTTTCAGACCGGAGTTAAACTACTCAAACTAAAGGCTTTTCATACTTATCACAAAAAGAGTTTGAAAACTTCAAAACAAGTTTGACTGACAGATGCAAATATGCATCTTCGGTTATCTTTAGAAATAAAACAGTTGTTTTGAAATGGTAGTCCAGTGCTTATAGATTTCTGTCAAAATATTATAAAAATTACAAACCAATCTGGTCAGCATACTTTTATTTCTTGCTTTATTTATTTAGTGAAGGCCATTTTTCATCAAAGAATGTCGACTAGCTGAAGAAATTCAAAACTTGTCTTTGAAATTGAGTTTTGTGGGTATATTTAATAATTGTTTACAAAGAGCTTAAAAAATGTGATTACAGCCAATTGGACGAGCATTATTCACATATTCAAGATTGACCCCATATTGTGCACTCTGTGGGGTGGATTTAACGACCAAAAGGGAAACACGTTTCCAATGAAATTTCACAACGATCTCTTGAATAAATCTCCCCAACGTCAAAAAAGTCAAAATAATGTGCAATCAGCAATCGCCTGCATAGAAATTGAAGGACTTTGGAATCAAGACATAATGAACTTTTGCCTAGATTGAAAAAATCAATATTAACATATGTAATTAACTAAATTTACAATACTAATATATCTCCCGGAAACAGTATAAAAGAGGTACTAAGGTAAAATTATCTTACTCCACAGATTCAGATATTGGCTTATCATTTCTTTATTGAATTATTAAATTTTAAATTATTATTTATTACAAAATTTTAAAAACTTTGTTTAGTCCACATTAAATACATAAATAAATACACACAATTATTTTCGTAATAAATTTGTGTTCCATTTTTTCTTCGATTCATTATTATTATTTATACCCTGTAATTAATTCAATAGTTATCTGAATGGATAAAAGGGAATGTTGCCCAAAATGTCATTCATATTATTTAAATTTTTGAAATTTAAATATATTAAAATTCGAAATTACGGTTTTACCATAATGAGATCATAATATGTAAGAAATATTTTCTAAAAAAAAATGTAAATTTAATTGTAATTGAAGTATGAATATTAATAATAACAATATAAATGATTGTATTGTTCTCCATCCAATAATTTACCGAGTTGTACATTTAAATGTTATTAACCTTATTACCTTGTTTTATATATAGATTTAATTTTTTTAATTTACCTATATATGTTAAGGAAAGGGTCTGAAAAGACATTTAAACCTCTTTGATGCCATTAAAATATCCAATCATTCAGAAATAGCAAAAGTAATGATTTCTGATTTTCATATAAAGGTTTTGTAAGCAAAGCATTTGTTTTAACAAATATCCTAGCTACATTCACGAACTCAGCAGTTAAATATACATTCGTATTGAATTTGTACTAAAGTTTCTTAAAATTTTGACATTTAATTCCAAATTAAATCAATTGAAAATTGCATGAATTTCATTTCTGTGTGTTTCAAGCCGCTAATAACATTTTGGCAAGATGAGGTCTAGAACTTGTCAGATAACAAAATATATCGCTCAATTGCCATATTTCAATTTTATTTAATATTTCTTGAATGCTGTTATTCCATGCCATATTTGAAATATACAAATGGTGAAGCTAAATATATATTTAGTATATATATATATATGAATATGACGGAGTGTTAAGTGTATATTTTATTTAAGATACTTCACGTTCTTTTTTTTATCAATGACATTACAAAAATACTGTCAACCCAGACCCATCAAAAATTTCTACACGATTTCGAGTTGGTACTTTTGAAGAGTGAAGAGTGCGTGGACGCATTGTTGCGTTGTGTGAAAATACAAGCTTAGCAAGCAATTCTATTGTTCGTCCGTGAGGGGAAATTTACCAATTTAAGAATGCATTTAACATTCCTAAACTAATTCCAGATATGCGACCTCAAGCAGAATGGGGGTTGAAACACACACTCACTTTCCATTGGTCAACATACGCCGAAGAGTGACGCAGCACAGAATATTGTAATAGCTATATCTTTCCCTTTTGTGCGCATTGGTCTGCCCGTTACGTTCTAAAGTGTGAACGAGACAAGTATGCACAAAAAGTGGGCTGGCATTATTTTGAACGGTCCAAAAGCCAGTTAGCAGTGAATGGAATTCCAGCCCAGTGTTGTTTTCGCTGATCTCTTATTGGTTAGTATCGTTGAAATGAATAGGCAATATTTTGATGTTTGTTTTGTTCAACGAAGTGTGTAGCCAGTACCAACAGTACACAGTTATCGTTAATAGGAAAAACTTATTCGAGGGCTATCCAGAAGCCATCTGAGGAGTACTCGTCAGTACTGTTCAGACCTCTTATTTCATTTGACGGAATCGTGTCGAGTGGATATTCATAATAAATTCACTGACGTGGGCTTATATGTCTTTAAATTTACATACTATACATATATTGTGCAGCAGAAAACAAAAATTGTGTGTTACATATTCTAGTGCTTTATCAAAATAAAATAATGGCCCTAAAATATTGCTTACAGCTTAGCCAATGCTGGTGCTAAAATAACTTAATGCCAAAAAGCTTCATATTAGTTTAATCATCGCAAATTATAATCAAGTGACAAACAAACGATTCTTTAAATAAACCAATTATTTAGAAAGTGCACCAAAAATGAGTCAAGTAAGAATTATTAAGAAAACAAATATTATTTGACTATGGATAACGTAAAGTTTTATTAGTTTTTATTATTTGCACTTGCAATGTTCATTCAATCTAAAGACCAAGAAGTGATAAATTACACACATTTGGCTCAAATCCATTCCATACGTGTAATTAAATAGTATGATGTAAGCAACGCATTATGCTCGACGTGGAGATACCCTGTACTCTGCTGTATTCTACATGTTATACGCATTTGGACAACTTTACGAGACATAAACTGCTGGGTATAAATTTACGTATTTTTTTGTGTATTACATTTACAAAATTCATTGTAATTTATGGTGTCATTGAATCGATAACTAAATTGGAATATCAACAAAATATTTATGAGAACTAGAGCACCCCGCAAATCTAAAGCAAAGCGTAATGCATATCTCTCCAAATGTATCCGATTTCGTACAGTTTCCGGTGAAATTTTCATGCTCAAATACAACGTAGAATCAAGCATAGAGTTAACAACCCTAATAAAGTTGCAAAAACAAAATGAAAACGATGGGCGTTATTGCAAGTTAACCGAATATATTAAATAGGGTATATATTCTGATACCGAATTTCTTAACTAGAGCTGATAGTTTTGCATTATTGTGCTCAAAAAAAAGACAAAATCATAATTTGACAGAAAACTGTGCGATTTAATTCAATTTGTTTCTGTAGCGACTCAAAGGTATATTTTATTTTTGAAAAGTCCTTCAATAAACTGTAAAATTGTTGGCATGAGCAATGACCAAAATAAACATTCAACGAAATAATTGAGTTACATAAGCGCATTTTAAAGAATCTTAAAATAATTGTTTCAAAAGCTAGTTCGGGATCTATGAGAAAAGTTGGTCAAGGACTAGATATGATTGGAAGGGTTGAGTATCCCTAACATCATTATTAATAACCCTCTTTGCCAACTAATTATTATTACTATATTTTTTGGTTTTGACGCGTTATTATTTTTTTGTGGAATACAGTTTCTATTGGGTACTATGTGTAGAATTTTGCAGATTCGACTTGTGGCTTTTACTTCAAACACTTCATATTTGAAACAGGCAAGTACAAAACCCAATTGTCTTGCAACTTCAGTTTTCACGCAGGCTGGCAATTTTTTGTTTTTGGTGCAACCTTGCACCCTTTTGACCACTGAATGGAATCTACTTTGCTTTTGTTGAGCTTAAAACGGTTTCATTTAAAGCCGTTGGAAATATAGTCGCTTGTACTCTTACTTGTGTATTATCAATTATAATTTATTTGTTTATGAATGTATTATAGTTAATATAAATAAATAAATTAATGTAATCACATTTAGGTGTTAATCCATACGATGAATGCCAAGCAAAATTTAATTTGTGCATCAACTTTTGGCCAATAAAAAAGAAACAGATTTTTCCACAATTCTCCAATAATTTTGCGTTATATGAAAATATTTTCGCCAACATTGAATAAAACTTTGGCGACACATTCAATAACGGTTACGCAGCAAAATACGGACTTGTGCAATGCGTAACCGGTTGATCGCTAAACCAAGATGACAAATGTTGCTGCCACTGCAGCAGTCGGGGCTCGGCAGAAGCAAGAAGTTCTTGTCTCGCTTCTGTTTCTAAGCAGAGGACGACGCCAAATGAGTGCAAATGTGTCGCTGTCTCTTTTCGTTGCGTATCAATTCCTATGAGCCGACACGAGCAAAACGAAGGCAATGAACAAAATAAAATGTGCGCTGTCGTTTTGCAAATGTTTCCGTCCCTTTTCGTTGCATGCCACTGCCTATTATGCAGTGCACCGAAGTTGGACCATGCACTCTTCTGCTGCCGTTGCTTGTGATTGTGTTTGGTTTTGCTTTTTATGGCCCAGCCGATCGAGCGAAGTTGAACCACATAACTGTAATAACAATTCGTAGCCAGAATTGCAGTCTGGTTCACATTGAGGTATGCGTTGGGAGTGTGCTTGTTTTGGCTTCTTTGTCTGTCTTTGTGCCTGCCTTTGGCTTACTTAATTTTTAATGATGGGACTATGGGCAAAGCATGATAGCTGATCCCCTGAAAAATAATTCGATCTAATATCTTTTAATTTCACAAGTAGACTGGCAAATAAATCAAAGATTTGTCGGGAATCGACCTCAGATTATTCATTATTCCGGCGGAACAGTCAATACACTTAAAGGCCAAATGTCCAATAACCCGAAAATTGTACAGGTGAATAAATGATCATAAAGTACTCTAAAAATTATAAGCAAAACGGCTGTTACAAAGGGGATACTCGACTAGAAGATACTCTTAACTAAAGACAAGAACGGCGAAGAATTAATTATTTATTTTATTACCATTGAAAAATATTGATAAATGTGTATACATTTTGTATTTATATATTTATTAATATTAATAATATTATTAATATGACATGAGAAGTGCTCTGCGAATTATTTAAATCTTCTTTAATCCTTTCTAAGCATCAAGCTCCCAGATCAGCTTAGTTTCTTGTATTATTGCAAGAAAGAAAATGTTTTCCACATTTGATCAAATAAAAATATATAAAGCGCACCAGTTTTAGGTATTTTATTTTAATTTTGTTGTTAAGTTCATATCTTTACGGTTAGATTAGATGTGGATTACAAAACAATAGGTTAAGTTCAAATTATAATAGATTTTCTTAGGACTGCAACAAATTTGTATTAAGATATAGTCTTTTAATCATTATAGAATTAATTAACACAAACTTAGTTGAGTCGGAAAGCACAGAAGTTGTTAAGGGAATAGGTAAAAAGCAGCAGAAATTTTCCATACCAATTTTATTATTGCTTTTAGTAGCACTTTGTTTGGTGCAAAAGACAAGTTCTATCGATTTGGCGTTTGCAATAATTAAGCAATAAAATAAAACAGGCAAATTGCCATATAATATTATTGCAATAAAATGTATGCACATTTCAAAACAATCGAAACAAAATTGACTTTTTAAGTTTAAATCAAAATAAAATAATGTTTTTTAGTTGCACCAAGCTTTGATCGTAACGTAAACGTAATTAAAAAGTGCCAGGAGTGAAATAGTTTCTCTAAATGACAACAGAGATTTGTTATTAAAATTTAGACATTATAAAATCGATACAAAAAAACAATTTTTTTTTAGGACAATTTTTGTATATACTAGCAAAATCCGATTGCTAATACTTAATATTTTGGTACCGGTTCAGTTTTCGTTGGAAATGCTATACAAATCATACAGCAGCAGAGGCAAGCATTTTGAGTGTGCACTCACATTCACACACATACACATACACACACGCACATGTGCACATACATACATAATGCGTGCTCAATTTGAATATTGTGAATTGTATTGCTTTTGTGTTGTATTCATGTGCTGTTTGCTCAAGTTGAAGTTTTTCCAGAGAGCGTAACTCAAGTGGGCTACAAGCCAGCCCGCAGGTCTCAGGCTTAAATTATGGTTGGCACGATTTGAAAATGATTGGCCGCAATTTCTAACATTTGGGTCGTTTCGGATATCATTCGTTTTTCCTCTTTTAAAGATTACGTTTTTATACTTGATTTACATTAAATATATGTATACAGTGCACAGATCAAAAATTAAAATTTAAGATTCACCTTTGCAAAAGTTTTTAGCACATTTATTAATTTAACTAAGCCCGAACAATTTTGAATTTTGGTTAGATTTCTGTGCCATGCCTTCTGAGACCCAATTTAACAGCAAATATTTAAGATTTTCACGAAATCAACGATATTAACAAAAAACCGAAAAAATCTGTTATTTTTATATCATATACGATTTTAATAAAATGTGGAAAATCTGTAATGTGTATTAATCTGTCTGCCCACGGGTTTAAATCTTATTTATTATTTTGAATTGAGCATTCTTATTTATTTTGTTATTTGTTGCATTATCTTATGGTTGCTAAGTTATTTTTTATAATTTATTTTTGTTTTTGTGACAAGGTTTTGTTATGGATTGTACAATGTCCGTCGGCTTAAGTTACGTTGCGGCTACCCCGCAGATTAATCTATTCCATCTGATTTCAGCTGTTCTTTTACATAGTTAATTTCTCAACAATTTTAAGTTGTGTATTTTCCTAAATATATATACATATATATACAGTCATACAGCAGTCAATCGGCGTTCTAAATTAAGTAAAAGGCCAACGCTTATGCATTTATAGGAAGAAAAAGAAGATTTGTTGGACATCTCTGTCAAACTTACCATTGGAAACATTTCATCAAAATCGGAATAACACGTAGCTTTCATTGCAGAAATCGGTCATTAACTGGTGTTTATATAAGCAACATTTAATTTTTAGATCTCAGACTTTATCGCCGTTTCACTATTAACTTATTTAAAGCTACAAAAAAAAATTATAATGTCTGAATCGGTTCAGATTCTAATTAACAATTCTAACAATTTTATTGTTAAAATACTTATGAATACATAAATATAACATTCCTTGTTGATATATAAAGAGTAACTTAGTTACCGGATATTTTGAACATTTTGAGTCACTAAGTAATGTAAAAGTTTAATATTTAAGTAGAACAAATTTCTAGTGAAAATGCCTAGAGCATGAACTTTAACCCGTTAACTTGTTGAGAGCCACAAATTACTTTTGTATCGCATCCAGTGTGGGAGTCAAGTTGCCGTCAAACAGACAGCATTTTGAGGTTCTTTTCAACAAGAGCTTGTGGAACTAGCCTTGTGGAACTACCCTTTGAGGATGGTGCAAGACTCCCTTTGATGATGCCGTTTTACAATTTGGCAACACGCGAGAGTTAAATAAATAAAAAGCCGCATACAATTTTCGAAGAGTGGAAAGCTTTCAGAAAATTAACGCCGGAGATAATGGCTGCCGGGAAATAGCCAAAATCAAATAATTATTGTCTGATTCTAACTCCTCATTAAATTCTATTTTCATTAAAATGTGCTACGAAAGTGAAACCGAAACCGATAAGAGTCCGAGATAATGGAAAGCGATTTAAAAAATAATTTTGTTTATACAACAACAAAAATGCTTTCATATGAAATATAATTGGATTACACCGTGACTATGGGGGCCCTTGATAATGCGAAGTTTACAATAGGTAGAATGCATAATTGAGATTATATTTAATTCGCCATTTTTCGTTGCTTCCAGGTGTCATAAATACTTGTGATGAGTATTTTAAAATCAATGGTGAAGGCGTAAAAGTAAAAGGCAACATTTTAATTTGCTTGAGCGTCTAACAGATGGTCACTTGGTGCACCTTATGCGTTGCTACTCCGTCCTCTGTCCATCAAATTAATTATTAAACTTGAAAAACTCATTTTTAATTTTGTTCATTTTTGCATTTTTTGATGCATATTCTGAATTTTTGGCATATACGAAGCGATTTTTTGCGTATACTTTTGCTTAGACCTAGCTCAAGAACAGACTTGATATTTATTTGTAAATATCTGACAAATTGTCAAGCACAGCTTAGAAGTTTATTGCATTATAAATTTCTATGAATTTCCATAAATGTTAAATGCATAATATCACTTGTCACTTTGGCTTAGATATCTTCGTTGACAAGAAAGTTTTTCATCTATTGAGCAGTTCTTCGTATGGAAGCTATATGATATGATCGGATATGAAGATCCTATTTCACACAAATTTTGCAGAAATTAAAAAAAAAAATGTAGAACTGATTATTGAAATGATTGCCGTACATTTTAAACAAAGTTCATGTCATTGTTTCAAAAATTTTTATATAAACATGTGGTTCTTATACAATGAAGGTATTGACTGCTTATGCGATAAATAACTTCCAGTGCCGAATTTTAAACTAATTTCCCCAGACCGTTCAGTTAAAATTTTATTTTAATGTTAATACATAATACACTATTTAGATATAGTTATGATTAGTAAAATAAATCTGATTTCAATAAGTTATTTATGTGTTTGGAAAAGTTCATTCAACAACCAATATTTATACCTTAAACCCAAAATGGGTAAAAAAAAGTACAACGAAGTTCTGCAAAAACATGAAACAGATAGAACAAGCTTCGCCGACCTCATAAAGTACATAGAGACTGCAAGTTTTGAATACAAGTTTCGTATGCAAATCGAGTTTATATTATTTTATCGATAACTCGATAAACCAAAATGTCCTAAATATCTATCACTGATAACAATAATACAGATTTAAAGATGTTAAAAAATATACTTTGACATTTGCTTGATCGTCAATAAAAATCATCAAAATCGGTTGAAATCATACACTGAAACACTTCCAGGTTGTATACTAGTCTAGATCTCTCGACTAAAACATTCTTATCCCTGACTTGTTTTTGGGTTCAATGAACTTCGATCAATGCTGAATTCTACAAACCCTACAACATGATTTGTTAACATGCCTCATAACATATTTATATTAACAATGCTAAATTTGACGATCAAATTCTCTCGATTCTAAAGGAACTTCTCCAAAGGAACTTATCACACTAATCACAAAACCTGATCAATGATTTCAATAAAGGCTATATTTAAAAAAAATATATAAATCACAGAAAATACTTTCAAACATTTGAATCTCGTTCGTAACAGCTGGATATATACGTTGTACACAGATTCTGTTTAATAAATTCTTCTTGTTTAAATTTCCTAAATGTATCAGTAAAATTTTAAGGAATCTATTTTTACATTATTTGTAATTTTTCTAGTAAGCTTACCTTGATCTGAGCTTGCTGTGAGTCGAACTTGAAGGAATGCAAAAGTTAGTATTTGGTGTTTTAGGCTCAAATTGCTGGTCTTACAAAATTAATACCTTTTAGAGAAATTATTACCTTAAATATAAAATTAAAATCTGACATGACAATGGGATTAAATATATTTCATTTCCGATCAAAAGGAATTGCCTAAACTAGTATATACCACACATTTTGGTGATTCAATTGGTGTTAGTGTGTGTAGAAGAAATTAAAATATTGGAACTGATCGGATATTGAGGCTTTTTTGCAAATTTTGCTAGCTTATACTTAGTTCTTATAGTAAACAATATTATACTAATTTAGTTTTAATTGAATTGAACTGTTTTCTTTTGCTTAACTTCAATTTTGGCTAAAATCTTTATTTGGACAATGTAAGATGTAATGATGATTTTTTAAACATTTATAGAATTCCATTGCTTTTGTTTGTATTTAGGCTTAGGCTTAGTTCCAAACCAATTTGTATGATGATATACATGGAAGTATTTATTTTTCAAATTTAAAGTTTTTAGCGCTTATTCACTTTGAAAGTCTGTTGTTCATACAGATGGATGGACATCGATTTGGCTATTGATGATCAAGAATATATGTACATAAGTATGTGTACACATATTCTTGATTATCAACTAAGACTATTTCGTACACTTTATTATGTCCTTTTCGCCAACCAACAGGCGTACCACCACATCCATTATCTAATGCGGACAGCGACGAATTTACTTTCCAAGTTTTGAGCTGTAAGAGCTGTGCGTTCATACAGATGGACGGACAGCAGAAAGCAATATAATCTTCAACCGCCGGTATCAAATATAAAAATGCGAAAAACAAATACAACCAAATCATATGAATTATATCGTTATTATTTCAAGTAATTCAATATTATTACTCATTATAAGACTTTTTGTTCTTTTAACTACTCTGCTCACTTTGAGTCGAATTTATGTTATTTCTGATTAATAGACTTATTTAATGTATTTAATATGACATATTTGACCTTATAAAATATATGCATTGAACCCATAGCAGTCTGTCCGACTGTCCGTTTGGCAGTCAATATATTTTAACTTTTTTTTTTTTGGGCAATGTGTATCAATTTTTGGCAATTTATGTCATTATGCTGGCACACAAAAACCTATTTCTCGATTCAAGTTATTCTGGCAAAGCTCGCCAGAAAGTGTTATAATATTACTTCTACTACTATATCCCACTAAAGGAAATATCCGTCGGTGCTAAAAAAAAATAAATAATGATATTGTGTATATAAAGTGTGTATAGTCTTCGGCGTACCGAAGAAAGTTAGTCTGCCTCGTTTCTAATGACAAAATGATTTAACAAAAATTTATTTTTTTATAATTGTAGATTCATTAAATTTGAGTTACCGCTTAGATTAAAGATTTTCGTATGTCAGCGTCAAATTTAATTGATCCATCACTTAATGAACGGCGATGCTTTCGAGCACTACCAGACGAACAGGCGACTAATTTGGGTAATGAAGCGGACTTGGTTATGAGTTTATCTCAAAAGGACTTACTTATACCAACAGCGGGTTCTCAGCAGCACCAATTGGATCCACTCTCAAAACATAATATAAACGATATATCGACACAGAACACGGTTACCGCTGCAGCCGCTGTCGCGGTTGCACATCACCACCATAGTCTCTCTAGTATTCAGCATCTGCAAAACCTGCACAGCCAACATCAAAACACTTTATTCAACAACAATCACTCAACACCGTTTAGTGTGACCGATATTCTAAGTCCAATTGAGGAGTCATACCGCAAACTGGAAATAAACGGCAACCCGCCGTCTCCGTTTCGGTAAGTTTAAGATTTTAACTGAATTATCTTAACAAATATTTGTATACTTAAGGTTCTATATATTCCATTCATTGAACAAGTTTTTAGATAATCAGAAAGTATGAAGCCAATTCAAATTTCTTCCACCTGAGGTAGTTTCTTTGTTTATTTAAAAAACAGTTTTGAATTTGAAATTTAAATAAGAATTTAAATACAACATTAAAAATGAATAGTTAAATTAATAAAATAATGGATATAGTAAGTCTGGGGATATTAATGTGTAAAATATAAAGGCTATATTAAAACAAGTAAAAATGCTTTAGGGCTAGGAAATACCCTAAGTCGAGTTGTGAAACATAATAGATCGATTTAGCCAAGCTTTCTGCATAAAATGATTTGCTCACCGCAATTTAAGCAGTTTTTGGTGCAAGTGATGTTACTATATTTTTTTTGGCAGTGCACGCTTTTTATTGAGAAACCACACACAAAACGAAACTAGAAAAAAGGCCAAAATTTTCGAGCGCCCACTTAAAACTAAGTGGCAGACTCTTGTCAAGCCATTTATTTATTTAATATTAAGAGCAATATTATTAAGTAAAAGTAACATAATTATGCAACTATATTTTGAAAAAGTCTGAAAATGTATTTTTTTTAAACAATACTTTGTATATACAAATGTGTTGAGAATACACAGAATATACACACAGATATTTCAGCATCCATCGCTTGATGAATTATCATGCTACGTGCTTCATATCAAAGATATAAAAAACTATAAAGAAACTACTTTAGACTATTAAATATATTACTTAACAGTCTTTTCTGATACTAATGTTGGAGAACAAATTAAATATGCTGAATTTTATGACAATATGTTATCGATATTCGAGAAAACAGTTTGAGCTGAGAGAATCTTGATAAGATTATGCTACGAAAAGTTACATTCCAAGTGAGATTGAAGTGCTCATTCAGACGAACAGATTCGGTTTTTTATGCCTGTTAAGTCGAATATGATTCCTTTCTTTTTTTCCAAGCTTTTGCACATCTTCGTTATAGACTTTTCCTTATATTGGGTTCAGAGTATAATTAACAACATATTTATAAAAAAAATAGGTTAGCCCTATTTTGAATTTTTCTAGAAAATTTGAAGTTGCGAATTAACTTTTGATATGTCACAGGATCAAATGGGTTTCGAACGTTAAAGATATGTCAGGTTCCCAAGGACTTGATTAAATTCAATTCCTTATACTGGTCATGTTATTACCTTTTTTGATTGAGTTTCCCGAATTATTGCAAAAAATACTGGACCATTTAACATTTTAAAATCCCCAAATTTATTACCATTCCTTATTTTTTAAAATTGAAACTTTAAATTTAATCATTCACTTTTAATTTTACATCAGTCAAATAATTAATTGAATAACAAATTCTTATTTCTTAACAAACCTTATTTAAAAATAAATACATTTAATTTTGAGCAATGAAATTGATTCAGAAAAATTTTAAAAAAAAGATGGAAAGTTATATTGTTAAGAGAAGAGGGTAAGCGTATTTGTATTTACTAATGTGAATGCCATAAAACACCAGACCTGAGTAAACAACATCTACTATCCAAGCTTTCTCGACAGGAGTACTCTTGTTGATATTGACTCTTGTGCTTAGGACGAACAATTATATTGGAAAGCTTAGTGTTTGTTTAGGATGTACAATTTTGTTGCGTTGTTGTATCAAATTGTAATTTGCATGGAAATATTAAATTAATTTATTGATTTTACTCATTTCAGATCCAATTCAAGTGGTAGTAGTATTAATTCTCCTGGAACAATAACCACATCAACCATGGCGAACCCCTATGCCATGGGATCTCTGTATCATAGCCCAGGAGTGCAAAGCTACTGCGGACCTACAGATAATCTCTCACTGGCGGGACACTACACAGATATGAGAGGATCAGCTTCGTGGTATGGATCAACTGCAAACGATCCCAGATTTGCAAGTACGTAATTAAAATTAAACAGAATAAACTAAATATTTTCGGAGAATTTAAAAATTGAATATGCACGGTTTAATATTTAATCCAATGCAATTTGTGCTATGTTTTAAACAAATGTAAACATCCTAATTGGTCTGTTTCTTGAAGATATATTGAAAAAGTTTTTAGTAGAAAACCAGTTTTCGACAGATAATCAAGATAACGATGCCGGATATGTCCTCTCCGAGGCATCACACATTCTGTGAGAAAATAAATATTTATTTATCTAACTTCGAATTATGATAACCAAGTGTGACATAAAAATTTGAAATTTAAATTAGGTATTTAGATGTATAATATATTTTCTATGTGTGATTGCTTGTTCCCTTATTTATAGTTGATTACCAATATTAATCTATTAATGTACTAAGAAAGAAGGTAGACAGCGAGATAGATTCACTGCCGTTCTGACTGGTTTGCCTTAAACCGTATTTCTTGTTCTTAACTACAGACTAAATCATATAAAAAAAATATATGGTAATACTTTGGCTAGACACAACTATACTGCTTGACAAGATCTTTGTTTAGATTCATTATCATATTATTTTCGACATTTATTATTGAAGGGTAACAGGTAATAGTTAATGGTAACAATAACATTAATAATAAGCTCAATATTTTAGTTGGTTAAAAGAACACATTTTCGAACTCAACAGCGAAATAAATTTAGCCATGTCCATTAGTTAGTTTATTAATTTCAAATGCAAATACATATAATGCAACAATTTAAAGTATTTGTTAGGATGATTTTAATTGTATTTTGCTTTGTATGACATACCGACGCAACTAACCCATTAACATAGCCACATTGTGCTTCTTGGAGTTTGGCAAATATTATCAACAGCGAAGTTATATTTATCAACAATTCAGTTTTTGCTTTTATTTCAAAAAGTTGTTAAATTACTTCATGGAACTTAATCGTCAAATTATAAATTTACTAAAAAAAAAGTCATGTTTCTTACATAGGCAAAGAATTATCAGCAAACCCTCCTGTATAAATATACATAATATATATAGGTAGTATATATACATATATATATATCTGCAGTCCTCTAGCTCTTCATAAGGTCAAGCAAAAGTAAATCTTTTCGTGTGACTTACATTTGCATAAATTTTGAATAAATTTGTGATTTTGGTTTTGGTGTAGTGGAGCGGAGCATCTGCGTATGTTACATCTTTTATTGCGCTTCACAAATTCGTATTTTACAGAGTCCAGGTGTGCATGTACATATGTACATATGTGCATACATTTGTATATAGTTTAGAAACGTCATAAGTGCTCAAAAATAAATATCATCTTTTCATTTCTAAAATAAACAATGACAGCGAAATAATTTAAAATCAATTATTCTCACGCATACCTTTTCCATATTTAGAAAAAATATAGCATGAAAGAGAGCCTACATTGATTGCGTGACTCAGCGCAAAAATCATTTACGAATATCTTTACTTAAAAGTAAAGCAAACAGTTTCAAGTGCTTAGCGTGAACTTTAGTTTTCTGTTTATACTTCAATGTGTCCACAAAAATTTCCTTAATACAAATTTATTTACATACCTTCGTATATTCATATGTATGTATGTATGTATTTATGTATATTTATATATATATAATGTGTATATATGTATGTACAAATGATACCGTCGTTACCGATGTTGTACACTAAATGAAATTTAACATAAAGGAACAATTATCTCCAATCTGACGAAGATCAAATGCCCTTACAGAGACGTTGCAAGTTGCAATAGAATAATACATTTGCATATAAAAACTTAATGGCAGGATAATTTTATACTAATTTTATCGGGAAACCAAAGCCACAAAGTATACTGGACTGGACTTCTATATACCACACAACTACGATTGGTGGAATGACTTACTCAAAGTTGTGGAATCGAAATAGGCGTAGACACACACCAGCTGATACAAAATAACTACACAAATATACTCATTTTGTATTCGAACTTAGACACGAAAAAGTAATTAGTGAAAAAAATATGTTATAATAAAATATTGACTTGAACTGCGGACTGATATTTAGCCGTTAAATGTATAATCAGACTTAGATGTCGGCAGGCTGACTTTGGTCTGCAAGGGTATTTAGCCTTCGGCATGCCTCAGACGTATGTTCTAACTGGTTTTCTCGTAAAAAGTGTGGAAGATGTGGGGGAGACTATCAGACGTGGCGGTAACAAAGGAACAACAAGCGTCCAGTACAATTAGAGAAATGCTGATGGCATGGCAGTCTGGGGCATCATCCGTGAAACAGCATCACCCCAAGCAGACGGTGGCTAAGCGCGCAGCAGATTCATTCAATGATAATACTGTGTCGCATTTTCAACAAGTTTTGAAGCGTTCTTAAAGAAGAACTAGATATGCCCGTCGATATCATTATTTCCATTGCAGATTGCGACTGTTCATTTATTATTCATTTATTCTTACATATATTTTATATATATTAATAAAATATTGAATAAATTAATAATGAACAATTTTATGTGAATACTTTTTAGCCCGACTTAAATAACACCAAATGGAACCATTATGGTTCTGAAAGGAATTGCTAACCGAATGTCCACTTTATACTAAAATGAGATTCAATATTGGTCAATTGATTCTCTTATTTAAGCCTATAAATATATATTTTTTCCTGATATGTTGGATAACAAATACAGTGTTCGATGACAGTTACATAATAACGAGTTCTTATAAAGATTTCTTAAACATATCGATCATAGAAGGTAGACAAGAAAATCTTCAAAACAATAATGAAATTATAATTTCAATCAATCTAGCCATGTCTGAGTATTGATGATCTTGTATACAAATTTCCAATAAAACACCAGCTCTAAAAATAAAATCGAAAAGCACTTATTTTAAGGCACACGGGCTTCGGTGCACCATTGAGATAATAAAAACTCGGGCCATTTTTTGGCATTTCAATTATGATATAGGATATACAAAATCTTACCCAAATCGTAAACAAATTGGGATGATAAATTAATAGTGTTAACATGCATCGCTTGTGTAAGGTATTCTTCGGAGTTGAAGTTAGTAAACCTAAAAGTTTTTTACACAATGCCCAGTTTCGCCAGATATGTAGATTAAAATTCTACTTACACATTGTCAATAAATATAGATTGCAACTATCAATTTATCTGGAGTTAATACTGCCAATATTATTTACGGAACGAGTTTCCAATATCGTACTGGTGACATTTATAAATATTTGTGTCTATCACAAAACTGAAATTTGATTCAAATAAATAAAAAGATAAAAGTCGTAGTTCAATTGTTTCCTATATAGTTTTTTTTCAGTACATCATACGGTTCTCAATTTGGCCTTATCAGATACACAGTTTAAAAAGCGTAGTAAATTGGTCACTTGCAGACAAATTATTTTAGAAAATACATATATAGTGTCCAGGCGTAGTTATGTACATAAGTACAAGAAGTACATAACTGTACACGTCCAGCAATTTCATTGACAGAGACACAGATGAGCTAAGCATAATACATACATAATACATAATACAAACTAGAATAAGTTATTTTATTGGATACGCAGGTCAAGTTTATCTTAGTTGATCGATAACTTGTCAGCCATACCTATGGCAATAAAAGTCGCAATTTTAAAAATAATTCTTATAGTTCAGTATGACCACTAAGCAGACAGTACATGTGTATAATAATAATACACAATAAAACCCAGTGCAACACAGTAGTTGTTAATAAAAATATCGAAGTAGAAGTCTGTCTTGGTTATGTAAAGTCAACTTTTAGTTATAAAGTTATTGTACAAATATATAATAAGACTGTGAATTTGACAAAAGACGATAACAAATTTCATTAAGATTGCCTTTAAAATTGCTTCGGACCGACGGACATGGCTATATTAACTTGGCTAGTAATTCTTATCAAAAATAGAATATAATACCTTTATATAATATAAAGGTATAAACGATTGCTTCTCTGAGTCAAATCTATATAATACAATATCCTATAATTTTGAAGCTAAAGTCACCTACCTTATATTATTGATTAGTGGTATCGTCTATCAAATGTCGGAAACATATTTAAAGGTTAACGCCCATTACCGACGGACCAAAAGAGACACCGCACCCATGAATCGAGATAGAGTTTCGTAGCTAAAGTCCCAGAGGAGCACATAATTTGTAACAATTGTTGGCAAATTAATTAATAAGAAATATTTTGAAAAAAATGTTGTTCCTTTTTTGGACAATGCTGCTGGGGACATGTAGACATGAAATACCTCACTTTATGTCGACTGTACTGTATTTGCAGTGGTATCTCATGATTCAAGAAAGCATTTTTCTACTCATCAAGTGTGTATATTTTTATTAAGCCTTCGTAATTCGAATATATATATCCTAGACCTAAGCCGCAGACCTAAGTCTTCACATAAGTGAAATCGTACACGTAGTAAACATTCAAACAAAAAAGTTTGTAAGTTAGAATTTTAACTAGTGTTGGGAACGCTAAAAAAAAAACCAACAAAAACAGGGTATACAAATCATGAAAAAGATGGTCTAATATATACATTTTTAAACTTACAGTATCGCGCCTTATGAGCTCATCAGCTGGTGGATCGATGGGTCACATGGGCAATATGACTGGCTTGGCTGCATGTAGTGTAAGTGATGCGAAACCATTACAGTTTCCTCTGGCACAAAGACGAAAGCGACGGGTTCTTTTTACGCAAGCTCAGGTGGGTAATATTTCAAATATAAAATTGAGTTTTATTTCACTTATAAAGTATAGCTTGATTTGCACCAAATTAAGCAATTATTTGCATCGTATTTATTGCATATTTTATCCCATCAGCATAAGGAAATGTCCTGTAAGATGTTTGAGACTTCATAAGAAAGTCCATTTTGACTCTACATGTTTGGAGCCGTAGTATTTTCATATGTTTGTCATAAGATGGAATACATATTTTTGATCTAAGCACAAATTGTATAGGCATGGAAATCTGTATTTTCGTTTTTTGGAAAATTTCGTTTTAAAATATTTTTTTTTAAACCCGTCCAGTAAGTAAGTGCTGTTTAGGTATTTATATAATATTTTATATCGCATTAAAACTTTAAGATTTTAGCACTCACTGGCTGCTCATCAGTCTATATATATGTGAACGAGCATCTCAGATTCCACAAAAGCGAAAGACTTAAAATTTAAAATGAAACATCTCAAATGCCGGAGACAGATCAAGTTAATTTAATTATCCTATAAATATAATTTCCATGCTGACCGAAAAAATATCTGTTCCATAGCAGTTTGTAAATAACCTTAGCGAAAAAAAACTTTCATTTGGTGTTGACGTCAACCCCAACACCCATTGCAATATACAGATGCTTAACTTTCTAGATGGATTATATTAACCCGAATATTAACCTTTTAAAAACCGAACATTTTTGTCCGAAAGGCCTTCTGCAAGGGATTCACAGATGCTGATCACCTGGCAGCACTATGCGGCTCTTTCAAAATAGTATGTCAAAAGTTAAATCGGCACCATAAGTAAAAGTAGGTAAACATCACTTAAATTAAATAGACCACTAGTAATATCTGTAGGATTTTTCAGACCACACAGAATACGACCAAGACTCCATTCACTCGATGAAAGATTATCTTTCTGGATGATAACTACGCTGTCCTTATGGAGTATACCGATCTTTTTTTTTATACTTCAAGTATATTTTATTTGCCGTGAATTAAGTGTCGAAATAACTTACGTGGTCTGTAATTGCATTGGAAATTTCATTCGAATAAAGACGAAGATTTGCCAGAATATTTGAAGGTTTTAACTAGATATCTGACGCCTGGCAACCAATATTTGGGGATGACAAGGCTCATTATTCCTTGGTTAAATTAGAATTGACGTCAGATGAATACGAAAAGCTTACTGAACACGTCGCTTAGATGACATATTTTTATTGAAAGAATAGAGCAAGATTAAGAATGCCAACGGAAGTTACAATTAATTGTTTTTTGAGAACACATTGATACTTCTGGAATATTTTTTAATGGTCCTCAACTGTTATATTGCTGCTGAGCCATCATAAGATCATAAGTTTTTAAGCTGTGTAAAATGTTAGTAATATTATTAGGAAAAAGGAATTATTGGCATAATTTTCCCTAAACTTAATAAAAATGCTCTAAAAATTACAATATATTTATACAGTCAGTATTAGAATTGTACTACCTCTTTCGTAAGGTGAGGAACCACAAAAGTGTGCCGAATTTCTGGAATTCAGTGCAAATTTTCTGAGTGCCTTTCAGAGCGGTTGCGGTTTGATCTCCAATGCATACTATTTTGTAATTTTCGTATTTTTGTGATTGGATTAGTTAAAAAAAGACAACATTGCTTTTTAGCGATGGATTTTATGCGATACTGCTGAAATTCTGTGAAACTTACTAAGCAAATATGTAAGCGCAGATACTCAAATCGTATATGTCCAATTAGCAGTGGATGTTATGGTTGAAGTTCACTTATGTACATATCTACGTATATATAGATATGTATTTGTGCAGCTGCAGCTGTTGCAGCAACCTGTCTCTTAAAATGGCTGCTGTATTTGCAATCATGGCTGCAAACCTGAATCGAAACGAAATAGCTTTTTCTCTTGATCTGAACCGTAAACCAACCTAGTCTCCAGAAAATATCTAAAAAAAATACTAGTAGAATAGTTACTTTTAAACTTGGATACTAGAGCTGTAAAACTGTGTAAGATATGAGTTTTTGTCGGGTTAGGGCGTGGCAGTGAAATCTCTCTGCCAATCTTCGTAGGAGGTTACAAACAATCTAGCTTTCTTTCAAATTTCGTAACTATAGCTTTTAAATTGTGGAAGATAAAGAGTTCAATGTAAATCTATCTGTATAATCCGGGTGATATTTACAACATAAATTTTATATTGTAGACAAAATTTAAGAAAGAACTAGAACTAACTTTCAAACTGTAGGAAATATCTATATTTGATCGACTTAAACTTCGAAGTATATAAATATGTTATTGATTTTCTAGGTTTCAGTGTATAATTACAATGTATACTCACAGACAAAGGTATTACAATAAGACTTGTCTATCTCTCTTACCGGACATTAGGCATAACATAACACTAAATACATTTCAAGCGAGACTCTACTTAACGCGGAGAGATGATGGGGAATGGTCATCGAAGGTACCTCTGAAGCCTTGTACAACTCGCAAAGCGGCAGTGAATAATCGCATAATTATTGGCGTACTTTTAAATTTGATGTTTCTAGGTCTAAAATTGCTGGAGATATGTATGTCTTTTATCGATTTTAAAAAAAGAAATCTCCCGTAATTTTAGAAAGTCGCCATACCTTTGGCACCAATAGTTCCTCTCCTTATTATTTAGAAAGTGAATTTCTAAAACTTAAGAATGTGTGCATAAAAATTAAGATTTGCATTTTTGTTTAATTTCACGGTTGCTTTTATAAAATTTTTGAAAAAATATTTTTCTTTTCTATATGTATATTCCTTTTACAGCAGATTTAATGTTACTCATATTTTATTGATTAAGCATTAGCATATACAAAAATTTCTAATTTCCAATAGCTTAATTTGAAAAAACTTATGCTTTCATAGGGATTCGTACCATAGACCCTTCGATCGCGAGTACAATGACTTCACTCTGATTTATAAGGACTCCACATTAGATATCAGCTAAATTCTAGCATAGCAGTAGACAGAGCAGTTTGAAAGATTTATTTCTAAATTCCAGGCAGAATTTTTTCTAAAAATAGTAGTTTGCATTTCTATCTAATTTATGGAACATTTTTTTTTATATTTCGCAATTATCTCAAACAACAAGAAAATCTTTCTAATTTGGAGTTCGATTCATTATTTACACGTAACACGTTAACACTCTGTGTATATACTTTCGGTATCAGAGTATAGAAAGATCACTGATTCACTCAATGTTACCTGTGCATTTTAGTTATCAAGGATGTTGAGTGGTGGTCCCACTTATACGCAGAAAACGTGATCAGAACTGGTTTTTCTTGGGATGTGGAAGAATAGGCCCGAATTCTGTTGCAAGTCTACGCATACAGTGAGAGACACCTTATTTCGAACAAAAGTAAAAAAGTTGGCAACATTTTTGCATAATCCTACCTAGCAGGTGGGTAAACCCCAGTTTATTGGGGTCATATATTAAATTGGGTGGTTAATATATGTACCTACCATCGCTCTTTGGAATTTTTGAAAAATAATATAAAATATATATAAAATATAAAATAATAATAATGATTAGTTTATGGCAGGCAATTACTTTTTTTCTTTGACATTGTTCGAAATAAGGTTTCTCTCACTGTATTTAATCTTTGTGTACGATAAGTCTGGGCAGTCGACAGTCTCGCCTAATTTTTCTAATTGATTGCCAAACGTGCAAATCAAAAACTTTTAAGCCTATTAGTTCTTAAAAATATATTTATATTGTGGCTTTGAAGGCCACTAAAAATTTGACACAATAAAATCAGCTACTACAAATTTTCCGAAATGATCCAAACGGATACATAGCAGGCCCAAAATATCTAAAAGATTGGAAAATCGACTGCCAGGTAAAAGACAAGGATAGGGTGTTGCTGATATCTTCACACACTTTCAATGGTCTGCGGGATCCGCTTGCAACGCTGTGGGCACCTGCTCGCACCCACGCACGCATTCTTGTAGAGGGTCATTGCTCACAATTCAAACCTTTCTTAAGGCTAATTGCAGAAAAGTCGTCAAAGTGAGAGCATTGTTGTTGGGATTCGCATTTGCATTTGCATAACTTAATTAAATTGTTTTAATATATAATCAAATGTGAAAATTGCCATCCGGGTGAAGTAAAAAGAGTATTAAAAATAGGCAGAAGGTAGGATCACTGCTGCCATAAAGTCGATTCGATAAAGCCATGTAGTCTACCTATGATCTGTATATGAACATGCGGTTCTCAGAGACCATAAGAGCTACAGACTTCAAATTTGGATTCTATACTTTGAATCTAAGACTGTCCCCATTTCGAGAATACATATCTATATATCGATTTAAGATAGCAGTAAATGAAACCATTTTAAAGGCCCTTTTGTTTTATACAAATATCGAATGAGAAACTTCCAACTTATACAACATGCAGTCGAAAATGATATTTTTCATATTGATATCAACAGCGGTCGCAAATATTTTTTGTATACATAAATATGTCCGCGAATGTGTGACGAAAGGGATGGCGCGATAATCGAAGCGAGCGTAAATATGTTTGTGTGTACTCTGGAGAACCCCGTTATTGCGTGCATACATACACACATACATTGTTCAGTTCTGACGTGCAGCTTAGTTTTTTTTCCTCTTCAGGCTATAGGAAAAGAGAGCACTTCCAAACATGCTTACATTCGAAAGTGCAAAACTTTAAAAGGGAAAGTGACAATAAAGCTAGAATATATATAACAGGTGGGTATTCAGGGTATATCGTAGTCGGGCTTATTCGACTATAGTATTCTTGCCTGTTTAGCTAGCATTGGCTAGTGTTGCAATTAAAATACAAAAAATTCTTAGTCCGTTTACTCTCAAATTAATTTACTTCACCTCACTCTTTACGTATCCTTCGAAGTTTAAATAATAGACTAAAAAAAATTTTAATTTTGTTTGCAAATGGTACAATTTTAATATATTCATTACAATGAACACGTAACGGACCTATCATTCATATAGAAAACAGAAAAGGAATTTAGAATTTAATAGCCTCCCAGAACATCTTTACAAATGTTCGTAAGTCAGTCAGTAAGGATTGAATTGTCATGGACGAAAGGTAATCCCTTTGAGTCATCAGATGACCGCAAAGTTTGCTAGTAGGATATCCAGCTAAGTTTCTTTGGTTAAAACATTTGAAGATGGTACGGATCCGAAGGAAGCCAAATTTATCTGACCATCACTCCAGAAGAGAATGTTGTGCCGTAAATTAAAGATTTCCTAATTTCAGTTTTCTTTAGCTGTATTTTGAATTTAAACAAAGAAAACTACAAAAACAAATTATCGTCTTCACACCTATTTTATTTATTGTTCTTAAAAATGTCCTCAACATGTGGCGCAGAACTAAAGCCCACATAATTAATGAATACAAATTAATCCATAATTAAGCCTCTGGTAACTTTCAATAGCAGCGGACAATTCAAAATAGATTAAAAGGGTGCCCTATTCCAGTGGCGCGGAGTGTATATATTATGTGTGTATGTATATACAGTGTACATTGTACATTCATTCGACCAATCGCCAAGTGTTCTTCTTCTTCCTCTGCAAGGGCATCAAATGCCAGCAATTCTCTTGCGAACGGAGATGTTCCTTCCGCTTGTTACACTTACTTTTTCTCAACTTTATTATACGCTTTGTTAAACAGCGGGTAAAAAATGCATTTGTTCTTATCTCTGCACAAAGGCATAAATAAATGCATTCAAATACACTGATGGTATGGATATGTGCACAGTTACAAATTAGCTATAAATGTGTGCGTGTATTGTCGGCTCCTTTTTGTCGCGTGTCGCAGCAAGTCGAGTTCCCTGTGCCTATACACACATACATACATTTATTTCTCACAGTGCCGAATGCAATACATATGTATGTATATGGATGTAGGCAGCCAGCCTCTTCAGATACAGTTACAGTAAGCACGAACGATGCATGCGACGGTTGTAGCATTATGTGCGTTACCTGAGCGCGCACTTCGGATCCATTCGGCTGTCTACAGCTGATGTACATACATACAAACACATTTGTATATATACATGCTTACACAAATACATACGTATATGTAGCACATTCAACGGTAGTATTTGTCGAACGGCATATGCAAACACACACACATTTGTGCAATGTAAATATACTCCCAAAAAGTTATTTATACATGCGTACATACATACATATGCACATATTTGTTGAGTTAGGAATTGAAGTGCATTGTAAATATGAAATTCGTCTTTCATTAAAGCGTTTATAAAATAAGTATGTATGTATGTACGTTCAAATATGAGCATTCATATATATATATGCACATGAATTTATCGCACACAATTACAACTAAAGAGGCACAAGTCAAAATTTGCAATTTTCATGCGATAAACAGGTGGGAAATAAGTTTGAATGCTACCTTATATATGTCACAAAACAGACCAAAGTAATTTCAATTAAGAATAATTTTGAAATAATTAAATACAGAGAGGTAGCAAAAGTGTGAATTAATTTGATGTGACAAAAAATATTTCACAGAAATGAAATATAATTAATATTAAATTAATAAATTTGTAAATTCTTCATTATTTTTAGTCCAAATTAAATAAATATAGTTTCATAGTTTTTCGATTTTATGAGCACCTAAAAATTTTAACAATTTTTGCAAAATGGAAAAAGTTTCTAAAGGAGAGAGAGCTCGGCTTATACTTAGATTTATTACAGAGAGTGTAATAACAATATTCTTCAGTTTCAACAAATAATGTTGACTTCATTAGCTTATTACAATATTCAAAATGAGAATAAGAATAACTGTAAAAATGGTAGAGTATTTAATGAGTTTGCAAATCTCGACTTGCAGATCATCTGCTCAAGTACGGACAGTCAATATTTTAGACAGTGGCAAATTATTCAAAGAATTCAATTATGATTTTATTTTGAAGCAGATACATATACTATATACATTTTGCGATTAAAGGCACTTGATTTGTTCCTTATAAAATTTAAAATAACATTAAAAATATTTGTTCCACAAAAAATAGCTGTTAAATACACGTCAAATAAAACTGGAATTAAATTTGTTTCATCAGGCGCGAAATTTGGTTAAAGGCAGTTCTAATAAAGTTAATATAATATGTAGAAATGACATGAAAATAAGCAATTAATAATGTGTTCAGCCTCCAGATTTTTTTATAGCTAAGAAAAATTCTTTCGTATCATTCGTAGCTGCTCAGTTGTCTCATATTTACACACTTAAGCTCGACGGAACAGGTGTCCCCTCATGTTCCTTATGGGATGTAGTTCGGGTGATCTTGCTGGCCACTTTAAAAGTGTCAAATTCTTATCCCGAAACCACCCACGACAGGCCCTTGACACATTTATTGAATAACTCTACGGTTGGAATAATGCATTTGGGTCTGGTTGATGCTCCATAAGTTCACTAAAACTGCGACCAAGAGATTTATACAACCATCCGAGCTCATACGGCCTGGAATTTTACAAATCAGAAAACACCACATGTTGGCACTCCTAGCTCCAATTTGTAACCTGCAGCATTTTTATCCAGCCCAATCCCTAAGATTGCAGATTTTTGCCGATGTGATAATTTGTCGCTGTTGGTTTTTTTAGCATTGTTTGTTGAAGGTTTCTTTTAATTTTAACATGTCATCAACTGCTGATGCCGATAGACTTCATTTAACTAATATTTGTCTGTTGTTCATTCCAGTATCCTTGTAAGCAAGGATCATAGGTATTTCCTCAAATATGCAAAAAAATTAAAAATTTCTAAAATTTGGTCGGCATTACGTATGCTGGGGAAAAAATGTTGCAGCTCTTTGTTTCTAAATATCACTTTTTGCGTTACGCCTCAAAAAAAGTGAACTGAACAACTTTTAAAAATATTTTTTCAACGACAATAATCTGTATCTTTTGTTGTTTAAAAACTGTGGAGATGTCCACTTTAATGAACTGAGCTTAAACATATATTGTGTTGTGCAAAAGCATAAAGCAGGCAAAAGGAAGCACCTTCGATATCAAATAATATGTATTTTCTTGATCAGTTCAACATCCGAGTCTATTTGCCGGTGTCCCACGCCCACAAATTTATTTAACGATGGCACATATACAAAAATTTAAGTTAGGTATGGTTAACTAATAATTTATTTACACAAATTATCACGATTTTTATAAAAATGAATTTGCATAACAATTTTCGTGAGTGAATGCGGCAAGTCTGTGAACGAGGCAAATAGGTCAGATTCGCGAACGAATTTTATTGCGTGTCGTGATTAAAAAATTGCTCACGCGTTCATCTCCATCGGGGATGTAACACCACATATTTCACCACAACATTTTTTTACCCCCATTTCCCATTCATTGGGGTGGGTTTTGTAAATCACGTACTCAAACGTTTTTTATGCACTGCTTTGAAATGAGTTTGAGGCCAATCGAAAGAAAATTGAACTTTGACCATACCATTTTGACCACCTATTTTCCACCCAATGAATTTTCACAAAACAGTATACTGTGAATGCATTTGACATTTGTCGAAATTAATGCAATTAGATTAAGAAGTGCTGGCTGAATTAGAGCATGTTTACTTGATAATGATTATATATATGTATTTGATTTATTTTAAGGTTTATGAGCTCGAGAGAAGATTCAAGCAGCAACGATATTTGTCGGCCCCCGAGCGAGAACATTTAGCAAGTCTCATCCATTTGACGCCAACACAAGTAAGCAACTAAATACATTTATTTTCCTTATTTTTAAACCCCGTTAAAAATGGTATTTTAAAGTTATATATTATAAGCATAATACCAATTTTAAATGGGTATAATTTTCAACTAATACCTAAAATTTAGAAATAACTTGGCTGTTTCTTATTCACAGACTAATTCAGAGTTCACTGAAAACGAAAACAAAATTTATTCATCAATTTATAGAGGCAGCTTATAAAATTACAATAGAAAACAATGTTAAAGTACATTTCTAATATTCTTGGCCAATTTTACACAATTATGATTGAAGGCCACCGAGTTTTGTTTAAGATTTCCGAAATTATTATTATCTATTTCGCCCTAACTGCACTCTTGAGATCAAATAAGTTAAGTTTGGACCGTTAAAATCACTATTAAAATAGAGTAAGCTATTGCTTATGCCAAGTTACTTATCAGGGGTATTTCAAAAGCACACTTGCAAGGACTCCAGCTACTGGAAGATCTTAATATGTACTGATAAGTCAAAACATCTGACTAAGGGAAACTCTAGATTAGAAAGCAAGTCAAACTCTCAATCGAAATCAACAGTATTTTAGTTCTTCGAAAGAATTAAAAAAAATGTATTATCTCGTCTGGGCTCTCAGTCGAAAAGATGTCAGACACAAAAAAACCTATACAATTCAAATTCGGAATATTGACATTTATTTATCATCAATTTATCAAAGCATTAAGCGAGTTTGGTGCAGAAGGTCGAAGATAATTATGTCTTTTGCTGGTTCCAGATCAAGTGATTTTATATTTTTTATTCCGTTGGGATTCATGTGAGGGTGAGATTCGCAGCTTCTGCTCATTAGGCTGTGAAGCTTGCAACTAAATTAGTTAATTTATTATTTTTTTTTTACCTTTGAGGTTTCTAAATGTATTTTTAACGTGCAATATCTTTAATCAATTAAATTTTTTTCTTATCTTAATAGTTGACAATAGGCGCTAATAGAAGATTTGATCTGCACAAGAGTACAAAGATAATGATATTTATAATAATAATGATAAAGTAGATATAGCTTCAACGTCGCGGTATAAATATCTACAAGTATCAAATTTAAGTCAGCTAATTTGAAACGTAGATTACAATTACAAACTTCAAAGACTACGACAAAATTAAATCCATCCGCCCACCCCAGACATATCGCCCGTAGTTTTCAAATCAGAAACCGGATCCGTAGATGATCTACCCTTTCATACAGAAGTCTACCTGATGGCATCTAAAACTATTTGCTATTTTTAAACTCTGCACAAATTTTCTAAAAATAGCTTTATATTATATATTATTTATAATATATATAATTATATATAATATTTATAAATGACCTAAAGAATATGTGTCTATTAGCATCTCCCATGCCACAAGTTCGAAATCAGACAACAAATTAGTTCTGGGCTTAAAAATTGCTGGTAATTTAATTACTTTATGCTCTTGTTATATCTGGTAACCTACAAATAATGTAAATGAATAGAACATCAGATGAAATGTTTACACTGCTAAATGCAGGTCGTGGTGACAGCAATTCCTTATACTTTAAATATAGTATAATTGTCATTAGGTTAAGCAATTACTTTACTGACAACAGCTACGGGGTGCGACGTGTTATAACAATAAAAATATTTGAATTGTGCATTGTCACCCTCGAGTTTTATTATCTGGAAATTTCACACAATACCTACCCACCTAAACAGGAGTGGTGATTACCTTAGAATAAAGCAGCTCTAGAGCACATTGAATTGAATATGTGGACAACAGTGGCTTGTTTTTGAAAGATAAAAACGCATTAATGAACAATGGGGAAAAAATAATATATTTAAACTCACCCTAAAATTTGTATTGAAATATACTCATTGTTTGAGCATGCTCTCTACTATAAAAAGGGTCTTGGCATTGTATTCAACGCAAAAGTGTTTGGTGTAGTAAAATAATCTAAAATAACTTATGAAGCGGAATACACATTCCCTTCATAAGTACTTTCTACCTACTACTACATATGCTTGTGCATTTAAGCATACTGCTCAAGAGCGCATTGACTATAGAAAACCACAAAATATAACTTTGTTCGTTGTGTGCAGTAATTATAGCTCATTTAAAAAGAATTTAACACAATTGATCATCAGTTCGTAAGAATGAAGGCCCTCTATCTAAAAGGAATCAATCAATTGGCATTTATGTTTTCAAATCAGAAACATCAATACATTGGGGACTCACATTATGATAAAAAATAATTTCAATTTTTAATTAACTCATATTAAATTTTGTATTTTTTTCCGTCGACCCTTATTAGTCGACATTAAATAAGTAAATGAATAAAGATCTTGTTATATTTTAGTAAAGAGTGTCCTAAATACCTGTTTACCCAGCTCTCAAAGCTCTTACACACATTCGCAGCTATATATGTATATTTATGTGTGTATTTTAGTTACTATATATCATTTCTGTTTTTGTCATCTTATTCGATTGGAAACGTGAAGAGCAATACGATCTTCAACGTTGCAAGTCTTCTTAGATATGCTCAAAACTCAGGTGTAGAAAACCAATATAAAACAAAAAGAAGATTACATAATTTAGCAGCCCATTTGCTGACATCTCCATTTCATTATAAATATTAGTAATTGACGGATTTCAAGTATATGGATATAATATTTTGATTTTGATGCATTTTTTTTTGGTTAGAAACATAATTACACACAGAACTAGTGAGTTTGGTCCAAATATCGGGAGAAGCACAAAAAGTTCATACACTCTGGAAAAAAATTGTAGGACGGAAAGTTAAATCATTTTAAACACTTTTTTATAATTTCCAGGGTGGATTATTCTAAAATTTGTAAAAAGCCAAATTCTAATATAGCAGTCCAGACAAAAAATTTAATTATACTTTTTTTAATTAAAGAAAGGATTATTTCTAAAAAAAAAAAAAATAGGGACTCACATTTTTACTTTTTTGACGTAGTTTCTTTTATTAAGATATATATGTATATCCGCTTAATAGTTTCATGAAATTTTGTTCGTTGGAATATTTATTTAGGTATGGCTATCGTCAAATGAAAATACCTAAAATTGTTTAAATATCTTCAGCTTTTGCCAGATATAGATTTTCACGATAAGTGGCGCTGGCCTGCAAATTTGTCGCATTACAAAATTGGTGACTCTAGCGTAAAGATGCATAATCTTGAAAATCCATAAATGGATGGCTTGTTAGTATTTTTTTTTGATTTGGACACTTTCACTTTCACTTTTAGATTTTTAAAATAGTTTACTAATGTCTCCTGAATAAGAACTGCGAAAGCAATTGCGTCTTCCCTGAACTACAATGCCACCCACATATTTATATATATATATGTATATATCTACATATATATGTGCTCCGGTTCTATTGAATCAGATTCCAGCGATTCCGGTATTGACTGTTCATCTTCTGAAAAAATAGCCACAGCCAAAACCAACCCAAAATACTCGAATCGAGATGTCATCTGGAATATTGTTTTAAGAGAGGACGGTGTTTATATTCACAATTTTCCTTGTCAGCTTGTGGGTAAAAATTGTAATTTTTGTTTTAAATGTTTTCCTAATCATCTGCCTCGTTTCAGGCGTAGCCAAAGCCACTTAGCTGATCACTTATTCCTCCTGCACTGGCTTCACAATTGCCACATGTGCAAATTACAAAATACTGTTTTGCAATAATATTTTGCTTTTATTTGTACCAATATTTTGTCAGCTGTTTGTTTAAAGAAAACTTAGTTGGATTCTTTGGATCTGGGTTAATCACAAGACCAATATATTCTTCTATCTTTGTTATCAGAACAACGAAATATTTTTAATTAAAAAATAAGAAAATTGGAGTCGGGCGGAACGGACTATCTAATACATTTGCTGATGATGCGTTAGGTTCACTTTTTAAACATACTTCTTTAAGAGCATACCCTCTCTAGTAAATATAGAGTGACTAAAACTGACACTTTTTCAATCTCACCAATTAAGAACTTTGCAGTCGGGCGTAACAGACTGCGAAATACTCTGTTACCATCTGAAAATAGGTGCCACAGAACAGCGTTGATGTAGCCAATAAATACTGATCTTTGATGGAGATTTTTAGTCATCTACCGGAATATTTTGTCCTTAAAATTGAGGTAGATATAGGGATCGTGAAATTTGTACTTCGACATTTGACCGTTATTTGATATCTGAACATATTATTTTGTTCCAGTATATGTATGTTTGTATTTCTGCATAGCCTAAAGTGTAGTAATATTTAGTTATTAGTCTGGAATAACAAAAATTGGCTACAGCTCAATAATGAAATACAAATATCAAGATGGACTTTCAATCTTATTTCCAGGTTAAGATATGGTTTCAAAATCATAGATATAAGTGCAAACGACAAGCAAAGGAAAAGGCAATGGCTGAACAAAATCAACATAATCAGGTAATTACACAAAATATTCGATTTTATAAATTCAATAATAAATATGTATTTTACAATAACATAATAATTATCATTGCTATTTTATAATCATAATTCTCGGATGGTAAACAATTTTTGTGCGTGATATGTTTCAAAACTATGGACTATATTGCATTATTGTCGAACCTTTTGATTAGATTCTTTGATATTCAAGACACATTCGATCTTGTTTGACATGTCACAGCCACCTCCAGGAACTTCGCCCCAAAAAGACAGAAATGAGCATATCTTGCACAATTTGTAAGCTAGATTATGTTACTAGTAGCTCCTTTTGAAAGATCGATAATAAAAATTGGATGACCACGCGCACTCCGCATTCCAAAAATGATACCTGAAAAATCAATAAAACCACATATCTCACCCTTTTTTTAAACTAGAGTCTCCAAATTTACTTGTACACAAATATACGGAAAATAAATTCGGACCACGCCCACTTCTTCTGATTTTCCAAACTCCATAATAATAAAAATTTTCTACAAATGTAATGTTATATATTTTGATGTTTGATTTGAGCAGTTTCAAATTATTCTTCGATATAGCTGAAAAGTACCTACAAAGCTTTGGGAAAACTTCATTGCAAAATTAAATTTTCATACGATCGATTTTATATGTTCTGACGTGAATTTCTAGCTCCTCTAAAATACGCGTCTATTAATTCAAGCGAGAGATAACTGTTATATAAATAAGATCTGTTTGCTGTAACTATGTATCCCATTTGGTGTATAATACTCATTTTATTGAAAGTCATTAAAATTTTCTACATTTAAGATAACAAATTATCATTCGCCAGAAGTATCTTTTGCTAAATGAAAAATATTTGTTATAATTTCATTTTAAACTTTGATTCCGCTTGCCGCTTGTGTGTCTCAACATGTTACGTATATATTTTAATCTTCGTTTGAGTTCGCGAGCCTTCTTTAAATGATCACGAAGCTCTAGACCTTTGGATATCAAACATAAAATCCCAAGTCTCAGGTCTCTTCCCATATCCACCTAGCCCCATCAACAAATAATTCTACAATTTATATTTATATCGAATTTTTTCATTTAAATTTTCAGTCTGCAAGTTCCCCAAGACGCGTTGCTGTTCCAGTTTTAGTAAAGGACGGAAAACCTTGCTCTGGAGCAAGCAACGCAGCTCAACCACAGTCGCATACAAACAGCTCCTCAACTTCTGGCAACAACAGCAATAATAGCAATGGTAATGCAAATGGCGTTGCTGGAACGTCATCAGTTACTGCCAATGTACCGAACGTCCTAAATCTCATCCCTGGAGACGCACCCAGCTCGCACTCACCTGATACATCGTCGTCTCTGATAGCAAGCTATGGTGGGACAGTTGGGGGATCTAACGCGTCTATGTTACAACAACCCTGCAATAATGCTCTAATGTCGAATAGTTTAGCGATGGCATATCGAAACCAAAATAATTTTATTTCGAATGGGCATCAGCAGCAGTGTGGAGGGTATTTACCACTGCAAGGTAGAGCATGGTAAAATCATCATCATCATCTTTATATTCTTTTGGTTCTGTTGAAGTGTACTCAATTCAGTTATGTGTATATCAGCTGACAAAAGAAATTTTGAAATACATACAGCTATATTTGAGATCAATTTCATAAAATGAAATTTTTGCTTTATATACTAGCAATAGTAAATAAGTTCTTAAATAAATATACATACGTCTCCAACAACCTCGAAGAAAAAAAACAAATTATTAGTAATAAATGTATATATTTATAGGTCAATGTATTATACAATAAACTGAAAACTTAAATGTGTTCAACTGTTTCATTAATATACTTCATGTTATAAGGATCTTGCTCTCAACATATTTGCTAATAGCGGTAAGTTCTATAAAGTATGTGGAGTACACTTCTGTAAAAGAGCTTATTATAAAGATATACGACGACTTACGATAACTGTCACTTGATGGAACTGGTATAACTGGTATCGCTATAAGCACTAAGCAAACAATATTGTATTGTCTGCTTAGTGCTGTAAGTCATATTCACAGCAAAGTTTGTGTTGAATAAATAAAATACAGTTAAAACTAATTGGGAGAATGAAGTATTTCAGACTATATTCAAATATATTCTTGATATGCATCAAAAGCCAAGTCCATTTATCCGTTCTAGTCCGCCTTTGTGAAAGCGCCGATCTAAGAAACTATAAATGGTTGAAAGTCAAAATTTACAATTTAAGATCTTTTAGTTCCATATCAGGATTACAGTTTGGTAGTAAACAACTTTTCATAGCATTAATCAACTGAATAAATTTCATTACGATCGGTCTACAACCGAACATATAAAGTGTTAAAGAAAACTTATTTTCATATTGATAGTACATCAATACTCAAAGGTCTACGAATACATTTTAGGAAAATTAAATTTTATATGATAACTTTTCTGTTTTAACCAGAGGAAATACTTAATTTAAGTAAATTTGAAAGAAATTTTTAAGCCCTATGCGCATGAGAAAAGTTGTATAAAATATTTAATTGGTCGGGTCTGAACCGATAAGTTGTTCTGACCATCGGGAAAATGCTAGTCAATCTGAACCGATAAGAGCATTTGATTGATTGATTGATTTAGCTTAAGATTTCAGTTCAAAGGTAATTAATCCGAAACTTCTCTGATATGCTGGAAGTTTCCAATCGGAATCCCAATAAGGTGCAAATTTAAGGAAATGAGTGTGAATTAAGCAACAATTATAAGGAGAATCCAGATTACATTTAAGTTGTAGTTGACAAAGAACAGATACATTTAGTTTAGAATAAAGCGAGTAACAGATTATTAATACACAAATTGAAAAGTAAAAGCCCTTATTATGTCACGTAAGTACTATATAGCACTTAATCTTACAAGTAGTAACGTGCAATCTTATCCTCTGGGACAATTTAAATTGCAATATTGTGAGACTCCTTGCACAATTTATTGCCAAAACATTAGCAAGCAAAGCAACGAAGAGCTTTTGTTTAATTCTGTATTAATTATTACTGTAAGTAAGTATGGGTTCCAGCAACGGGTGCAGAAACAGGAAAAATGAAAAAGTTACAATTTATTTAATTATCGAATGTTTTTTAATGGCAATAAATTGTGAAAATTACAAATTTACAAACAGATATGATTAATTAAATTAAAAAAAGCAAATTAAAAGATTCAAAGTAAAAAAAGAGAAATCAAATTGGAATTAAATAAATATAAAATAGTAATTGAACATCTGGAAGATCGAACCTGTTAAGTGATGATTTCATTTTGAATTTGAATGTCAAATGAAACACTGGTAAAAATCTTGTCAAATACACTGAACGACAACATGAATCAGTTATTACCAAATTGACCTCAATAAAATGATTAGTGTGGGAAAAGGGGTTTACAAATATATATTTTTTAATTTTTATTTTAGTTCTATTAGCAGGTGTACCTAAAATTACGGTAGTGTTCTTTAAAATAAGAACGGGCTCATTACCATTACTTTTATTACGTAGAAAATTATAAATTTGAACTCACTAGGTGGTAACTCACCAATTCGTTGATTTCTATGATTTCCATATAGGTATGTTGTGCATTTGCAACAATTGATGGGTTTCCAGTAGTCATAAGACAAATAAAGCTAGACAAATAGAGCTAGTGTGTAAATCACCTTTATGATCCGATCTACTAGTTGTACTCAATGTTATACAGGTCTTTTATCTATATTAATTCAGCATTAATGCTTTTTCTGACGCATTTCATGAAAATTAATTATTGTACAAAAGATTCTTTCTTTTATTGAGAGAACCGCGATTGATTGTTAAAAATTGAAAAATTATAGAAAATTAACTGCATTAAATGGAAAAACTTTATTTGCATGATGAGTTCTAACGCAGACTGCTTTGGATTAGAAGGATAGTGAACTTATATCTTTCAATTCGAGTCTAATTACTGAAATTAAAATACACACTTGGATTATGATATATAAATATTAATAAACCATCAAAATTAGTTTTTAACGTATGTTTGTCTTAAGTGGCAGACATAGTGATTTGTTTACATTCCAGTAAAAATTTAAATCATAAACAACCAAGTAAAATTATAGTTCATTCCGGCTTATGTCTTCCATTGATATCTGTATTCGAAAAAACCAAAGAAGATGTAAATATGTCATTAATTAGTGCTTACATTTTACTTATCGGTATCTCTTCATTTATTGCAAAAATTTACGAACCCCAAATTTTACAGTTTTTTGAGTCTTGACACAATAAAACTCATTCACATATTGCAAACTGAATAAACAGCAATGCATTTCATTAACGGATTTAAATAACGGCTAATGGTAAAAATGGTTCAGATTATTTTCAAACATTGTGGCTACACCATCTTCGATACTGATAAAGTCGTTAGTTGCCGAAACCAGTGCCTCCGAATTTGCAATAGCTTTGGAACTTCTACTTAAGCTGTCATTAACATAAAAGCTGTCATCTATGACTTTTGTATCTTTTTTGCATCGGCTTCCATTACAGAAGCTTGAACTATTTTTCGAACTTATTTCTACTGTGTCAGTGATTTCTATTTTATGTTCGGGATCACTGACTAGATTGTTACAAGACTGATAGCAGTTATCACAAGATTCTTTGTTACTTGGATTAGCGCATTCCGAGTTACTTGAAATGGGTGATGAAGACGGTTCATATTTGCGAGGACGACCACGGGATAAATGACGTCTTTTTATGAACTCATTATCATCAACCATCCAAAAAGAGCCAAAGTCATCTTCGTAACGTACAAAACATTTATGTAAAGATAAATTCGTTCGAAGAGCATTCTACAGATAAATTAGTTTTTTTCATTAAATTTATTAGATGTATAAAAAGTTTTTTTTTAAAGTTATTAGCCAGGAAAGCGATTATTTGAAATGTTATAAGGAATAAAATAATATAAATGTTATAATTGATGGAATAAAATACTTAATTATTTTAATATATAGAGAAAAAACAACATTTATTTGACTGCTGCTTTCGCTTGTTTGCAAACCATGCATATTTCCATACGTGTTTGTTACCAAATTGGATTTGAATTTATTCAAATTATCGATTTTTTGAATTGGATAAAAACGACACGAATCCATAAGTTATATGGGGTCAGAATCGCTTCCTTCTGATAGTTTCATATATTTACACAAGATTCATTTTAAAAACATTTTGAATGGGTTCAATAATCTGCATATATGGAATAATTACAAAAGGATGCAAATTAATAAAAACAAACACCATAATCCGAAAAGCAAAACTACACATACAGCGGATGCGTCACGTTGAAGAAAGATCGAAACTAAACTGATTTGCGGCCGAAAAAAAAAGGTTAAGAATGTGTAATGCAGCCGCGTCAGAGAATGATATTGCCATTATACAACAGGATATGAAATAGTCAAAAGCCGGCCCGGCAGGATTTGACAGCAACTACAATAAGGGATCACATTGTTGATGCCTTTACACTCTAAAAAAAAAATTGCCATACTTTTGGCGCCAAGTATTCCTCAGCTTATTTTATTCAAAAAACCAAAAAAAAAAACTTGTTTTGCGTTTCGCAAATTCAGGGTGAAAATTTCTAAGGCTTAGATAAAAATATGTCTAATTTCTCCAGCTCCTGAGGAAGGACACAGCGAGCTACACTTAGAAAATATAAATAAAATATATAAATCATTTTTGACTGGCACAGGGTGTAGGTAATATGGTCTTTGTCCAAGATTCAGATCATCGGCTAAAGGACTACCAAGTCCAGCCAACGCCCCCACCGATAGTAAAAAAATAATCACACTGCTCATCTACAGCCCAACTTTTGTTGGTGATTCCACCACAGTCAGCCTTAAACTAGGAGAGATCTAGTATTGTCAACATCATCCTTATATTGGGAGGGGACAGAGATGCAGCACCGGCTTCAAAGAGAGTGGGTGTCTTATCACTTCATTATTTTAACCTCAATTCAAAGTAATATTTGTTGTTGTTTTAACATCAGGGAGATGTTCTTCCCTACTCTGTGAACAAATAGTTTCAAATCATTTAAGACTCGGGCGTAATTCTTTCAAAGCTCAACTTTTTCTGTACGAAAAACATTAATATTACATAATCAGTCCTATGGCGATAATGTAGTTTTAACATTGCGACGTAAATTCTAAGAAGAATGTCAAAATGCCGAAAGCCATTCTGTATGTTCGCAGCAAGGCTTAAGATTAGATACATCGTCCACTGGATGCACACCGCAGTCGTTGGACCACTTTACTCTGTGCAGCGCTAGTATGACCGCCTAGCAACAGAACCTGCTGCCAATTTGGCTCATGTGATTGTCTGTATAAATTTGTCGAGCACCAAATTAGTCCATTTTCCTAAGAAATAAAGCCACCATACACAATGGGGTAGTAATTTTATTCGATGCATCAGGAAGGTAGCAAATTTTGATTGGAGCCTTAACACTCAATATTGTCGGACGACAAACTTGGAAGGCCGGTTACTATTAACCTTCTTTAATGATTGGTATTTCTTAACTACACCAACGCTGTTCTGTGGCACCTGTCACCAGATGGTATTACTTATGGGATCAGAGTATTTCGCAGTCGGGTATGTCCTACTGCGATGTTCAAACAGATTTCATATTGCGCATTAGATCAACTTGCTTCTAATACTTCAAATCTATATGTCTTGCATTTTCCATCTAAGGCTTAGATTAGGGGGATTGCAGAAATTAACGAGCACCACTGCTTTCAACTAACACCATATATTGTGAGTAGGGTCGGACATACAGAGTAAATTTACTTCTGGGAGCATTATCAGTAACAATCCAATGAACTCGGCTGTTAAAAAAGGAGAGGTCGACAATAGAGTTGACTCGCATCATTCTGAATTAATTCGATTGAACTACATCACTGAATGAGGTAAGTGACTCATTTAATGCTGATTTCACAAAATGCGACATCAAGCATCAAACATCAGTTTTGGTGATGTTCCGTAAGGCTTTATCGTTCCGAAAATTCAGCATCATTTCTGCATCAGTAGATGTTCCTAAATCATTTTGTTGCACTCAAAATACATTCAACAGTTTTCGGTCCATCACTAACAACATTTGCCATTCACTGCGAAAATATAAGCAAATCAGTTCAATAATTGAAATAACAATTATATACATAGAATTAAAAATCAAATATGATTTTTAAGATTATTATGTTTAATTACGTATATTTTAAATGAACATTATTTAAAATATTTTGGAAAAAACAAGAAAGAATTTCAACTATCGAATAGAGTTTTCAAGCAATGTTGCTTTTCGATACATGCATTTCATTTTTTGGATGAAACGATGAGATTCATTTTTATTTATTCGAATTGAGAAATAGTCCAATGGTCAAATGCACTGTTCACAACTCTATTACAGTTTACGTTAACACATTTACTGTGCATATTTTTTCGACCCATCTCTTCTATCTTCATCGATAAAAAGATCTTGGCAAACAGTGCAACCATTTTTCCATTAACTTACAACTGCAACTAATACTTTTATTTTTTTATTTGATCCTTGCATTATATTTACAATCAAACTAGACATACACAATTGAGAACAAGAAAATATTATAAATATTAGAATAGACTAAAGTCACATACAGAGTATAAACAATAAATTGTGTATACAATTAGTTAGTACCATGCTCTAAACCTCATCCTCGAGTGAAATCGTGTAAAACGCTTTTCGCACATTCAATGGTAGCAATTGTGGTCAGTGGATCGCAGGTGTTTGTTGCCTCGACTTTTTTTACCGTGGGCTGTCAGTAGAAGAGGACGGAGTGGAGAATCACACGATTTGTGCGCTCTTCAAATTCCTGGATTATTTCATCGATGTCGTCGTCGATGTCGTTTGACTTCGCCATCAAATTGAGCATGTCCGTAATTAGGAAGGCGCCCATCAGTGCATCCTCCGTATTGTCAACGACATCTACATTCAGCACGTGCACGGGTCGATTATCAATGGAATTCATTGACTCCATGTGCAGCACAACCAAATCATACACACGCTCGTCCACCGTGATTATAATATCGAATTGTTCTTGGGTTTCTTGAAAGCGTTCCGGAAATTTTTTAATACGCCGGTTGCGGTCCAGCATGTGCAACAGTCCGTTCTGTGTGTAAAATTCTTTGTGCTTGGCTTCCAGGTCACGGTAGATTTCCTCGTAGCTGGTCCCAAATTCGTAGACATTTGGTTTGTTGAAAGCAAGGCCTGGCAACTTAACCCGTTCGCCGGTGCCGTAGGAGCGCACATTGAATCCCTTTTTCGCTAGGAAACTGTGCGCCTCCATGGAACGGTTCATGTTCGATGAGCAGATCACAGCGACGCTCAGCTTGCTTGGGTCAGTCATGTCTACTTTGGCAGTGTGATTATTTTTTTTTTGTTTTCCTAAATTAATTTACAATAACTAAAAAAAAATACGACTCTGCTCGCAATGACGACAGCCTCGTCGTCAATATTATTGCGAAGCGTACTTATGCTGATGTTGCCTAAGTGTTGAAAGAATTCACATTCGATGTGTGAGATTTGTCATTAGCCGATAAGCCTGTCTTTTATTCATTGAATCCGATTTTTTTTGAAAGTTCGTCCTTATCGATAACTTTTAATAAATCGGTTGATTGCACACTCGGCTCTGACATTCTTAGATGGGTAGCTGGAAATGGTTGATGTTTGAGATGTTTGATTGACAAAATATGTTTGATATGAAAGATTAGATTAGGTTAAAGTGTGTGGTTCATTGTGATGCTGTATATCGCGAATTCGGAGATATTTGCAAAGAAGGGTGACCACAATAATTAGAGTATTCTTCTTCCTGTTGAGGGCCGGACAGTGTCACAGTGACAGTGTGAAGGTGACAGTTACAGAGATGAATCGATATATATTTTTCTTCATTTTTAGAAGTCACCGTGGAAGACAAACAGTTCGGTTACAGCTTTTGTCACTGTAGTGCAGTAAATTCTATTAAGTTTATATAGTTGTTCGGAGCGTTTCTTCAATCGGTTCAAGGTAAGATAGTACACGAAATTAAGCTGTGGCTTGCAATTCCTGTTTGCTTGATGCTCGAAAAATACTCTCACCCTTCTGCACAGCAGGGGAGGTGAGATAGTGCCACGCCTGGTAAATTCAATCATGAACTCCTTCCGCTGCAGAGATTTCTTGATAATAGTTATTATCTTCTGGAGCTTTGCCTCTGTGAATTTACTTTTCCGATAAACATGCATAGATTGCAGAAAAGTTCACCTGAAGGTGAGACCAACGTCTACTTGGTCTGTAATCGTTGGGGGAGCTATAAAAAGGCGCTCCCGCTGTAGCCAGATTTCGGGTCTGAGACTTATTGTAAAAACACTGAGATAAGTTCTCAAATTACAACCGGGGTATAGCGTGCTCACTGATCGCTCTCTATGCTTGAACGGGTCATTTTGGATCAATATCTCATATGCCATATGCAGAATCTGCTTTGAAAGGTACTGTTCGGCATTAAGCAAACTGATAGAAATAAGGACTTTGAAGCACTTATTGAAATCGACCAAGAACTATAGTCCATTTATCACAGAGAGGCATAATAGATTCACGTGATCGCAGTGAACAGACTCTAACATAATCATATCATAATAATAATAATGGACGAAAATAGGAAATGCACTGTCCTCCGGAAGTGTAAAGGGGAAAACCTCTTCAGTATATTTACTTCCAGCACACAATATTAATTATTATATTTTTTAATGTATCGATTTTATAAATCGGAAAAAAAAACTTATCAAGCTCCCATTGACACAAAATTTACTCTATATAAGCCTGGCGAAGAAACTGAGTAAAATTATTTATATCGATTATTTTGTACTAATAATTATAACAAGAAAAAAATCGTAGTGGCAAATAATGCTTTTTGTCGCTGACTATATCGGATTACTACAAAACTAAACTTATAGCGCTCATTTGTCCATACTTACTGAATTTAGTATACTTACGTGGATAAACTATTAGCCGCACTTCTTTCTTGAATAACAGTTCTTTAGCCTGTGTACAACATTTTTCTCTAAATGAATTTCTTGATTAAATTCATATATAATTCTTTGGATCTGGAATTGGCGAAAGTTTTAGGCGAAGAAATCATCGAGCGATTGATAAAACTTTTGCCAAGTAATATTTTCAAGTCTGTTTAAATATTTATATCAAAATAAATTATTCACGATTGTTTCCAAGTCGTTCGATTAAATTCTAATTAAATATATGAACAGAAATTTGTCTGTGCAATCCATTATTGTAAGCTGAAAGAGTTTTGGTCCGTCAAGTCCGTCTGCCTTTCTGCTTGATATATTTGTCCTAATGATATAGACAGTATATATGTCAGTCGGATCGGTCCACTATATCGTATAGTCTCAGAAGCTAGAATCGGTGAAAAATAAAGTTGCATAACGTGCAAAAAGACCTCGTTTTTCTTGTTTTTATCAATGTATTTACTTAAACTTACTTCCCAGTAAGCATCATAGTCATAACTTAATACAAATACTATTGGATAAGAATTATAGATCGTGTGTTCATTTACCATGCATTAATACCAGCATCGGAAGTTATACAAATTTTATTAATTAATTCTTACATTTCACTAATCTGTATCTCTAAATTTCTTAATACGCTGAATGAAAAATGTGCAGAATCCTAACTGACCATTTGTTTGAGCCTTAAACTCAAGGAATTAATGAATTAACATATTTTCCGTAATGAATAAACAGCAATGCATTTAAGTGTGTTATATCACGGCTAACGATAAAAACTGTTCAGATTATTTTCAAACATTGTGGCTACACCATCTTCGATACTGATAAAGTCGTTAGTTGCCGAAACCAGTGCCTCCGAATTTGCAATAGCTTTGGAACTTCTACTTAAGCTGTCATTAACATAGAAGCTGTCATCTATGACTTTTGTATCTTTTTTGCATCGGCTTCCATTACAGAAGCTTGAACTATTTTTCGAACTTATTTCTACTGTGTCAGTGATTTCTATTTTGTGTTCGGGATCACTGACTAGATTATTACAAGACTGATAGCAGTTATCACAAGATTCTTTGTTACTTGGATTAGCGCATTCCGAGTTACTTGAAATGGGTGATGAAGACGGTTCATATTTGCGAGGACGACCACGGGATAAATGACGTCTTTTTATGAACTCATTATCATCAACCATCCAAAAAGAGCCAAAGTCATCTTCGTAACGTACAAAACATTTATGTAAAGATAAATTCGTTCGAATAGCATTCTAATAGCATGTAATGCATAATAGTTAGTGTTCAAAAAAAAAATTATTTAGATGCCAGGAAAGCAATTATTTGAAAAATTGTAAAATAGAATATAAAATAATTTTATTAATTATGGAATAAAATTTAATTTAAATATTTCTTGAGTATAATGTTTTGAATAGATATTAGCTTTGAAAATAAATTACCTTGACATTTTTAAACTTATTTCATTCAGAAATGATAAAGACTTCTGGTACGGAGGAGGTGCAAGTTACTATTTTTATTTATTTTGAATAGCCCAATGTTGGAGAGTGGAGTTTTCTGATCACTTGTTATTGCGGAAAGAGAACAATATATTGCTAAACTGTGTTTGGTCATCTATTGCTTAAACTTTGCACTATAAGATCTAAGATCTATATCCAATATCCTATCCTGCAGATCATACTTATATCAAGGATCTGCTTTTGACTTTTATCTGACCAACTGTCCCCATATGCTACCTATTACTACTATCATAATTATTTTTGACTCACATCAAAAATATAAATTTTTTATCAAATTATTTAGAATTATTTACAAAAATATTTATTTTTTCTGAACTTTAGGAATTAATATATGGCCCTAGTTCCTAGGTTAATATTATAAAAGGTGAAGTGGTCTTTTGTTATATTTTAAATTATAACTTTAAATTATTAGGCTATATGAGACACAGAAAATAAATTGAGATTATCAAGGGATATATACAGCAGGTGGGGAAACCCCTGTTTATTGGGGTCATATATTAATTTTGGTGGTTAACATATGAACCTACCATCGGTCTTTGGAATTTCTGAAAAATAATGAATGATAAGCTTATGGCAGGCAATTACTTTTTTTTGACAATGGTCGAGTTGAAGTGTGAGCCACTGTATATCATTTTTTTTTATTATTCATCTGAGCTATTGGGCTATCTTAACACTTTACGCATATGTCATGACAATTCGTTGCCACTCAAATTTGCCTACGATGGGTTATTTATTTCTTTTAAATGTGAAGAAAGTGTATAGCACCAATTGGTTGATAAAATAAATACTTGGTAATTTACAAGAGAATTGTGTTTTAAATTTAGAAAGCTAAATGAGGATACATCGCAAATTACAACGGTTGGGATGAGTAACTGCTAAGTAATTAGGCAATGATCTTGCTATCTTTAATGGGGAATCAAGGGTAATGCATTGGACTAAAACCCGACCCGAATTTCTTGACATCAACTTTAGGAACTAACGCTTCTAAAGGATTCTAATATTTCTAAAACATCATAAAATGGGTCCATTTTAGATAAAGGAGTGAAATACTTTTAAAAAAAGATCCGACTTCCTAAAGGGAATGAGACATTTGTCTTATCGCTTATAATGTAAGCTGGCATGTGAAATTAACAAAGTGGGATCAGCTACTGATTGGATAGATATTCTGCAATTCTCAAGGAGTACAGCAAAGAGACCGGGAGAATAAAGTATTTCCAGGCCGACTAACGCAATTTCTTTCTGGCTTAATGATCGCAGATACACCAGATTAGGCTGTAACCAGAAGCTTATTCCTATGATATCAGAACAACGTAGCTAATCTGCAAAAGTGACTGAAAACTTATTAGCCCCTAAAAGTAGAGTGATTGGATTATATTCATCTCAAACCAGTTCGGCGCACCAACAGTTTATTGATGGCTAACGAGCTAGCTCTAATTAAAATAAAAAAAACAGACTGGAGAAAATAATGGTGCTGAATTATGAGAATTTTAATGCATTGCCTGACTGTTTTCGAGAAAGGCTCTTTATTTGAGGATATAGTGTAACATAGAAAAAGATAGACGAACATAAATCCAAATACACCGACTATACGGGGTAGGGGATATATCCTCTTACGCGTCACACACTTCACTACAAAATGAGAATATTTTATTTATAACTATAAATAAATAACAAAGTACTTTTTATTTACAAAGACTACTTCGACTAGAAAGATATGGACCGACGAACGGGCATATCGACTCGACTATTGCTGCTGAGCAAGAATATATCTAATGTAGATTTCAAACTGAGAAGCAGACGGACTTTTTGCATAAATTTAGACATACGGACTTAAAATTATAGTAGGCCAAGAAGGTTGATTCAGTCATACGTTATGCAGGTTTCAAGCTAATATTGAAGATATATCCTGCTATGTATCAGAGACTTCCACATCAAATTTAAATACTCTCCGTAATGGTATAAAAAAGATATAATCTTATGTACAGAGGCCAGAAACAGAAACACGGACTGAAGAATGAACGGACAAATGGAAACGGAAAATGTGTACAGTCAAAGAATTAAGGGCTCGCTAAAAATTTGACTGAAAAATTTTAAAAATTTCTTAAATAATTAGAAACAGACTGTAGAACTGGCCTTTATGGATACTTTAGGATAATATTGTAGTTCTCTGTATGGGGAGTAAAATTTGCTTCAACTTCAAATTTAACTTATGCATTTCTGTATAAAATTTAATTAATTTTTCCAAGGAGTCGGAAGCATTTGTATCTGCAGAGGATGGCTTCAAGTTTCTAGAGAAGAAAGAGATACGGATTCCCTCTACAAGATGGATGCTTGTCTTAATCACATGCCGCGAAGAATACTCAAATTATCATAGCTTATTCGAAAGTTGAGTTTAGAATCATTGTAAGAATAAAGGTATTTAATGGGGCATTTATCATCTAATTTTTCGAAATGGAACATGCAAAATGACGATCACATCTACCATTCCGAATTGGTGACTTTTGTCTCAAAATTGTGGGAGATTTGTTTTATTATAGATTTTGATGAAGATTTATTCCACATATATTATAAAAAAAAAAGTGACTGCATTATGGACAATCACTCTATATTGAGTTTGAAGATTAAGTTTGTCCTATGTTTCCAATCCACTCAGATCCATTTTGCATTAGTTCAAGAGTATGTTTCTTATAATTTTTAATTTAACAAAAACTCGATCGTAGGGTTTTACATATGAAATGAATTTTGATCTTTACTTTTGATTATTAGAGTAGTCTGATCTTTATGTACTATAACAGACAGACGGACTAATAAGTGCATGAAAGATTTCCTTGTTTTAAATTATAACACTCACGGACAGAAAAGCTGACGGACAGACACACAGACGCACTGAAAATTAGTTGAAATATGTTGAATTTCCCCTGTTCACCAAGGGGAATACATTTTAAAAGTAATCAAATCTGATAAACACAGATTGTTCTTCATATTTACATCAAAAAGATTAAAGCAAAATTATAGTTTACAGCTTGAAGCTTTTCGATCGTTTATTTTTCACTGTACTTCACTCTTACACGTTACTATACTTGTTATAGTATTTACAATTTAATATATTATTTACTTAGTTACTTTATTTTAGCAATCTAAATTACGACGGACGTAGTAACACTACATCTTGCTGCGAATACTTTATGTGAGCATCCATATTTTCATATGCGAGGACGTCTGGGCAATCTCGATCGAACACTTGGGAAACATCAAAAATGTCAAAGTCTGCCACCACGAGGTTAAGCTTTCTCAACAAGCAAATGGTTGCTTTGGACTTATATTGTGTTCTCAGCTTTACAACAATGGGTGTATCATGTTGTTTTTCCTGGTTTTGGCTTTTTCCTTTTGTCTGAAATTATCGATGAATTTGAAGTTACCATCATAGGTTTTTCACGCCTGCCATTCAACTCAGGGGAGGGAACTTTAACCATATATGAAAATACAATTTTTTTTGTTGTATTTAAGCCATTTTGTTCTGTGCCCGCTAGGATGATGAAGGAGATGGGGGCTTCATCATTATATATTAGTTCGTTCTTAAGCTTGATGATTGCGTTATGCAAGTGCTTTCCATTTTGCGTTGAAAGCCGACAACTTCAGTGATTGTGATTGGTTGTAGTCTTCTGTTGTAGACTTCCAGCGGCATGTCGAACGCCAACTAGCTGTCAGTAAACTAGGCGAAACTAGGCGGGCGGGCAGTAGGCGACGACATAGGTGAAAATAGCGATCACATATTAAACGCTCAAAGCTTTTTGTTGCAAACCTATTCAGATGTTGGTGCCTAAAGCCATCTCTAACTATGATACCAATTTTAATGCAATGCGCAGATGGAAGCTTACAAAAAATTAACTAGCCGAAAAATACGCTCTTGATTTTGCTTCTGGGTAAGAGTTGGGAGAGTATAAATATATGCGGGGCACTCTGGGCCTTTCATGGGCTAAATCAAATTTTTTTAACTCTTTTTAGACTGAACACATTTGCATAATTGTATGTGTTTTTTTGGAGTGAGCAAGACTTCAGGAAAGCGAACTCTTCGCTCGAAACTTCGAAAACATAGTGGTTATGAAAGTCCACGGCTGACAGTGGTTGGGTGCTTTTGCTCTAGGTCAGGCCCACCTTCAGGGTGGTCTCTAAAAGTATAACCCTACCCTAAGCCCAGCTTTTAATTATATTCTATAATAATTATATAAGTTGCCAATTTTAAAGACTATGGCTTTTATAGTCTCTGAGATCCGCTTGTTCTTACAGACGGACAGACAAAGGACGGACAGACAGAAATACAGACGGACAGACGGGCATGGCTATATTGACTCTGTTGTTGATGCTGATCAAGAATTAATAACAATATACCCTAAGAATAAAAAACAATATACCCTTTTTACCAATTTTTATTGGCATAAGAACGAGTTTCGATTTTTTAGTGCTATTTGATATGAGCGGATATCTTAAAAAAAAAAACAAGTATTCTTTCGACCGATTGTTTTTTATATAATATAAAGATTCAGTCAGCTACGATTTTGGAGATATTAGAAATACCATCAATATAGTTTTAAAACTGAAGGCAGACGGACAGATTGACGGACAGACAGACTGATGGACAGACAGACTGATGGACAGACAGACTGATGGACAGACAGACTGATGGACAGACAGACTGATGGACAGATTGACTGACTGACGGACCGATACACAGACGGACATGGCTATATTCACTCCGCTTTTTATCAAAAAATTATATTTTTACGGCACTTCTTAAATAATTATAAAAGTTTTGTTTGGGTATAACAATAACTTTCCATTCACCAAAAATAAAATATATATATAACCTGCTAAAACTCATTCGGATTCATAGCAGGGATTGGGCCTGGTGCGACTACCTTAAAGACGTGCGGAAGGAGATTTCCAATAATCTACCTGCATTGTCTGAATCACGTATACAGTGAAGTCAAACACGCTGAGACGACGTTTAGAATCGAACTGAGCTGCTCTGACGAGCAGGCTCTTTATTTATATAAAATGCTTAAACCTAAGTACATTATACATAATATACATAATATGCAGCCGCTGCTGGTATTGCGTCTCTGCTTAGTACTTTTATGCAGGCGATCGCCGCACCGCGAGCTGCCGGCAACCCGTCGCCTATATTCCTCGAATTGTTACGCGGCTGTGTGTCAGGCTACCGCATTGCGCCTGCTTGGCGCCTAACAGCGGCTGGGTAACGGTAACTGTCGCGAAGGGATCGGCGTCTATCAGTGACCGTCGCGACGCTAGCTGGATCGCGTGGACTGTAGATGAAGGCAGCTAGCGTCGTGACTCATAGCAGCTGGATCGCTGTGACCGTCGATGAAGGCAGCTAGCGTCAACCCGTCACCAGCATATAACGGTAGTTGCGAATCGTCATAGGCAGGCACAACGATGAACAACGCTGGCTTGCATGGGCCAGCTATCATCTCACTGCTTCACATGTTCGTACTCGAACAGCATAAATGGATTTCGTTAAACTGACTGGCATGGCTACCGATTCGGTTAATAGTACTGATCAAGAATATATAAACTTTATGGTATAGTTTTTCAGTAGTTCATATTATAGTTTTTTAATGGGTACAGCAGGCTATGATAACATATATTTAAATATTTTTTATAAGATGAAATTATTTGATCCGTTAAATATATTAACTAATCAAAATCAGTTAAGTAGCACTTATTTGCTAGAGATTGAGCATTAGTGGTATATAAATAGAGCAAGCAAAACTGATACCAAAATGCAAGATGAAAACTGAGTGAATAAGAGAAAAAGGCAAACCTACAGTTTCCAAGAAAGAATGGAAACAAAAACATAGTTGTGTAGTTTCCCACATACCCAAAGTTTAAAGCTATGTAAAAATTATTATCCATCGAAGTTTTCACACTTGCTAAATTATTAGCAGCAGCAGCTGTGCGTTGCGGTCGCCTTTTGTAGAATTCTATTTCATCTACTGTCCAGACCGCTCCTTTTACATTCTCAACGCGCATGAAGCACTTATGCAGGGACAGATTGTGGCGAACTGCATTCTAGAGATATGCGCATGTTGTCAGTTTTTAATTGATAATTCATTTTTTAATGTACTATTTGCTCTAATTTGTTATATATAGGTTACTCTATTACAGTCAATATACAAGTTTTTATAATTTAAGCAAGTTTATGCAAGATTAACCACGTGAATCCAAAAACGACACAGAATTTTGATTAGTGACTAAGGTTTTCTTACTGAACATAATTTCAGTGCTGAACGATGCTGAGTGGATTCAAATAAATTTGCATTGCATAGATATCGACATATGCTTCCAATTTATCTAACCTTTTCCATATAGTAATTGTGTATAAGAAAGCTGTGCAAATTAATGGAACAAATTAAAAGATGCATCTTTCACCCTTTGTCAGACAATAGTCCACAGTCAATTTGACGAAAGGCACTGAAATGTCCCAATTTGAGTATTGAGAATCTCAAATATTAAATTTATATACTCCAGAAGTAGAAAAGCGATATTGTGCAAAGTTCGTCAAACTGTCCGTATATCATCCGTGTGAACTTTTTCAACTCCCTTGAAGCTATAGATTTGAACATTGATATATGTAGATACTTAGTTTTTGGACCAGAAAATGATTTGAAATGAGGCCGCCACTTCCACTGGTGACAGGAAAATCGATAACAAGTAAAAATACGTTGATATATGAAATACATATGATATTTGAAATGACAGTTTTAAAACCACAATTTACCAATTGAGAACAGTTTGTAAACTAGAACCACAAGATTTAAAACGTGTTCTACTGGTACGATACGATATAAGATTATATAAGATAAGAGCGATAAAAAATGGTACGATCACGTCCAAATCGATAGGCTTGAGTTTGCGAATCCATAAGACCTATTTGTTTCAGACAATTTGAAAGCAGGAGTTATCAAACTTGGAATGTAAATTTGACATCGAAATGTCTTTTATCCTAACGCAGAACGTCATCGATTTAGCTATGATGAAAAAATATTGGACACTAAACTTGGTATCCGGTGCCGAATGAGTACACCCACCCCCAGCGAGAGTTACAAACATGAACTAGCCTCGTTGCTACTTCGGCTATTCATATTGTGTCTAATGCGATCGGAAACTAATTTAACAGGAAAATTGCTGTCGGAGACTGTAAGATTAGCAGTTTCAACTTCGCAAAACTTTAGAAGCATTTATCTAGGTTATTAAAGAGCAGCACCAGGCAGGAGCAACTTTACATAAAAGGGTTAGATAACAGCTACCACCAGCTATTTCGTTTCGAAATTAAGCAGTTAAAGGTTTCTTAAGAAAAATGGGACCATGTATCTTATGTATAACTTATGATGTGCATCTCTGCAGCGATCTTCAAAGAACCCGATTTTTGTTCCGATGGGATTGTGGACGCCGCGGGCATGGATGACAATCGAAGATTGGCCCTTGGTCCTCATCAGAATTCATACAGGTGCAAACCGAAGTATCATAAGCGAACAGATAGCACAAAAACCAAGCTCAAGACCTGCGTTAAAAAAGCAGGCAAGTGATGCCGATGAAGATATTATAAACGGCATGAACTTCCTACGTGGGATAAGAGCCTTAACCTAGCTAAGCCTAGTTTTCTTTTCTAGCTTACAACACCGAATTATGACCGGATTTCAAAGGTGTAATTGATTACGCACAGCACAAACTACTGAACCATGAACTGGAGAATAAGATCCAATCCAGTAAAAACACAGTCGTAAGTCAGTACAGATGACACGGGTCATGGTACTGCAGCTTGCACCCTAATCACCCATCCAGGGAACTTCGTCGGGTAACAGGCAATCAATTTCAACAGCGGAACCACGGCTATTAGCAGAGCAACAAGTGACTGCAGGAGCAGCAGAAGAGTATCCTTGGTTTAATTACTGGCCGAAACGGAAGTAAGCTCAGTGCAAATAAAGATCAAATTTATTTATCACATATTGCAAATCCAAAATACAGCGTTACTGACCCAATAACTTGGAAGTTCAGATTGGGTGGACGATCTGCTAAAGATGACCAGATTAACCTAACTTAAGATATTGGTGGTCGGAAAGGAGGGAGATCCATTCTTATGAGCAAAATATTGGAAATTCCAACATATATATGTTTTTTTTTATTAATTTGTTCCATTTTTATGTCTAATAAAAATCAAGAATGCCTGTATCCTTTTCATTTTTTGAGCTAGAGTCCGTTTTATGATCATCATCGATATCTTAATTTAAAATCTTGCTTTATTACCGCCCACAAAAATCGTGATAGTCTAAATCTCCCGCAGCATAAAACTCTAGCTAGTAGTCTGTACGATTTTTGTGCTCGGACAAAAGGAAGTAAAGATTGACGGAAGGAAGCATGGGCAGATGGATGTATGAGCGCATGCACGGACGCACGAAAGAAACAACGGACGGATAGTCAGCCGGTCGGACGGACAGACGGATAGCCGAATGGACAGAGATGCTGATCAAGAGTGTATACCCTGCCCTACCCTATAAATAAATAAATAATATTTAAATGGATGAAGAAGAAGACCATCAGCTTAATTGCTATGGTATTCATTTTCCATTCTTTCGTTTTTAATTATGCCCCAGCACTCTAGCATGATTAAAATTAATTATTAAATTGTTATATAAGTAACTGATTCCAGTCTGGAATCTTATATATATTAATCGTCATATTTTTTCATTTGATACGCAAATTAAATAATTCATGATAAAGTTGATAACCTGACTGTTACTCTTACTGTTCAGATGTTAATTATTATCATATGTACCTATCAACACATATACATATGTTTTGTAAATACCTTCCAAGTTGCTGCATTTCTCCGGAAGTAACAAAATGTACTCTGGAACCAATTATATATTTCGTTCAGAGTCAACTGCTTATCTGGCGAGTCAATGATAGCCTTGAATGAAGTAAAAAGAATTGGGTATAAGCATAAAAAGAATAAAATGAATCTAAAATTATTGCATATATATTATATATTATATATTATTTTCAAGTGGGCAAGGATCACCTCGGTATAATAATACGTTACTAGAATTCTAATACAATAAATATCGTCATCTCCCTAAATAAACAAACGCAATATTTTTGCACTTACTTGTCTTATTAGAGAAGCATATGTAAATGGCGGACGAACGTCTGCGTTTTTGTAGAACTCTCTATTGCGTTGTATTTCTGTAAATTTAAAGAGAGATTAAATAAAATAAATAAATAAACTGAAGAAGTGGTTTTCTATCTTACAACTAAATGTGCCACACTTCGAAATATTTTCTGTGTATAAACTGAACCCCGTATCACAGTGGTTTGAAAGGAACTGATAATAGCTAAGATCTGTATCATGAATTTCGAAGATGGTCCGTCTCATAGTCATGTTCTTGGTAGAGTCACATCATGGTTCAATGCAACGGGCCGGACTAAGGCGTAATGCGACCCGTGTCGATATTCAGCCTGGCTGGGGCATATTGATAAGCCATACCTCCACAGTGCGGATCTCTGTGCAGGCGGACCTCCTTTCTCCGCAACTAATGGGATTCTAGTGGAACATAAAATATAGTCTCCGGCACTCGCCCAAAGGGAGAAATCCCAAGCCCTCAGCGCAGGTAGCGGCTTCAAAGTGCATCCCAGGCAGTAGTGGACAAGGAACCTATTCGCCTGGCCAGTGGCGCTGGGGTAGTTGGCTTTCAGACTCGCTTCCGCGAAAGTAAAGCCGAACACTTGTGCAGCACTTGGTGCCGGTGATTCTAAATAAAGTATCAGGAAGGGTGATCTCAACTTTGGCATCAGCTCAGTCATCGTAAAGGTGTATAAACCGGATGCAGCCGCTGGTGGGGACTCTGTCGACAAGCTAGCCGAGCAGGACGCGAGCAGGACGCAAAGGTAATTTGTCAAGAGATCGACGAGGATGATCTATAGACCTCAGACCAATCCTCTTATTTGGGGTTATACAATGGTGGCCTGGCCTAAAAATTAAAGCCACTCAGAAACCACTCAGCTTAACAAGGTTCAGCGCATGTCTGAACACTTCATAACAGGGGTTCTTTGCACCACACCAAATGAGACACGTCATCCTGGACAGTCCAAGTACGGAAACACAAGGCGTAGAACATGCAACACTTACAGCCAATGACTGAAATAATCCTTAATATAGACTCCACAGAAGAAAGGCTATGCATCAATTAGCAGAGATTCCCACAAGAACTGATTACTGTGTGCCGGACACCAAGAGAAGAATACAGACAAATAACAATTATCAAAATACCAACTGGAATTTATAAAGGAAACTTGCTGGATCACCTATTGATCTTACACGGTCTCGAAACGGGCCTATGGTTGCCAATGCAACCGTCTAACCTAACTAAACCTAAATAAACATTTAAACATTGAATAAGGTTTGGATAAGGTTTTAGATTTAAATGAGTCAAGATACATGAATTCAATACATTACCATGCTGTACATCAAGCCCTGCTCTTTCTAGCATGTACGGAAGACCTAGAAAATAAAAAGGATATATTTAAGAATCGTTGAATTTGTAGTAATAGGTAACAATAATTTACAATATAATAGACTTGTGTTTTTGCTGCAATAAAATATGTTAGATATGTTTATATTATGCGCTTGTCAGTCAGTAATTTAATTATGTTGGATCTGTCGACATGCTTGTTCCCATGGGACTCGCCGTTATCTGTCCAAGAAAGGCTTATTGACTGGGCTGGTGAAAAGGATAAGCAATCAAATGATTTCATCAAAAGAATTATTTTTTTTTATAAAGCATTATATTTTATTATATATTATATTATAGTTTAAACATTAATCAACCTATTCAAAGGTTATAAAACATAAATTTCAAAAAGGCTTCGAATAATAACAGGAAATTAATTCAATAACATCAAAATAGAGCTTGTTTTAACAGATATTACATAACATTAAATATTCAATTTGTTGCACATTAGTTTAAACGTCGATCAGTCCAGAGGCCGCTGCTGTGGAGGCGCCTTAATCGTCTGCGGGTTGTGTTTGACCCAAGTGTACACGCCAATGGGTTTATGTGGTTATGAAACCTTGCAGTGTACAGCGTCGTATTGCTCACCAGAGCACCAGAGATGTCTCTTAGCACCTTGTTCTACATAACTTGAAACATAACGATGATGCTTCTATACACCAACAGCTTGTTGTTCAAGCTGAGTTTGCTGGATGGCTTCATCAACCATTCGCCGTTTTGGATCTACACGCTGCTGCCGTGGTCTGGATGTGATTGAGCCAGGTAAGTTTTGTGTCCAAATACATACCCAGGTATCAAACATGGTTCTCCTGAGGTACTACCATGTTTGTGAGCCGGACGGTTGGACAGTTTCCTGAGCGCAAACGTGCAGTGTTGAGACTTGCCCAAGAACTAAAACCATACAAGAACCTCCGCGTCATCGCAGATGCTCTTCAAGCAGAGGAGTTCGTAAGGACCACTGTGTCCAGCGTGTTTCTGGCTACTGCAATCGGCAAGTCCGCGGTGTACAATGTGTACAGGGCAGGTCCAAGGACACTACCCTGCAGTACACCCGCTTCAATGCGGCTGATGTTTGATCGCTCGCCCCTAACTTCGACCATAAAAGAACGGCCAAACAGGTAAAACCTGCGCAGTAAATACTGCGCCGATGGAAGTAGTTACTTAAGCTTAAAAAGCAGGCCACCATTCCATACGCAATTAAACTCTTGATGGATATCCAGGAAGACGGCAGAGCTGTACTGCTTATTTTCCAAGGCCTCGAGGACATAATGTACTACTCGATGAACTTGCTCTGGTGTACCATGGTGATGCCTAAAACCAAACTGATGATCAGGAATGGCACTCAGGAAGCCACTTACTGCCGACAATCTATCAAGAAATATTTTTTCAAATATTTTGGAAAAAGTGGACAGCAAGCTTATCGGTCGATATGACGAGACAAGATTATCCGGCTTGCCAGGTTTCGGAATCATTGCACGGAGTGGGGAAGTGGTAGATGCGAACCATGAGTTGAAAAGCTGCACCTAGAACATCACTTCCTTCTCTGGAAGGGTTTTAGCAACTCTGCCGTCGACGCTATCATAGCCAGGTGCATTAGTGGACTTCAGCCTGCAAATCTGCAAGCGGACCTCATTAAGGGCGATAAGTGTGATTGATTGTTCAAGATCGAGATCTGCACTTAAAAACGCGTCAGTAGCCTGATGCTCATCCGCAAATGCCGATGCAATCCCTGCATCCGATCGACACCAAGTGTTATCCGGTCGCATAACGGGGATCCGCACGAGAGGCTGCCGCTTGACCCAAGGCGTTGCCTTCCGCAAATTAAATCCATGATTCTTATTGGGATCGGCATTGTGGAGCATATCCTGAGAATATCGAGCGCAGCCCGCCTAAAGTCCCTTAGATCCAACGGTTTGCGTGAGCGCATATACCGGCGACGCAGTGCTCTCTTGTGCCTTACCAGATCCAAAATCTCAGGATTTAAAGGAGGCTGAGCTGGACTCAAGGGCGAACAAGGTAATTGGCCAAGCATGGACTATTCCGCCGCGTTAATGTTACGCAGGAATAACTCCGCTGCGTCGTCAATATAAGCCGGTGAACTCAGCTCCGTGTTCAGTTTGACAAGCTGCATCAACCTCTATCGGGTGATGTTTTTGCCATGCGCGGCAGAAGACGTGTATTGGGAGCAATTAGAGTAGCAGCCATTCTATACTCAACGATCAAATGGATGTGATTGGAGCAAAGCTCAATTCGCTCAGATATACCAAGACAGCCAGATCGGATCCCAGCGTACACAGCAAAGTCAATTGCTGTCGGCCTATGGTTGCCGTACATGTAATGCGTACGTTTTTCTTGTCCGCTGTTGCTCAGGAACCTGCGGAGCAACTTGCTGAAGCGGCAAAAGTTGTTGTTACTGCTGCTGCGGCTGCTGGCGGTGCTGATGTTGTGATTGTTGTTGATGATGAAGCTGCTTCTGATGGTGAATCTGCTGCTGATGGTGACGCTGCTGCTGTTGCCCAAGTTGCTGCAGAAGCTAAGGAGCCGTTTGAAGTCTGCCCTCATCAGCATATGAAAAATTTTCACTGCGTATGGGAACGGGCTTCTTGAGCGCGATTTTTGGAGGTCTTCAGTCGGCTTGATAAGATGGGCATCCTTTGCAGCTTGCTGGATGGATTCCTCCGCAGTTGGCACATTTAGGGTCTGCATCCAATGGTTTTTCGCACACCTAACTTGCATGTGCTGAGCCACACTTTACTCAGCGATGCTACTTTGGGCAATATTTCATCGTATGGCCACATTTCTGGCAGCGGTGGCACTGTGGGATGTCCATATGGCGATCAGGACATTCAACTGACGCTGGTGGTCAACATCCAACAACGCTAGTGATACCCTCAGCAATAAGTGGAGGAGGCTTGGAAGGCCTTGTAGGCAGAAGTTCAGCAGTGTGAATAGGCGGAGCACTTCGCAAGCAACTTCGTTACACACTCGGCACGCAAAAGAATTCTAAATAGTTGATTTAATGGGATTTAATGTAAAGAATGTCCCGACGTTATACAGATTTAATAGAAATGCGCGATTCGTACTGCGTGCAGTTATATTTTTCAACATTTATGAAATATAAATATATACTATAACTAATTTATTATAATTTATTTCTTTTGTCATTGGTAAAGCCAGCTGATGTTATTTTCACTGACTTTAGTAAGGCTTTTGACTCCGTGACTCACTCTCTTTTAAGTCATAAACTTCCTCTTTTGGGATTTACAAATAACTCAATTCTTTGGATCTCAAACTATTTAATTCTTAGAACACAGAAAGTTTATTTTAGAGATCTTATCTGAAAGTCTGTTCAAGTCACTTCTAAAGTCGGTGTAGGGGCCAGAAACGGCGGAGAATCCAAAGCCAGTAAGCAACTCGATAACGACTAAGCGTCAGAGATCCGTGGAGGCTCGGGTACCACCGACAGAGAATTACAAATTTGGTAATAGAACGAGTGAGGATCCGCTTACGGACTCGGAGGGGCCCACTATCAAAGAGAGTCCCACAGGTTTGTCGGAAGGGAAATAATACATCCTGAAGGGGACGAGGAGAGTCAAGCTGGATTCCATATAACTCTCTCTCTCACTCTCTCTCTCTCTCTCTCTATCTGATCTAAAAGCTGAGGTCAACTTAAAAGTGATAGATGTGGAGAAACAAGATGTTCGAATCAGATACTTCTTCAATTTCACCTTTCATCAATTGTCATCAATCAACATTGTCCTCATATCTTTAGAAACATGGTATCTGGACTATAGACATCATTCATTAGACTGCGACCGAAATTACAGGTAAAAAGCAAGTCTATATCCTCGTACATAAAAATCTGAATCTTATTCTGCTGTTTTTAAATTGTATTCCGCATTCGGTTAGGTCAGGCAGTCAATTTCTCACTTGTTTTTCTTCTTTTGCTTTAGATATTATATTTGATTTGATTACTCGGCATCCCAAACATAATATCATATTATATTTTAAATTTAAAAATGAATTTTTTGATTTTAACATTTTTAACATAAAAACTTTAGACTATGACTTACCACCAGTTACTGAAAAAGTATTTTTTTCGTGGTTCCTTTTTTTTATCGACGACAAACTGCCAGAGTTAACAATCGGTAGATTTACAGAGCTTGGAGAATGTGACCGATATAGAGTTCGAGATACATTATTTATTAGGATTGGAGTTGTTGCGCTGCAGAAATTCATATCATTTGCAGGAGCATCCTACAAATAAAATATGTAATTAAGATAAGAAAATTGTGTGTAAAAAATGTATGCACAAATTTAAAGTGGATGAACCATGAAATTGTGTAAATATAATCTTAAAATTTCGAAATGTGTATTTTCTTGATGTTAGACTAGACGAGCAATTTCAAATTAAGAAATTCCAATTTAGATTATACTATATTTTGAGCTTATATCTTTTGAGCTTAATATAAAAGATAATAGTATAATTAAAAGAAAATAACTTGAGCATATTTAAAACCCAAAGACGCAGATATATTTCAATTTAGGATTAGGCAGCCCTAGGACGGACGTTTTGATATCAGAACTACAGAAAAGCCATAGTGTGGTACCAATTCATCTCCAACAGTAGCTCTATTTTACAGAAATTATCTATTTAAGGCGGCTTTCAGTGCCAGAATGCTCAAATTGAGCACCTCTAAGGTAAAGATAGATCGAATCCCCTTTTGGCAAAATATCATCACTTTTTCAACTCGTATATAAGGAAAGAAATCGATTCGATTCGAATGCAAGTCATGCCTTATGCACGCTAGCACCTAGCAGACTATTAACATTTGTGGGTTCCCTCGTCAATGAGTAGATGTGTTTTGCCTATCCTTCCTAGTTGAGCCTCGGTAGCAACTTGTACAATCACAGAAACTATTGAAGTGGCGGATAAGAGTGCGGAACAGGAAAATCGACGAAGATTGGTTCCACCTCAACATCTTCGTCGTCGTTAGTGTTCATGTCGGAAGTCGACTTTCCAAGCCAGATTGTTCTATTGCCTAATAGGAAGTTCCATCCTCTGAAGTTTGCTGTTGCTTTTGACATAACTGCAAATTTCTGTCTGCGCATATTAATTAATTAATTAATTATAGCATATATTGAGAATTGTTAGGACATTAAAAATACCTTTCGATCCGCTTTCGATGGTGATAATAACTGCTTAGATAAGTATAAGTGATGCATCATAGCTTGCAAACGATCTCTTTCTTTTTGTAGGTGTGATTCCAACTGAGAAACAACTTGCATTTGTACCCGAGCTTGGGCTGTAGATCGGTCATCTAACGCATGTTCCGAATTAAGATGCCTGCCAATGAGATAAAAAATGTATAAGATAAACATATTCTCGATAAATACAAGAAAAATAATATATATAATGCTTCGCATTCGTAATTCGAAAAGTGAGGGTCCGATCTAGATATATGGTCAAAAAAAACTTGCACTTTATACAAAAATTTACAAATCTGATTCCGCCTATACACATATTTAATGTGCGCGAAATAAATAAGTTTTGAATAACATTCAGTCGTGAAATATTTTTAATATGCTTACAAACCATAAATTACATAATTTTATAATAAAACAACTTAAGACACCGAAAAAAATTATTATAAAAAATTTTACGCAGTGTTTTTCTTTGTCTCTTCTCTTTCTTGGACCTTGACTTTTTTTAATATACTGTATTACTATTATTATCTTTATGTTAGTATTCTTCTTTCGTTATTTCGATAAGTATCAATTACGGATAGGAATAATAGTAGAACAAATATATATATTTAGTTATAATTTTCAATCACTTACTTCACAAATGAGGCAATATCTTCTAAATCCATTTCACAACCAGGCCAGCGGCATATGCCATGAGCAAAAAGAGGATGATAATATTTGCGAATGGCAAATACATCATGTATGTGATTATATTCATTACTGTACATATCATTCTCTTTCGATCTGAGCAACTTTTCAGCATCTGACAAAATGGTTTTTTCGGGATCGGAAATCAAATCGTGAAAACTGTAAAAGTTAATATCACCGCTGGGCGTCATTGTATAATTGTGTTGACCTTGAGTTACTTGTATTTGATTTCTAAACTCTGGATTAAATGCTGATTCTTCCACGCTTGAAGCTGGCGAACTAGACTTTACAATATGGGACGCATATGACGTATTATTAGGAATTCCATCTTTTGGAAAGCACATGTTCTTAACCGCTTCTGGACAATATTCCGGAGATATTGGAATATGGTAATGTGATTTTCCAGACGTGTCTTTTTGGTGAATCATTTCTAATTGGGAAGATGCCTTATTGTCCTCGGGGAAATCATCCTCAGGAATTCGAATCATAATAACAAACCTGAAACGGGAAGAAATGTATTTATAACTTTAGCAAATCTATATTCTGAGATATTATTTGATTGTTGTCGTGATAAACTTACTTTCACTTAAGCTTATAATATTATTTTAATTTAGTACTTTCAGTCACAATCCGATTATAATTCAGACATTTTAAATTAGTTCTTCGATATCAATCAACATTTGTCGGCTTTTATTATTAATCGACAAAATAAATAGATTTGATTTTCTGCTTTCTATATACATTGAATACATTGAATAAAGCGTAGTCTGCCTAAAAACACCGAACATAACACTCAACCGTATTATCCACTGATGGGGAAAACAGCTTTTGATTGGGCTGCACCTAAAAAACGATAATATGCCCGGAAATATATGTCGAGATCTCCCAATAGCACCGCAACAAACAGCAGCTTAACCGCTTCACCTTTATCATTTCCTCTAGCTAAAACAATTGGCTCGTGAGCTACGCGGAGGATAAAGCTTTAATACGCTTAGATCCGTGAAATTGGGAATCATTATTGTTTTCAGTAGATCTGTCACCAAACCAATGCCCTTATTGATAGCATAGCACAGATGTACAGTGATGCCATGGTGGAAAGCTGTCCAGCAGAGCTAGACATGAATATGGGAATAAATGGAGAGACGATAAGCGTGTAAACACGCAAGGTGGAAGGGATGGAAGGAGCACGGGAGTCAGCAGAGAAAGACGCATGAAGCGCAATAAAACAATTAAACTTCTAAGAACCAACTTATTGTATATCGTTAAGCAAAAATTATATAATAAATAAAATATATAGCAACGCAATTTTTTGAGGACCCCATGCATGAAGCAGTGCAGTCGCTTTAGGGCGAGAGGACTGAGGTCAGATCCATGACGGAGATGACATTAGTCAAGGTAAAGAACGGCAACGAGGGAATCACAGAGGATATACTTCAAGCGAGCGCTATCCCGTGAAAATAGATGATGAGATTACACCGGGCGAATTTCAGTAAGTGGACTGGAGATATCACAGGTAAGGCGGTCATATCGAGCTGTGCTCCGCATCTTACTAACAATAAGTCGTCGCAAAGATTTGTCTGTGCTACAATAACCGCCACCTTCTTGTATATAATTGATGTTTGCTCGCAGCATTTCTGTCCAAGAGGGTTTCATGTACAGCGACATCGTCACTGAGCTAAGACAGGAAGCCGCATGCGCCGCAGTACGTATAGATATTATCTACCAGGTAATGTCCTTGGACAAACAAGACTTCATTCGTATGCTGCATGGAGTCATCCTTCAAGGAATGGCTGTGCAAATTGCGGCTTCGATGATGACGTGTATTACGCAAGCATGTCAAGTTGCTGTGAAAAAATCCAGAATACGATCCAGTGTGGGTCACTGTATTCTGGGGGAATGAGATTAGTTGCAGGACGGAAAGGTATAGCGAGAAGGGGCAGCTACCAAACTCCTACAAAACGCTCTTGCAGGCAGCAGGCGTTTCAGGAGTTATGTGGAGCTGCCGACTCAGACCCCTGCGTGCTGCATATGAAGAAAGTACACATTCCAGACAACAAGCTTAATGTGCCCAAATCTACTAAGGCACTTAGTACCGGAATTGTTTCCACACGAGAATCAGCAACGTAACGGACCCACCAATACCAGTGACTACGGAGGAGATTCTTACCTGAAGCAATTCAGCAATTCAAGCCATAGTTTTGGAAATATAAAGTTCAAACAAGGGTGAACGTTGCTGTCGGGCCTAACCGACTGCGAAATACTTTGATAACATACGTGATACCAGCCTTTTAACTTGCTGTAGATATACAGTGAGAGACACCTTATTTGGCTCAGTGTCAAAAAAACAAAGTAATTGCCTGCCATAAACTAATAATTCATTATTTTTCAAAAATTCCAAAGACCGATGGTAGGTACATATATTAACCACCAACATTAATATATGACCCAATACACTGGGGTTTCCCCACCTGCTAGGTAGAATTATAAAAATGTTGCCTACTTGTTTCTTTGACAGTGAGCCAAATAAGGTGTCTCTCACTGTAAGCTAGTTACCTTCCTTCGAAGGTAGGTAACTTTTAAACTACAAGAAATATCGGTTTGTGGGAATTTTGGGCGGGAGTGGGCGCGGCCAAAAACATTTTTGGAGTACGATCTTAGTAATCTATATTCCAACTCTGGTAACTGAAACTGTTAAATTGCGGGAGGTATAGGCTTTAATTGTTTTTGGGGGCATGAGTGGGAGTGAGAAATATGGTCTCATCTCATGTATATGCCGATCTTTGGTGAAGGTTACCGCCAAGTTATCTTCTTGGTTTGGTGACTCTATCTTTAAAATTGTGGGAGATATGTAGATTTATCGATTTACACTTTCCGAAATATCGGAATGGGCGATTATGGGCGCATGTGTGGGCGTGGTTATAAAAATTAGTTTTCGGTTCTTAAAGGCGGCTACCAGAAACATATCTACAATATTTGACGGTTGTAACTCAAAAGCTGCGAAACATATAGCATTTCAAAATTTAAGGTTCGGGAGCCTGGGGGAGGCGGAGGTGGGCGTGGCATATCGCGATATTTGAAGGACATCGCCAATCACTTACCAACCAATTCTCGGGACTGTAGCCTTAAAATTATGGGAGATATGTGGTTTTATCGATTTGCGAATATCGATTTTATCGATTTCCTAGCCACCTAGTGGACGTAGCACTTCAATTTTTACACTTTGACGCGGACACAGACCAGTATATGTTGCAAGTCTCAAGTCTCTATCTCTAAGGGTGTCGAAAAAAAGTTGCGTTCATACAGACGGAAGGACAGACGGACGGACGGACAGACAGACAGACAGCCAGCATGACGGACATTGCACCTAACCAATATACTATGATACCTAAGCGATCTAAGTATAATAAAGAAATGAAAAATAAATAATTCGTAGAGTATTTGTCATCATGCTCTCTTTGCCAAGCAAAAAGAACTTTGCAAAGGTGGTTATGCAAACTTGATGGACCTTGGACGTCTGTAGTGTAGTAGTTAAACGCAGCGTCGACAAGCAGGATTCCTCTCCGAATATCGATGCGATAGCTGGGACTGGGACACATGTCCGACACGTCGAAACTGACACAAGGAGGACAGCAACACAACGGTGGTGGGGGTAAAATCTCCGCAAGGTAAAATCTCGCTAGGCTAATGGCAGAGTTGTTACAGTAATATTTCAAGAACCTTCTGTGGTTGGAGACAAGGCTTGCGGGATAGGAATGAAAAACTATAAGCTTAAAGCAGCTTTCTAGGAAGGTAAAACAAGAACTTGTATATGTCCGTATTATGGCCCAGGACCACCACTAAACGCTATAATAAGAGATCTCTTCTTGAAGTGGAAGAATCTCGAAATTTGCCTCGTCATTGGTTGTGATGCCAATGCTCATCACTCTCAGCGGGTGGCACGGATATGACTACGAAGATTGAGTCCCAAAGTTCATAGACCTAATTCTTGCCTCACACTTCCTTAGGCTGGAAGTCCGCGACGACCATTCCTGACCACTCTCTGATCATATACATGTAGAATACCAGCTTTTTACTAAGCTCCACTAAATTAGTCAATTTGTTCCATCAAAAGAGAACGAATTTGAAAACCTTCAAAGATAAAATAGATGGAATAGATCTAAGAGGAAGTCCAAATAATCATTATTTTGCTCGCATATGGAACTGTGAGGTTGCGGAGAATCCCACCCAAAACCACCTCTACTTGGTTATCTGAAAAGAGATGATAACTCTTGAACAGATTCTAGTGAAAAATCAGTAGATTACCTCGTTTGTCATGTCTGTTCGTCGATCGTGCCTCTCATATATTTCGCGTCTGTTGGGTCTGTCTTGTCTATGGTTTCCGTCTGTCTGCGTCTATCGTTTCAGTCGTGTCAATCATTTCTCACCGACTTTCGTGTCAATCTGTCTGTCATGACTGCCTGTCTGTCGTATCCTTTTGTGATAAATAGTAAATGGGGAACTTGTCATCTTGGAAAATATCCAACTGCGATCCTCAACCTATCAAGACAAATGTTGAGTTAAAAACTAGAGAGTATCAGAAAACTAAATTTTTCAAACTTAGCTTGTTAGGCAGCAAAAAGCGGGTGGAGACATTGTGTGTGTGTCGGTTCCACCTCGATGTTTAAAGTAAGGCTTCGCCCCGGTCACGCAAGAGCGGTCCCTCTCCGCACGGGTTCATTTTTATGCTGTTGTCATAATCTATTCACTGACGTTGGGTTTCATTTTGCTTGGTATCGTTAAATTATTAATTTTATTTATTTGTTCCAATAAAATCAAAGATCCAGATATTGAATGAAAAGCAAAACAAGGAACGCAGACCTCTAACTACACGACGCACTATGCCAGCAAAATGTTCAACTCAGTGCGTTGGGTTCAGGGAATCTGCACAGGAAGCGACACATTGTTTCATTTCATTTGTTTCAATATTCCTCTCATTCAAACAAAATACTAGCCTATTGTAAAACGATCTTCATTTAGCTAATTTTTCATAACCGAAAGGAACTATGTATATGCAGATCAATTTTGATTCGGTGCATTATATACAGATGGAGCGGTTGATTATTATGACTGGCAAGTAAAAGGGCTTTTTGGGACCTCTTAAAAAGAATGGCATAAATAGCCCAACGTTCCATTGCGTAATACTCAAGGAGTTCGTTGGAGATTTGGAAGCTTAATCTGTTACTGAAGCTGTAAGTACACTGGCTTAGTAAAGGGAAATGATTGGAATGTCTTTTTAATTTGCGAAAAACGGTTTAGAAGATACTGTGATCCGAGGCCAAGCAATTTCAATGGATTTATAATTTTTTGCGATATTGCAAAAATATTATATTGTCAAATTAGAAAAGCCTTAAAAACAGCCTCCGAATTAAATATCAATAATTTTTCCCAAATTCAAGAATACACAGCAAGAGTAGACCAATTAAATGTAATCTCCAGGAATGGATTCCAAGACTTCAAAATCTAACAAAGCCCAATTGAAATACATGTCTAAATTGTGAAGTAGCACATCAGGATGGTGAAGACCTTTGATATTTGAGATGATATACAACTGCGAGGTATTTACAGGTGTGAAAATAATTTTGAGCAAGCCCAGAAATTAAATATCTGACTGAATACAATGGAGACATCGATTTGGATGGCATTATAAGAACGTGATCTATTTTATATTAATTTATGTGATTCCTGTCATTTTCTTTTATTTATTTTCGCCGTGCGGTTTTTCTTTCAACACACAATTGTGTTTCTGATTATTAAAAAAAATATGCTAAAAGTACCGCAAAAAAAAATCTACTTCAAACCAACAAATAACAATCCCTTAAATGAATGTAAGAAAACGAAACTTTTAGGAAACTGCTGCCACAAATGCAGTAAAAGTCGAAATGTATCAGCTTTTTAAGTTAGATACAACTTAATATATGTAAAACAGAAGAAAAACAATTCTGATTCAATTGTATTCAAAATTTACACACAATTTAATGGCCTACAAAGCGAAATAAGTGGATTACTTGTTTTGGAGTTTAGTTAGTATTTCTAATTTCTGGGACAGAGTAAAATCATTCGCAAAGATTTAGATTGTGGATAAAGCAATGGAAATATTGTAGAACACCCGTCAAAGCCAAAATCAAAACCAATATTCTACTTGTGATAAATCCCTATAATGTATGGAAACTCCTTTTAACCTTTTTTGTTACTTGTTACTATGTCCATACGTGTTGATTTGATTATTTAAGGAGTATGACGCACGACTTATTATAAATATTAGCTTGGCCACAGGGTATCTGATAGCGAGGTCTTCAGACAAAAATATGTTTGCTTCTTAATTTCTTAACTCGCTGTGCAGTCGCCAACTGAATTATGATTCCAGCAGCCATATTTGTTATAGTTCGCTTGGTAAGTCCGGCAGACAACGCTTAACTTAATTTAATTAAACGTAGATTTGATCGAATAGATTCAGATCTACAAGAGTACCTAATCTCGAGCGGCACAAGTTTTTCTCTTTTTTACAAAATGTGTGCTGAGGATCTTACACATTAATTACAGGAAATAAAATTGTTCGATTATGTCTTTGCATACATACATATGTATAAGCGTATACAAATGTATATATGCATATTTGGACATATGAGCTTCCCTAATCGCGTATGCAACCATCAAATACACATTTGGGATTATGTACATCTTACATTTTAAAATACGAAGTCCTCACGCGTATATGCATGATGTAAGATATGTATGTACACTTACATGTGTGTACATACATACTAGGTAACTTCTAATTAATTCGATCATAAGCTTAGTTTCCAGTGTAAATATGCATCTAGATATTTAAGATAAAGTATATGAATGCAATCAATAAATGGAACACTTAAATCTCTTCGATTCGTAATATACATTTTTATTTTTATGTACATGCATATGTATGTATGAAAACGCACTCCAGTTTTTTCACACATACACAAGTATACACATAATTACATGTTTTGATATAGCACATGCATAGAATTGAATTCGTTTCACGTTGAATAATAAATAAAGAATTAATTAGATACAAAATATCAACGTGCCCAACAAACACAAAAAAATTATATTTTTCGTCTTGTGAAAAAAAAATTGAGCAATGCCAACTTATTATAGAGCGATTAAGGATATCGACGACAAACATCGATGTATCCCATAGCAGAGCAACATCAAGCGGAACAAATGGAATTTTGTTCAAGGACCTAAAATACGATTACCATTTATCATACAAAGCGGCATTAATCGGAACGTATGGGATTATTTCAATGAAGGGAATCGCTCTTTACACTGGTAAAATCAACATCAAGCATCAATCACAGCTGCAATATGACTATAAAATTATTGCGCAAATTAATAAATTAAATACATATTTTGCGAAGAATTTGGATGTTACTGTTTTAAGGCAGGTGTTTACACTGTTTTGCAAGTTCGGACTGTCCATTTGGACAAGAAAATATCAATCGAAGCAGTGAATTCGATTTGACTGATTTTTTCAATCCATATCTTAAAGACTTCATGAGATTTTTTAAAGATATTTACCATATTTAAATGCTTATCTAATATTATTTATATACATCGATTTTCAGTTTATTGTTACTGATTACGAGAAAGCCCATTTTTTAAGGTAGCGGATTTATTAAATGCCTTTTTCCTAGTAATGCCATCGCAAATTGAGTTACATTTTGATATTAAATCAAAATATTGATTCCATCAAATGATTCAAAATGTTTACCTAAAACAATTAACTTGAGTTTTCAGAGAGTTTTCCATCATGCGCCAAGACTTGTTGCTTGACAGTGTTAAACTCTTTAGCCTTGACACTGCAGCTCGTTAATAAATCCGCAGTTCTGTTTGAACCTGAGTATACAGGGAGTCCCGTAAATTCTAGACCGGATATCAGAGATGGAGTGGTTGCTTGTTTTATGCTTTCTGCTTATTTTAGCTTTCGGAGCAACGTTTCTAGCAGCTTGGCGATTATTGTTCCGGTAATTATTCCCCATGTTTAGTTTCATATATTTTATATATTGTGACTGTTGTTCAGTTCATTTTCTCTAAAGATTTTATCTTTAAAGATAAAGACAAAATTAAACTCACTTATTACTACAGCAACTTCTTCTTCTTATGTATACTCAACAACGGCATTGTAATATAATATTGGCGAGGAGATATTTCATTTCGATACTTCGATGAACTTTATTAGAATAATATAAATGACCAAATCCTCGAAATTAATTTTAATTTTATTTGTTCGCACAGTAATTTTATAGTAAATGATGAAAGATGCTATGATGTTGTTTGTGTGAACAGCGTCTCACATCTTTGAAAAATTCCCATATCGTTCCAAAAAAGTTTCTAAATGCTAGATGTGAATTGTCATTTACTTCTCATTTTAATTAGTTTGACGCGATATTCGCGAAACGGGGGAAACTATCGATAAAATTAAATGAAATGGATTGGATTTGTACATGATTAGAGGAAACTTATATTTCATAAATGAGGTCTTTAGCACTTATGATCTTTCTCGATTCTATGTTAGTGCTGATCGGGAATATATGCAGCTATATATACATATGCTTTCCTCTGTATGTTACAGCTCTTTATTATACGCTCTTTCCATTTCAATATATATATATATAATATATTTATATACCATATTTAGGTATTTTTGCAACATAAATCTACGGTCACACTGAACGATATACAACAATTTAATAACATTCAATTTATCCGATATGAGAATAAAAAAAGTTGATTTTAAAAAGAAATACACCAAACTGAAAAGTCGCGTGAAGAATTTCGTCTTTGTAAGTCAAGCAACTATGCATGCATATATACAAATATATGCACACTTATGCACAAGTTCATGTATTAATGCAAGTTAAAAGTTGGCTGTCATTTTTGTTTAATTGCCTGTTTCTGAGTTAAAAGTATATTTTATATTTTAGGAAAACGCATCGATTGTTGATGAAGTGTGCGCCTTACAAGTGGAGCTGGCGGCAGCTCGCTCCGAGAGACTGACCCTAATTGAGAGACTTATGTTCCATGAGGGACTTGATAAAAGTTCCATCACACAAGATCATCCATTGAATGAGAGTCGTGATAATATAAAGAAATACGTCGCCTCAAATCAGAATCATGCATTTGAGAAAAAGAATGAAAGTAAATCGAATAATACACCGGCACTACAACAGAAGAGCTTTCCCCTAAAACTAACCAACGTTCTCATACACTCCATTGGCGAGATTATACCCACAAATCCCAATTTTCACACAGCACATTGGATATATCCCGTGGGGTACATGGCAACAAGGATCTATGCGCATCCCAGAGACCCACTGAAGAAGTGTATATTCACGTGCAAGATTCTTAACAATGCTGGACTTCCTCAATTTCAATTGATTCCTGACAATGATTTGGATGGCGTATTTTTCGGAGAAACGGCCAACATATGCCACCAGGAGCTGCTTAATTGTATTCGGAGCTCCATGAAGCAGCAACCTGTTCAAGTCATGTTTAAAGCAAAGGGCGAAGAATTTTTTGGACTGGCAAATCAAAAGGTGCAATCACTTATTCTATTGGATACGAGAATTAAACAATGTACGAGATTCAAAGGATATTTATTGGAAAACAATAACGAAATGCTTGAGAATGACGATCCAACATTATCTTATACGAGTCTTCAAACCTACCTTACCCAATGACGTTCTTGTTCGAAATAATCCAATTCGTTCCGCTCTGGATGAAACGCCAATAAAGTTTTATGCCCTTCTAGGCTCATTATTTAGAGGGCTGTCTTGCGGAACGCATCGGATTATTTCAATTAAGTGAAACTTTTTCACAGAGGTAACAGCATCAAGCTAAAAATGAATGGTTGGAAATGTTGCTATTTTTCTTCCTTTGCACAAGTTTTTCAAGCTCGTTTTCTTTATTTGGATATGCAGATTAAATGTGTAGCTGCAGATTTGCATATTTAGTAACTGATGCTATCAAAATTCTATTAATTTAAATAGATGTTTATTGTAAATTTGAAAATAATATTTTGAGGTTGCTCAGTAGGGCAGGCTATGACACAAATAAGCGCTAAATAATTTAGTTTGTAACTAGAATTGAAGTCGGGAATAAAAGACTATGAAATACTCTGTTCGAGTACGAACATGTGACGCAGTGAGATGATGATAGCTGGCCCATGCAAGCCAGCCTTGTTCATCGTTGTGGCTGCCTATGATGTTGGATTCGCAACTACCGTTGTTTGCTGGCGACGGGTTGCCGGCAGCTAGCGTCGCGACGGTCGCCGAGACGGTCGCTGTTAGGCGCCGATGCGGATACCTTCGCGACAATCACCGTTACCCAGCCGCTGTTAGGAGCAAGCAGTCGCCTTACACACAGCTGCATAACAATTCTAGGAATTTAGGCGCGAATTAGGTTTAAGCATTTTATATAAATAAAGAGCCTGCTCGTCAGAGCGGGCAGTTCGATCCTAAACGTTTAAGGGGCGGGTAGCTGCAAAAAATATTACCTTCCAAGTTTGGTAGTTTTTGCTTTAAAATTGGAAGTGATTTTGGCTTTTCTGAATATTTTGTTACTGATTTTGGGGACCGAGGGTGGGGGTCCAACGTTTTTTTTTTCGAATTTTTGAAGTGTTATTAACAAGATTCCTTTAAAATTTGATGACTAGCTTTCAAATTGTGTGGGATAAATGGAATAGTCGATTTACAAGATTTACGCTCCTTGTCAACTTCACATTCGATATTATTATTGGAATTCGATATATTATCGGAAATAATTGGCGCGTTATTTTTGTCATCTTAAGAATGTAAGTATCCATTATACAGTCGGAAGGTTGGCGCTGCACCTCGCTTTAAGTACTTGTAGCCCAAATACTTGCTCTCAAAATGAGCATCACAAATTCGAGCAGTTTCAATGTTTCTATCGTGTAAATTTAATTTGGTAAGCCACAACCGGCGAGTGCATTCAATACGTGGAAGCTTAAAGGGACGCACACGATTGTTGTCAGAATGCATTTCGATCCATTATCTTGCATCGCAATAATAGTAATCAGTAATAAATAATACTATTGCCCTATTTCAAACTTAACAATAACGCACAGCTTCACTTATCATTTGTTTAACTTGAGCGTGGGGCAGTGTGAGCGATTGCCGATCGCATTTTGTTATTTCGATTATTATAAATATTAGGAACACAACTATTTGAGTTATTTAAGTTATTAAAGAAAATACTATTTAATAATATTTAAAGTCTTCTTTGATTTCGATAAGCCTGGACACAGAAAGTATTTAAGTTGTTCAAGCGCAGTGGAAACGAGCTAAAAGAACAGTTGACTGCAAGTCCATGTGGCGCGAAGAACTTCTGTGTTTAATTTACAATCGTATTCGCAATTCGTAAATCATATATAATGGAAATTTCCATAAAGTGGAGCATGTGTCGAACATGCACTGGAAGCACTACCTCCCAACTGCAGCCCCTCTTCAATGACACGAGATTTGCCGAACAGCTCCTGGAATACGCTGGTGTTGTTGTAATATTTGAATATTTTTACAGTTTACTACTGGCATAATAAATATATTGAATTCTGTTCAAGGCGAAACCAGACGACGGATTGCCAGATCAGATATGTACAAAGTGTGTGGAGCAGCTGTCATTGGTACACACATTCCTCACAGACTGCAAACGGGTCGATGTCGATTTGAGAGGTGCGGTGCGGCGCACCATGTCCGTGAGGAGAAGCTTTCCGAGTGTTTCTGCCCTGGATGCCAAAACAGAGGATTGCAATGTGGAATCGGAAATAACGACACAGACGCATAAGCAAAGCAGCCACGCAAATCTACTGAGCAAGAAAATATTGAATGCACATCTGGTGAATATTGCCGCCAATCAAGAGAAGCTGGTGCCTGAGGACATTGTAATATCGCCCGAGGAGCTTGAACTGCTGATGACAACGATAACTCAATCCTCGGAGAAGTCGTCGTCGTCGGACACAGCTGAAGATGCACAGCATGGTTATAGGCTTTTCGTTAGCAAAAGTTCGATAGATTTGACTCAAGGCGAGGCGATGGAAAACGATGTCAGCGAATACAATGCAACGGATGTGGGTGATCCACCTGATGCAGTAGATGATCATAATGATAATGACGAGGAGAAAACGCTGGAACAGGATAGCTGTGAAGTTGCGGCTGCAGATAATAACCCAGCCATAAATAATATTGAAACGATTGATCTGTCCGCCGCCTTGGAACCCTCGAATTCCAAGCACAACTGCACCATGTGCGGCAATTCGTTTGGTAGTCAGGCACAGCTCAAGACTCACATGCGCTTCCATAACAACGAGCGGAGATACGAGTGCGAGTAAGTGCATCGCATTTGTGATGTGAGCGAAGGCAACATTTTCTAGTTTTCTAAGTTTTTGCACTTGCAGGCTGTGCTCCAAGCGCTTCACTGCCGGCGGCAGTTTGACCACACACATGCGCACCCACACGGGCGAAAAGCCCTATGAATGCAGCTACTGTCTACGACGTTTCACGGATCGCACCACCCAACGGAATCATGAACGGTAAGTTGATGAATAGTAAATTATGCTTAGATGACTGAGATGACTGCCGGATTGCTTTCCTCTTGCAGAACGCACACCAATGAACGACCCTATGCGTGTCACATTTGCAACAAGAGCTTTCGCCTGCACCAGCACCTGAAAAACCACAAAAAAAAAACGCACCGGCTCTACAATCGGGACATTGCCGATAACGCCAGCAGCTAGGTTTTGATCCAACTGAATAAATTGCTCCTGTGGTAGCTGCATTATTTTTTCTGTACAATTTACTGATAATAATTGTCTTCAAAGTTACAATTGTGTTTTAGCCTAGCTTAGCTTAATCTATTACAGTTGCTCCTGGCGCAGCATGTAGCTGGTGGAGCTGCTCGCAATTGACTGCTCCTCCTTGCTTCTGTGCGTCTGCGTTTGCAGATGTGCCTTCAGCTGATGGGGCAACGTGAATGATGTCAAACAGATGTCGCAACTGCAAAAATGGCAAAGAAATACTGCGACTAGGGAACATAGTTTGACTTGGAGTGCATCATGCTGTGATTCTTGAGGATGGCCGTGTGCGTGATTGTCTTTGCACTCATATGGTCGGGTATTCGTGTGCACCCGCTCGTGGCGAACCTTCTCGCTGCGATCGTAGAAGTGGAGCTCACAATACAGACACGTGTGCGGTCGCTCCCCCGTATGGCGACGGATGTGAGCGCGCAGCTCGCCCATTTGACGAAAGGATTTGTCACAGATTCTAAAAGGAATTCGAAGAACAGTTGGATTAAATCAGTCAGTAGGCAATTATTGTCATCGAGGAGCAGCTTACTCGCATTGGTGCGGCTTGTATTCGGTGTGTGCCGTTATGTGTGCGTTGAATGCTGCTCTTTTGGGGTAGACATTGCCACACAGGTTGCACATATATTTTGTGGACTCTTCCTCGGTTTGCTGTTCGAATTTTGCATACTGATCGGCTTTGCCTTTGCGCTTCGACTTGAGCTCGTTGTCTGGCTTGCGAGGGCGTCCCGGCCTGCGTTTGGTGGTCGATGTGTCTGGCTTGGGATCTGGCGATAGGAAGTTGTTGTTGTTGTTGCAATTTTTCTTCTTTTTTCGAAAGCCACGCGAGTTGAGAGCTTCTCAATAATAAATACTCATGGATTTTATTTAAAAAAATGTAAATGGCAGTTTGATTTTTAAGTTTTTCCATTTATTCACGATATTGGAGTCTTAAAAACTAATGCGACTAATTGTTGCTATCAAAAATACCATTAATTTAAATAGATGTTTATTGTAAATTTGAAAACAATATTTTGAGGTTGCTCAGAAGGGAAGGCTATGACACAAATAAGCTAAATGGTTTAGTTTGTAACTAGAATTGAAGTCGGGAATAAAAGACTGTGTTGAAAATTATGTTAATTTACATTCAATGCAACCGTGCATCCCTACACATGTTAAGTCCATCATTAATGCGTACCAATTATGTTAAGCAACTGAATTTAGTCTCGAATAAACTTTGCTTGAGTATACAACGGCGGTGGTACTTGTGTTTTATTATCTTATCCAGGCATTCCCTGACCCGGGGAAACTTCGCTCCAACACTGTGAAATACTCTGATACCAATATGTGATTTTTTTTGGTGGCGGGATCGGGAAATTTTTAAGGAGTTTTCTGGTAAGCTACTTTCCAAGTTAATTAACCAAAGCTCTTAAATTTCGGAAGATATAAGATATATTGAGAATTTGAGGGGCGGGTTTAGGAGTAGCTGCAAAAAATATTACCTTCCAAGTTTGGTAGTTTTTGCTTTAAAATTGCAAGTGATTTAGAATGTTAGAATTTTTTATTACTGATTTTGGGGACCGAGTGTTGAAGAGTGTTACTAGCAAGATACCTTTAAAATTTGATGACTAGCTTTCAAATTGTGTGGGATAAATGGAATAGTCGATTTACACGATTTAAGCTCCTTGTCAACTTCACATTCGATATTATATATATTATTATATTATTTGAATTCGATATATTATCGGAATAAATTGGCACGTTATTTTTGATGATCATCTTAAGAATGTAAGTATCCATTATACAGTCGGAAGGTTGGCGCTGCACCTCGCTTTAAGTACTTGTAGCCAAAATACTTGCTCTCAAAATGAGCATCACAAATTCGAGCAGTTTCAATGTTTCTATCGTGTAAATTTAATTTGGTAAGTCACAACCGGCGAGTGCATTCATTACGCGGAAGTTTAAAGGGACGCACACGATTGTTGTCAGAATGCATTTCGATCCATTATCTTGCATCGCAATAATAGTAATCAGTAATAAATAATACTATTGCCCTATTCCAAACATGACAATAACAATAACTTGAGCGTGGCCCAGTGTGACCGATTGCCGATTGAATTTTGGTTTTTCGCTGTGAATGGCAAATGATTTCACGGGATGCGATTACTGTAAATATTAGGAACACAACTATTTGAGTTATTTAAGTTATTAAAAAAATACCATTTAATATCTATTTTATAACATTTAAAGTTTGCTTTGATTTCGTTAAGCCTGGACACAGAATGTATTTAAGTTGTTCAAGCGCAGTGGAAACGAGCTAAAAGAAGCCGAGTTGGTTGCAAGTCCAGCTGTGGCGCAAAATAACTGCTGTGTTTAATTTACAATCGAATTCGCAATTCGCAAAGCATATGTAATGGAAATTTGCATAAAGTGGAGCATGTGTCGAACATGCACTGGAAGCACTACCTCCCAACTGCAGCCCCTCTTCAATGACACGAGATTTGCCGAACAGCTCCTGGAATACGCTGGTGTTGTTGTAATATTTGAATATTTTTACAGTTTACTACTGGCATAATAAATATATTGAATTCTGTTCAAGGTGAAACCAGACGACGGATTGCCAGATCAGATATGTACAGAGTGTGTGGAGCAGCTGTCATTGGTACACACATTCCTCACAGACTGCAAACGGGTCGATGTAGATTTGAGAGGTGCGGTGCGGCGCACCATGTCCTTGAGGAGAAGCTTTCCGAGTGTTTCTGCCCTGGATGCCAAAACAGAGGATTGCAATGTGGAATCGGAAATAACGTCACTGGCGCATAAGCAAAGCAACCACGCAAATCTACTGAGCAAGAAAATATTGAATGCACATCTGGGAAATATTGCCAGCAATCAAGAGAAGCTGGTGCCTGAGGACATTGTAATACAGGAGGTCGAATCGCCCGAGGAGCTTGAACTGCTGACGACAACGATAACTCAATCCTCGGAGAAGTCGTCGTCGTCGTCGTCGGACACAGCTGAAGATGCACAGCATGGTTATATGCTTTTCGTTAGCAAATGTTTGATAGATTTGACTCAAGGCGAGGCGATGGAAAACGATGTCAGCGAATACAATGCAACGGATGTGGGTGATCCACCTGATGCAGTAGATGATCATAATGATAATGACGAGGAGAAAACGCTGGAACAGGATAGCTGTGAAGTTGCGGCTGCAGATAATAACCCAGCCATAAATAATATTGAAACGATTGATCTGTCCGCCGCCTTGGAACCCTCGAATTCCAAGCACAACTGCACCATGTGCGGCAATACATTTGGTAGTCAGGCACAGCTCAAGTCTCACAAGCGCTTCCATAACAACGAGCGGAGCTACGAGTGCGAGTAAGTGCATCGCATTTGTGATGTGAGCGAAGGCAACATTTTCTAGTTTTCTAAGTTTTTGCACTTGCAGGCTGTGCTCCAAGCGCTTCACTGCCGGCTGCAATTTGACCACACACATGCGCACCCACACGGGCGAGAAGCCCTATAAATGCAGCTACTGTCCACGACGTTTCACGGATCGCACCACCCAACGGAATCATGAACGGTAAGTTGATGAATAGTAAATTATGCTTAGATGCGTTGAGATGACTGCCGGATTGCTTTCCTCTTGCAGAACGCACACCAATGAACGACCCTATGCGTGTGAGATCTGCGGCAAGAGCTTCGCGCTGTCCACCACATTGAAGGCTCACTCTTTATGCCATTCCGAGTTGAAGCCGCACAAGTGTCACATTTGCAACAAGGGCTTTCGCCTGCCTCACCACCTGAAGTCGCACGAAAGAACGCACGTTCATCGCTGCGAAGTGGACATCCTGCTGTACAATCGGGACATTGCCGATTACTCCAGCAGCTAGGTGCTGATCCAACTGAATAAATTGCTCCAGTGGTAGCTGCATTATTTTTTCTGTACAATTTACTGATAATAATTGTCTTAAAAGTTACAATTGTGTTTTAGCCTAGCTTAGCTTAATCTATTACAGTTGCTCCTGGCGCAGCATGTAGCTGGTGGAGCTGCTCGCAAATGACTGCTCCTCCTTGCTTCTGTGCGTCTGCGTTTGCAGATGTGCCTTCAGCTGATGGGGCAACGTGAATGATTTCAAGCATATGTCGCAACTGCAAAAATGTCAAAGAAATACTGCGACTAGGGAACATAGTTTGACTTGGATGCACTCACTTGAAGTTCTTCTTGCCCGAGTGCATCATGCTGTGATTCTTGAGGATGGCCGTGTGCGTGAATGTCTTGCCGCACTCTTTGCACTCATACGGTCGGGTATTGGTGTGCACCCGCTCGTGGCGAACCTTCTCGCTGCGATCGTAGAAGTGCCGCTCACAATACAGACACTTGTACGGTCGCTCCCCCGTATGGCGACGGATGTGGGCGCGCAGCTCGCCCATTTGACGAAAGGATTTGTCACAGATTCTAAAAGGAATTCGAAGAACAGTTGGATTAAATCAGTCAGTAGGCAATTATTGTCATCGAGGAGCAGCTTACTCGCATTGGTGCGGCTTGTATTCGGTGTGTGCCGTCATGTGTGCGTTGAATGCTGCTCTTTTGGGGTAGACATTGCCACACAGGTTGCACATATATTTTGTGGACTCTTCCTCGGTTTGCTGTTCGAATTTTGCATACTGATCGGCTTTGCCTTTGCGCTTCGACTTGAGCTCATTGTCTGGCTTGCGAGGTCGTCCCGGCCTGCGTTTGGTGGTCGTTGTGTCTGGCTTGGGATCTGGCGATGGCGTTGGCGATAGGAAGTCATCGTTGTCGTCCTCCACAAAGTCGACATCGCCGTGCTCCACCTTGTTGTCCTCTTCCTCCTCGGCAGTCGGGCAATCGTCGTCGTACATCAGAATCTGATCGACTTCGATGGCATCCTCCGCGTCAGCTTGCTGCGCCTCATAAGCAGCGCCCAGCTCATTGATTATTTCGGGCAGCAGTTGCTTGGAGCGATCATGCGTGTCGTTGTCAGTCACAAAGCCATTGGCCTCCTCCTCATCGTAGTCGACATTAAAATCACCCTCAATTTCGGCAGAGACAGCCGATTGTAGATCCAGCTCCTCCTCCTGCTCCTCGTTGTCGTTGGAGTCGTAGCGATTGTGAGTGTGCAGCTGGAGCGTCTCATGCAGATATTCCATGTACTCACTATCACTGGCATCGATCAGCTCGTCCGACTTTGCCGCCTGCAGACGCGCACTCTCCAAATACACCTGCGAATTGAGGCACATCTGCCGGAATTTGTACCACATGCCCACAAAATCGAAACACCTTTCACATACATTTGACGGCAAATTCGTTGATCGGCGTATCTGAAAAATTCACATTAAGCATGTGGTGTGATCAGTTTGCTGCCGGAGACGGCTTACCCTGACGCCGCAACAATATTCAATTTTACGGTTCAATCGCTGATTATCGTCATCGCCATTTTCCACCACATCCCTCGCCTCGTTTGTGAAGAGTGCTCGCATTTTGCTCTGCTCGTATTCCTCTAAGCACACTCGACATTTGTTTGCATTCGCATCTGGTGTATTTTCATCCATAATCACTCTAAACACACTAAATGCTGAGCGAGTTGTTGCCAGAGTTTTTAACAATTTTTTGTTTACTGTTCTCGACAGAGTTGCTCGATTAGTAGTGTTGCTCAACAATAGTGTTGAACAATTTGAACCAAGTTGGCAGCTCGCTTGACCTTCATATTTTGGTATGCAGTTTAATAAATTTTAGTATAATAAAAATACAAAATTCTATTCATATTAGAGATGGTTTTTGTGTGGAAATATATATTTATAATTTCAAAAAATCTTATTTATAATAATTTTAAAAATAAACATCAAGACACAAGCTTAGATGCTATTGCAATGTTCATATCTAATTCTAGTTATAAATAAACAAAAATGATTTAAGTGATTATATATATATATTTTTTTTGTATAAATCAAAATTTGGATATCATATTTTTATTCTTATCATTTTCAGTTAGTTATACCAAGCAGGCAATAAATGAATACTGCTTATTGGTTATAGTAATGGCTATTAGGAATTTCATAGACACTGAATAGAGTATTTTAATGGGGTTAGAAAATAAATTGTTGAATGAATATGGAATTTCTTATACCGTTTTCCAATTCATCAATTCAAAAATCATAAATCAGACTTATAAATATACTTCATATATAATACTTATAATGAATAAATCGAGCACGATTACATCTATTGAATGGATTTCATTTAATTTGTTGTTAATCTAGAAATTGAAATTGGTTAAACTAATAAGGTATTTAAACTTTTGATTTCTCTACGCGACCTTTTTTCACGCCATTCAACTTGGTTGGCTTCTGGGCGTGCTTTGGCTTGCGCTTCTTCTTCGACTTGTCGAGGACAGCAGAGAAATCGACAGTTTCGGAATCATCCTCGCCGGCATACTTCTCCAGCAGGCGATCCATTAGCGAGTTGTAATTGGATTCGCGTTGATTTTTGCGCGCCAAAATCATGTTCTCTAAATTGCCGCCGCTGGCCGCCGCCGCCTCGTCATCCTTCTGCTGGCGTCGCTGAATGCGCTCCTTAATGATGTGCGCCTCTTTCGACTCTCGGGCGTATTTCTTGTGGCGTTTATTGCGCTTCGCTGCCGGCTCCTCGGTGAATATCTTGTATTCTGGCACATCATTCGCTGCAATCATGGCAGCGACAATCTCCTTGAAACGGGGCTCATCCTCGACCTTCATGAATGGCACATGATTCATTATGTAATTCATGCAACCCTTGCCGCCCAAATATGCCTTCTTGATGTCTGTCCTCTCCAGCTCGGAGTCGACATATTCCTTCTCATAGTTGCTGATATCTTCGACTGTCAGCGGCTTGAATATCTTGCTCCATAGGTCCAGCCAATTGGTTAGCTTGCCCTCGTCATCGTCATCGATGATCGCCTGCTCGTCGTACAGAGCCCGCTTGGCCGGATCGGTGAGCACCTGGTAGATTTTCGAGAGCACTTTGAACTTTTCGGTGGATTCCTCTTTTTGTGCCTCGGGCACTCGGTCGGGATGCACCAGCAGCGACAATTTGTGGTATGCCTTCTTGATTTCCTTCTCTTTGGCATCCTTCACAATACCCATCAGTTTGTACACATCGCGCGTTTCAAAGTATTTTTGGCATAATTCAAGAGTCGTCATTTTAATTTTTACAGCAGCTCAAATATGTCTCTCTCCGTACGTGACGTAAAGTGCTCGAAAGTGCCGATTGGAGTGCCAGTGTTAAAAAGGCGCCAACAAGCGAGGCATGCCTGAGCATTTAGTATTTTGGTATTTATTTGCTTGTTAAGTTGGCTGCGATTTGACCAACTTCCTTTTCCGTGTTAGCTGTGAAAGAAAAAACATGCCGGTGGGTGCAAATTTGAGCAAAAATATGCCTTTTAACCAGCAAAATTTGCGCATGCATACGCAAAAAGTGTGAAACATTGAATGTACTGAGAGTCGTGTCAAGGGTGCATGTTTTTGCATTGATTACACACAAAAAAAACAATAATATTCAGCAACACAGCTTACCTCCCCCCCCTCGCACCATATGCCTTTCGTGGTTAAAAGAAATCTGAATTGCAGACACTTGTGAAATGCAAAAAAAATATTGAATGAGATTGTGAAACGTGTTTGGTTTTGTTTGCACTTGCAGCTAGCAAAAGATTTACTGCACCCTCTGCCCGCTGAGGAGAAACGCAAGCACAAGCTGAAGCGCTTGGTGCAGCATCCCAACTCCTATTTCATGGACGTCAAGTGCCCCGGTTGCTACAGGATCACAACGGTTTTCAGTCACGCCCAGGGCGTTGTTGTCTGCGCCGGTTGCGCCACCATTCTGTGCCAGCCAACTGGAGGACGGGCCAAGCTCACAGAAGGTACAACAAATCCTGAAATCTCTCTCATCAAATTGAACAACACTAACTTTTTGGTATTTTCATTTTGCAGGCTGCTCGTTCCGCAGGAAGCCACAGTAAAATTTATTTTGGACGTCGCGCTTCAGGATGAACCACAAGTTAATCATTTTTTAATAAACACAAAAAAACAAGAAACGTAAAGAAAATCCCCAAATAAGTCGTATTGAGCCGTTTTCATTCCATATAGAAATTGGCTGTTTTGCAAATTGGAGCATGGACAACAAACAACAACAAGCGAATTTTCATAGCCAACATTATCAAACACAAGCAACAACAATGACAGCGGCAGCAGCAGAAAAACATCAAAAAATTGCAAATTTGATAAGTAGTTTTAAAAACTGCACGTAAAGAAGCAGGCAAAAAAAAAAAACATCTGGCGTGTTGAGGATTGTGGAGAGGCTGTAAAATACAAAGAACGCTTTTAATATAATAACTTTGAAATTTCTTTGTTTAAGCACTAGCGACAGTTCATTAAAGAATTAACGATGTTGTGGTTATTTAGAGCAATGTGAAACGGCTCCTTGCAGCATAAACTGTTTTCTTTCAGTGTGTAGACCAATAAATGTCATCGCTTTGAAATCTGTGGCTGGCTCATTCAATGCAATAAAATGAATCGAGCTCTGTGGTTAACAAATAAGGCTGCAACCAGAAAAAATATTTCACTATATTTAAAACTCGAAATTTTTGCACATTCAAAATGTTTGCCAGCTAATCTATTGTAGGACGATACTCTACGTACGGTCTCACAGTATTTCGATTATATTGCGATAGTCAGTGTTTCTTATTATCATCGTTTCAGGCATGTTAACTTGCCGATTCATCGATGGTTCTGTACCACACGTACGATATTTGAAAATTTTTCAAATGCACACAAATTTATTAACTGGGCTGTAGTTGTAAAAAATTGAAAATACATTTTATGCCAAATTTAATTATTAAAAGTAAAAAAAAAGACAATATAAAACGAATTTAAGTTAACAGTTCGTGTCGTGAGAGTGCTTCGTGCACATTTCAGTCACATTCCCATCTCTATGCTGCTAGTCGATTACTCTTATAAGAAAAAAATGAACAGAGGTTTTTTTTCAGTAATATTTTTCTTGCTCGTGCGTGACGTCGCGCTCGGTGTGCCGCTCGCTCTTTATTGTTTGTGTGTTTTAAATCAATCCAAATCATTTACGGAGAATCTTAAAACGCAAGAAACTTACTTAGCTGGCGCAGAGTGTGTTAACGGTCCCAATATTGGCGCGACGTAATTCAATGCAGACGCGCCGAACAAGAAAAGCGACACATCAAAAGAGAAATAGTACAAAGAAATTTGTCTTCCTGCTTTTGGCCGTCGTTGTCGCCTCAGCCGAAGAAGAAGAGTGCTCAAAATAACAAAAGAGAAAAAAATGCAACAAAATACGGAAGTAGAGCAATAAAAACGCAGCCATAACGAAGACGGACGATAATTGTGCAATTATTGAAAGAATTGTATATTTATTTTTGGTCGAAAATTCTTTGTGTGTGAGAGAAACACACAAACACATATATATACAAATAAATTACTAGCAGCAGCAACAACAGGCAGTGAAAATTGACAAAGCAACAGCAGAAAATTTATTGTAAACCCTTTTTTGGCAGTTGCTAAATAAAAATATATACAAAAAACAAAAGAAATTCAGTGAGCTGTGAAAATTGTTTTTATTTATGCAAACACAATTCTAAAATGGATGACAAATTCATCGTATTCAATGCTGCACGCGATAATAACCTGCCCCTATTGAAGGTGAGTACCTGCTGCAATTGCTCCGATCCGCTCTGCTCAGCACTGCTCGGCTCAGCTGCTGGCAGCCTTGTGACTAATCAATAAAATTCTACACACATACGAGCGCAGTACATGTTGAGAGAGCGAGCGACCCACCGAGAGAGAGAGGGTGTGTGTGTGCGTCAAAACAATAACAAATACAAATATACAGGCATATCTAATATGTAAGCGAGTGTGTGTGTGTGGGCGTACAAGTCAAGCTCCCTCTTGCACAGCTGCAGGCAGCACGCTTTTTGCATAATAAAGTTCTTAAGCTTTGACTACATTGCTTTGACATTGGCAAATGGCGCTGTTGCATTTGTGCGTGTATGTGGGTAGTTTCAAATTTGTATTACACAAACAATAATAACTGGCATACTTGCAGATTTTCTGTTTGTTTTGACAGATACACACTAAACAAAAAAGTGTTTGTTTAAAAGTTATTGCCATTTTTTGTGTCATTTTTGTATGTCAAAATGTGGTTTCAATTTGGCTTTAATTTTGTTTTTGTCCGTCTGTCTCTTTTGTTGTAATTGTAAATTAAATTTAGGGGCACAATAGACCTTATAGGTCGCAGTGCAAAATATCCCCAATTGTAATAAATTAAATTTATAATTGATTCAGTTGGCTTCAGTGCAGGGTATCTGATAGTTGAATTATTCGACTAAAGCTGAATCACCCATCTTTTACTGTTATTGACAGCTGGCCATTGACCACCAACAACAAAGGAATTTGCTAACAAAACAAATATATATTTGGAAAAAATGGGAAGCATATTCAAAAATAAGTCCCAAATTCTTCAGGGATATCTTAGAGATATTATAATTACTTATCGTGGACGTGGTACTTTGTGGACACATTTTGCATTGATTCACTTCCCCTAATTTGTATTATCTTATCGGAGACGCTATTGTGTCTGTCTGCGTGTGTGTGTGTTTTTTTTTAAGTGAGTAGGAAAGTATTTTTAGCGAGCATATGATATTTTATAATACGTTGATTCGTATTTGGGCCACGTTGCTCTCAGATTTTCGACTGCTAATTTTAACATTGGCAATGGCACTCCACAAATTTTACGGGCCTGAAATCACGTTTTAATTTTTTTCTTTTTATATTTTTGTACATTGAAAACGCTTCCGCCATTGTCAAGTGTGTTAACTCTCCCTCCCCTTGCCATGGCAAAGCAACGCCCTCTTAAATACTTATATAGGTACTCATGTACATTTAGGTCTATGTGTAAACACTAAGGTACATTTGTACCTACCTGCTACACATGTGAACTGTGTATAAAGCTATCCTTGAGAGCGTTCAATCACCAGCAGAAAGGCTCGACACGACTCGACTTGAATCGACTTGCACCGGTTTCGTTCATTTTTAGACTTCCTGACTGGGCTCGGCTCTCTCGCTCTCGCTCTTGCACTCGCTCTCTCTCACGCTCTGTTTCTGCTTCTAAAAATGTGTCATTTATGGAGCTTGTTGATGCTGCGCTGCTCAGTGCTTCAGGAAGTGATTTGACTACATATATATATATATATATATATAAATATAAATATATAAATATAAATATATATATTTATACACATATGTGTGTGTGTAAGTGTATGCAGGTTTCTTAAAATAGCCTCATGCATGGGTGTCAGTCTCTTATACGCTGTACTTATTTAAAATCGATGAAAAAGGAGATTCATAGAGCTGAGCAAATTTGTCTCTTAAATGCGATCGCATCGAGTATTCTGGTTTAGTCACGTTATTTGCGTATTATTATTTATATCGGTGACTTTCGCTTTTGACCAAGAGTAGGCTTGCAATTTAACACAGTATATTTATAAATGCTAATGACAAATTTATTTTAGAAATCAATTTGAAGAAGGAAGTATATACAGGGTATATTTTAGTTTGGCACACTCGCGTGTCGATCACTCTATATTATTTAGATTTTGCAAGGTGTTGCTGCAGCCCCAGAAAAACTTGTGCTCCATATTGAGCGAGAACAACATGCTTCGAACTCGAACCCGATTGCCAAACGTGCAACATCATGGTTCTAGCCACTGAAACCGGTTTTTCTAGTTGCTTGTTCTGGTTGTTGGTTTGTTGGTTGTTGGGGTTGTGTTTTGGACATTGTTGTTTAGTCCAAAAATAAGAGTCAAAACCCAGAACAACGTACTTACACATTTGTGGTAACTATATCACATACATATGTATGTAGATATATACAAATGTGGCAAGTGGCACCTCACTCACTTCAACTCACAACACTACGTGATCTGGTCTGAATTGCCTGATTGATGAGCATGGCATGACTCGGGCGCAAAAGCAAAAAAAATAAAAACAAATACAAATAATAATTCTTAAGTACTTAAAGCAAGTTGGCAAATATTGAAAATGATTTCCTCTGTTCTTTTTGTAATCGAGCAGACATATTACCAAACAGGAAATGTTGTTTTAATTTAACACGTAAATATATTTAAATATTTGTATAAGAAAAAAAAATCAGCATAAGTGAAAGTGAATTAAACTCAGATCGGTATAATTTTAGATTAATATATTTATATACCCTGACGGGAACAAATAAAGCAATACTATGATGTATATTTTGCCAACAAAGGCAAAAAACTCAATATTAAGCTTTGTACAATAAATTTTTTTTAGTATAACTTTATTAATTTTTAATTGTAGTGTTTTTATGCATCAATTCCATATTATTATAATTGGGGATAGTTAGCACTGCGACCCATAAGGTCTATTGTGGCCCTCAATTCCATAACGAAAAGCAAAAAAAAAAAATAATAATTTTCGCTTCATAATTTTATGGTTATATTTTAAAATTTTTATTTCATTGATTGAAACAAAATAGATCATAAAACAAAGACAGATTTTTTCCACAGATAAATAAATTTAAAATGGAAGTAAATAATACTTTCAAAATGTCATAGACATATTAAGAAGTAATTAGTCAACTGATTTTAAAAAGAGTTCGTTTAAAAAAAGGTCAATGAACGAAATATGTTAAAATCAGCATATAACCAGATCAATTATTAGAACAGGATTGCCAAAAAGAAATAATAATATATCGGCTGAGATAAAAGATAAATGCGTGAGAAATTACCAGGAAATAGAATTAACGAAATAAAGTTAAAAAAAAATCAAATCAAGAGTTGCAAAAGTTCAGCGACCCTCCTTATATGAACCTTATAACATCTGCATAAAATCAAATCTATATCCCATTACAGAAATACTTTTTCATCCAGAAAAAATTATTATATCTAATTTGTAGAAACAGTAATTTCGATTATTTAAACAACTCTCAAACGACACAAATTAAATGTTATTGACCGGAACAATTGTCAGGCCAATAGAGAACTATAGAATCGAAAACAAAAACTACACAAGGTCAGTCAAAGCATATTAGCGATTGGATTGTTGATTTTGAAATACTTGGAAAATGTAATGAAAAAATAAAATGAAATCTGCACATTAATTAAATAATCCTCATCAAGATCGAATCATCAGCTTAAATTAAGACGGCAAAAATGCTGTTGACGCTTTCGAAACATTTGCGAAACGCACAGCAGCATTCAAGTTAATTATATTTTTTCCATCAAGTTTTATGCACAACTAAATAGAAATACATATATACACGCGACCGTATTATTTTAGTCGGTTAACAGCTGTTGTTTTGAGGTTGAGGTTGATTCTTTGCCTTTTCAGTTTCTTTCTTAGTTTGTGTTTTGTGCTGAACATTTGCAGCAGCGCAAATTGCTCATGTTTATGTAGTTGTTGGTGTAACCTCAAAATGCGAATTTGAATTCGAGTGCTTCGCTTTTGGAGAGAGAGCAAGAGCTAGAGACAGAGAGAGACAATCGCAGCTTGGTTGTATTTGCCCCAACATTCGTCCATTGGACCTGCTTCTTTTTTTTCCAGTTGTTTGCCATTTAACTGCTTCTTGATTATTAGTTGCCAGTGCGTGTATGTGTGTGTGTAAATGTAAGGTCAGAGCCGATCTCTTGCTCTATCGCTAGTTTGCTTTGACTTCAATTCTCATAGAGTACACGAGAGAGTGCAAAGTATTTACACAAATACAGACACATGCACATATATTGAGCACACCCCGAGGAAAAGGCATTAGCAACGGCAACAAGAGCAATTAACAACACTGCGACTGCGACAAAGACAACAATAGCACTAACAAAGCAGCCACCAATACAAGCAACAACAACAGCAGCAGCAACAGCAAAACAATCTTTTGGGTCCACACACACACACAGAGCGAAGCGAAGCTGAGTGCGTGCGATAGCAGCGTTCATTGGCTTTATCTTGTGTATTATCAGCATGCGCTTCCCCACAGATCTCGGATAGGGTATCTTTACTCTCCCCCACTGTTTGCAAAGTCATCCATAACTGGAGCAAATAAATATTGTTTTCGGTTTCGTGGAAGCTCGGTTTTTCTTTATCGTAAAAAAAAACCGATCACTTTTTTTTGGTTTTTTTGTTTTTAAATAAGATTAAATGTTGTAATCGTAATGATTATACAATTGTACTGCTTAAGAGCATTAATATGCAGACCAAAGAGTGTTTAAGCTTCGTTGCATTTTACATATACATTTTATAGCTACTGATTTGCAGCGCAAAGAAAGAAAGATGGAAAGAAAGAAAGAGAAAAAGAAGCTCACTGTTAGAAATAACAACGATTTTCGGCTTGCAAATGCTGAAAACGCTAATTTATAGAAAGTAAAAAAAAAAATAAAAAACGAATGATGAAAGCAAAATTTGTATATTAAACTTTAACCTTAATAGTTTACATTTACATTTTGGGCAAATAAATTAATCGTAACGTAAATCACGTGTTACTGTTACTGAAGAAGTGAAATTTACATAGATTTTTTTAGAAAAGTGTTTCTAAAGTCTGCTCAGACCTTGTTAGCAATTGTGATGTATATGTGAATCATTTTGAAAAATTTTACACATAGTAATTCCCACGCATAGTTTCAAGTACCTAAACCAATCCGATAGTTTAATGCTAAGCTAACACAAGGGCGTCAACTTTACAGCAATTGGACATTGAAATGAAAATGCTGAACGTTTTGTTTATTTTTCGCTGTGCATTTTATTTACGACGCCCAAATGCCTCCAGGGAACTTACTCGAGCATATTGCGTGCTTCTGTGCTACGATTTATTCGAGTAACTATATATGTATACCACTGTGTGTACTTTACATGCATATAACTGTTTGTGTGTGTGTGTGTTTCTGTGTGTTGTGTATCCGTTTATGTGTTTTAATTTGAGTGTTTGTTTGGTTTGGCTTATTCAGCGATCGACGCCGTCATGACTTTGAAGTTCGTCGCACGATTAACTAAAGCAGCAACAATGCACACAACAACAATGTGAATGCCTCTTCTTCTGTTGTTACTGTTGCTGTTGCTCTAGCTGATTATACGCCCATAAAGCATTATAATATCAGTGTCGGAAAACGCTATCTGCTGCTCATCCATACACATACATAAGCATGTTGATGCTTGTCTGCATCTCTGTTGATGTTTGCCAACTTGAAGTATTTTTTTTTTATTATATTTTGTTTGTATCTGCGACGAACAGAAGAAAACTCTGAAAATATAAATCGTTGTACGCGTGCATGCTGAAATTGATATATATTAATACAATCAGTTGATAATGCAGACATTTAATTTATGCATTTTCTTGAACAAAACTGAACTAAAATCCGTATAATAAAAATGCTACATAGATAATTTAATCTATTGAAGATATTTTAATTTTGTATTTACCCTTGCGTAAGTTTCATAATATTGTCAACAAGATATTATTTATAGCATATCACAATTTTATTCGATCTTTGAATTTGCTCTTTGCTGGCTATTCTGATTTTGAACTGATTTTTTTGATACATTTTATTTAACTTTAAGCTAAAACTATCTGAAATCAATACAGGGAAACAAATCGATTGAAGTGTCGAAGCAAATTCAGCCTTACATTCCATAGAAATATTTTTAGTTAACTTAATAGATTTTTTTATAGTTATGTTAATTTTTTCCATGTATATATTTTTTTATTTGTATATTTGCTTGGTATTTCAAGTACATTCCTTTTTTAGCTTATTTCTTGAGTTTAAAAGTAAAGACAGAAAAAATATGTATATGTGTAGAATAATATTAATATCAAATATAAATGAAACATCAAAATTTCGTAATCTTTTTAAGATTCCACTCATTTGATGTTCTATCGTTTATCTATTGGTTTCATTGGTATACAGCGCAGTGTATAAAACAGGTTCAGATACGAGCAGGTTCAAATATAGCCATTTTTTGTTGTGAAGCTTGTAACGCATTGGAGGAGGCGTCTCTGAACCAAAAATGTATTTAATGCACATTTGAAAACCGGAACTATTATTTTTTTTCCGTAAATTTTCTTCCTAATTCACAAATACAATTTTGTAATTTCATTAAATAAATTGAAAACAGTGAATAAAATGGCAAATTTCTTTCTGTTTATTAATGTCTCCTTCCATTTCTACAGAAGTAGTTGTAAGTTCTTCAAATTTACAAATTTAAGAAAGACGCGTTTAAAAACATTTCTTGTGAGAATGGTGCTATTATTATTTCCTTTTTTTATTCGCAAATAATTATATATCATCAAAAGTCTAATCGATTTGGCCATGTCCGTTTGTCCGACTGTTTGAACTAGATCTAGATACTTCAAATTTTAGATTTAGGTTTTCTTATACCGCACGCAGATCAAGTTTATCGAGTATTCTAACTGGTTTTTTGTCTAATCAAGTTTGATTTATGTTTCGATGAAATTCTGCAGTTAAAAAATAAATCAAAATTTTCCATATTTTTGTTGTGGATTTATTTAAAAAACAGCGCATAAAAATCGATGCTGACCTCGACCCTGCAGCGTGTGAACCACTGCATATATATCTGTATAAATATATGTATGTGTGTGTGTGTATCTAGCAGATAAGTATATGATATGCACTAGTTGTTTGTTGGACTGTTTCATGATTGGCTTGTATTGACTGATATCGCTTGGCCTCTGGTTGAACCCGTTAAAAAGCACCGTTGACCTCAACACGAGAGCTTCGAGAGTAAATCTTACACCCTTGAGCGACTGCGCAGTCGCGTCTGTTTGACCATAATAAATAAGCCAGCCAGACAGACAGCCGGCCACACATAAGAGCCAAATAATTGAGCGACGTGGCTGATTTGAATGCCAGTCAGGCAGAAGGGCAGAGAGGAGGAGTGCGGGGTAATGATTAAAGTGGTCGCTTGAACCCACCAAAGCAGACTCAAGAGCCGAGTTAGAGAGGGGGAATGTTAATATTCATTTACTACTACTGCATATCGACATTGAACTCGTTCAATGTCAAAATTATAATAAATTATGCGTGCACGGCAAACATAAAATGATCACAAAGCAACAGCAGCAGCAGCATCAACAGCAGCAGCAGCAGCATCAAAAGCAGCAGCAACAACAACAATGGAAAGTTGTTTATTGTTTATTGTTTATTACACGGAAACAACATTTTTTTAATCGCCTTTAAAAATGCTAGCGTTTTGTTGAAGCTGTCTCGCATTTGATTTTCGTGCTGCTCGTGGCGACATTTTCATAACGGTATATGACAAGGTAATCGTGTGTGTGCCACATCCCTCCCTCCCCCACCCCCCCTCATCATATACGTGTTGATGGAAAACAAATGTCAAGTGTTGAACAATTTTACCTTGTTTCAATTATAAGTGTTTCGCTTGCGTTTATTTTTGCTGAGCTGCAACAAACAACAGTAAACAACAGTAAATTCAAATTAAATACGCATTACACATATACACACACACACATACATATATGCACAATTGTATGCATGTATTCGAGTTTTTCGGGAAATTAAATTTTAAATCTGTTTTCGCTGAATTCTGAAAGCAGACGCAATAATTGTATTGCCCTCCCCATCCCCATCCCTCTCCACTCTTACCGTATTTTTCTTGAGTCATCCCTCTCCACTCTTCCCGTCTTTTACTTGAGTTATCCCTCTCCAATCTTCCCGTCTTTTACTTGAGTCATCCCACATCATCGAACCGGGCAAGTTTTAAGAGCTGACTAACCGTATAATGTATCTGACGCTCTGACTAACCGTATAATGTATCTGATGCTCTGACTTAGATCGCTGAACGTATTTTATACGCGCACGTTTTGTATATTTTAATAATTTGTTGCCAAGTTTTTAACTTGTTTCTAAACCGTTATCAATCAACTTGTGCACACACGTCTCAACTGATTTCAAAGTGTCTTTGAACTGGTTTTTTGCTTCTAGTTATTCTAAATTGAGCTCTAGAATTATTGAATGGGAAACTCTTAATTATTCATTCATCAATCTCATTTATATGATGCTCATATCAAACTTACAAACTGCTTATGTGTCGGCATTGATAAAATCTTAATGTAAATTTAATTCACATCTAATTTTTTTATACGATTTTTCCTATGGTAGACAAATGATTGCTATTTTATCGTATACCTATATACATCTCCATAAAAACCTGTCTTTGGTAGAGGATTTTTTCAATTAACCAATTAACACAGCTTCTAAGTGTAAATTTAAAAATGAATTGAATTCTAAATAACATGCAAAGAAAGGGTTACTCTACAATTTTGGTCTTTTCAAAACAGGGTCTTCCTTTTGGAATTGAGGCTGCAGAAAACATAGCACTGTATTTTAAATATAAATTAAAATGTGAATGAAGATAAACCTTAGAACACAAGTTGTTGGCCTTTTTGGCTGAAACAGCAGCATATCCTTTTGGACTTCATTAAATTAATTTTGCTGTTCTCTCTAGACTTTTGGCCCCTTTCTTTTAAGGGTTGATTTCGTGCTGGAAAACCCGACCCACAATAAAAACATTCCATTAACTGCGCAAGGCAACATTGTATTTTTCAATATTCCAACATAAAATTGTGGCTCCATGACTGCTTTTAGCAAATATATCAATCCAACGCCCCAATAAGAAAATCATGCTTTGATCCTTTGTGTTTAAGCGTGTTTCCCCACGCACAGAACATCAAAGCAATGCCCAGAGACAAAGACAAAAGTTAAGAGCAGTATTATTTATGTTAATCGTTAACGTTTGAGCATATCATTTATATGAAATTTTGTGTTGGGTGTCCCCAAGCTAAACAAGTTAAACTGATAGTATATGACTCTTGCACTTATTGTTGTTGTTGTTGTTGGCCACCTGTCGTATTTCCACAATTATCTTGGCCATCACCTATTGAATTATGAATGGGTCAATTTGAAGGCCCTAATTTCCGGTAACATGTCTCTCTCGCATAACACACGCGAAACGTTTTTCAAGTCACCTTTTCCTTCGCCTACTTTTCACGTGCCTTGTTGCGTTGGTTAAATTGGCTTTTGGCTTATGGCTTCTAGAAATATATGTATACAAGTGTGCTGTGTGCTGGCACGAGAAACCCCTCACAGTCGAACTTTAGGGAGGCGGCGGAGAGGGAGGTGGTCGTTAACTGTTTGAGCAAGGTTAAACGAGACTTTGGGGCAGTCGTCCAGCTAATCGTTATGACGATCGCCAACGGCTGTAGTTGTAGTTAATGCTGTTGCTATTGCTGCTGTTGCATGACTCATCAGCAATGTTGTTGGGTCGTGGGACGGGCTTAATCTTAATTGAGTATGCAACCGGGAACCGGCTACGCATACGTTATAATGCGGAAAAGCAAACAGCAGCAAGCGTTGGTTGCTGGCTCTGTCATTGTTTGGTTTGTTCGACGACATGATCAAAAGTTCAGTAGCCCAGTGTAGATGAGAAATGACGATCTCAATTTTGATCTCGATGGATATATAATTTCCAATTGGGGTCGTTGTAAACATTTTGTGCAAGGCTTCGTCTGAAATTTGGATGCGTAAATTTTGATATGTAGCAGATAATACAAATATATTTAAATATTTATGTTATTGTTGTCGCTGTTGTTGCTTGTTGTTTTTATATTATCGCAGAAATTTCTCAACAATTTCTCAATCTATCTTTGAGAATACGCTAAATGTTGCCAAAATTTGCATGTCACGCGCACGAGCTGCTCAAGCAAGAATGAGATGGGGAGAGGGGGAGCGAGAGAGACAGAGAGATAGAGAGTGGCGCGTTAATGGCAAAGAATGTTGGCCATTATGTGTCGCAAAATAATAAAGAAGAAAGAAAGAAAGAAAGAACGTTTGTTATTGCAGCAATCAGGAAGTTTAAATCGAATCTTATACGCTGTAGAAGAGAAGCCAAAGATTCAACCAGCAGACAGATATTGAGAGAATTATGGGAAAACCAATGACCAAAAAAACAAAAGACGAAAAGAATAAATAAATAAATAAAATAAAATGCCGCACGGCATTCACAAGGTCTTCGAATTGAGTGCTCCCCCCCAGCGGCGTTTTTGTATTTCTCTGTTTTTATTTGCTTTGTTTTTTTTTTTTTATATTTCTGGTTCTGAGCAGCTGCCAGTGGCGTTGTATTTTTTTTTTTTTTTATATATGTTTTTTTTTTTTTTGGTGTATTTGACGCCTAGGTGATGAATGCTCTAATTGAGATTGATAAGTCGCCACGGCTTCGCATACACTACCTTCATATACAATGCGTATCAGTGTGTCTCTGACAAGGTTTTTATTTCTTTCTGCTCGTAATCGGAATCATTCTGTTTCAGTCGTGTCTGACTTTTCAATAGGGGAAGTCAACGCAATCGTTACCATATCTATTTAAACATTGTGGCAAGGTTTTCTTATCTTTTTGACATTGATTTACAACATGACAATATCAAATGCATTTTTCAATTTAAGGAAAGCAAAAGCTAATGTTGAGGACACCTGCTAAGGTCGCACTTTCAGTCACTTTCCAGTCGGTTCGATTTTATCAGTCCATAGTCAGCAGCTAAAATATATGTATATTCGTATACACATGTGCTCAATCTTGATACTACTGTCTGTACAATATTATTATTAGGTTTATTATTACCCGTCAATCAAGTTTTTATTTTTATTTTACTTCATTGTTGGCTTTATCTTAAACTTAACTCTGAGTCAACCCGGTATTAATGTTCTACGATGACAACAGAGTGTAAGATTTAAACACTAGCCTATTGTATACATATATTAACAATCAGGTAGCATTTAAAAAATAGCGCGACACGTGCCGCTGCCACCACGCAACCCACAGCCCACAGCCCACTGTTGTCATGCGGTCTTGCAACCCCCTCAGCTTATTGCTACCTCCCACTTATGGTGTTAATAACATAATAAATAAACAGTGAAACCGAAAAACGTTTGACATCATTACATTTCAATTTCAAATTGGCAATTTAGCGAAAAACAAGTAAGAAAGCTCCGATCGATAGATAGCTCGAACAGAAGATACCCTGAAACCAGCTGTTTTTAATATATTGGCACCGGTTATAGTATAACCAAGTTCTAGTTGTTAACAAGATATAGAGCTAATTGAGGTAGGCAGGTCATGTTTTTTTTTTACTTAAAACCAAAACTTGCGACAAACTCGTGTCTAATATATGTATATATATGTATATGTAATATGTAACATAGGTACAAAATTGAAAACATTTAATTTGAACACAAGTTAGCGATGAAGATAAGTAAATATTGAAAGAGGCGCTAGCTATAAAATTATTAAGAATAATTAAACTCTTTGACCTTATCACAAATTGATGTCTTTAAAATGGTGGCTTTTATTGTTATCAAAAATCGATTTGTATCGATATTCGCGAAACGGGAGCAGCTATTGATAAAACGAAATAAAATAAACAGCTACAATATTCTGTATAAGAATGTCTGTCTGTTATATACTTGCGCCTCATATCTGATTTACCGGTATACACTTCCCGAAATTCGATTAAAGGCACTCGTGCTTTAGGTGCTAAAAACTGTACCAAGCCTAACGCGAGCTTGTTTACGCATTTTATAACGGTATTTCTTCTTCTTACACTGTTAAGTTGTGTTGGAGTAAGAGTTCCGTTAGTTTATTTTAAAGATTTTTGCACATTTTTGTTTTTTTGAGCTAGTTTTGGGTGCGAAATTTGATTAAAGGCCGTCAATTTATAGCCTTCCGAAATCTAAGTAGACCGATTAATTGAATTTCTTTGATTGGGATAATAAAGAATACATATTTCGTGAATATTTTATATGTAGAAATAGATTAGTTGCATACAAAAATTCGGAATGGGAAAGGAAAAAACATTCTAGCTAAGATCATTGCTTATAAGGATACTGCAATGAACAACAGACGAATATGAATTAAATTAAGTCGATCGGCATCAGCTATTGATGACATGTTAAAAGAAAACTTCAACAAACGATGCTAAAAAACCAACAACAAAAAATAGTCACTCAGACAAAAATGTGCAATCTTACGTGTTTGGGCAGGATAAAAATTCTACGGCATCTAAAACTCGATTTGATTTAAGGTTACAAATATCGAAACACCGTGCTCAACAAATTTTAACAGGTAGTAATCGATTGTCCTGGACTTAGGAGTGTCAAAATGTGGTATTTTCTGATAGGATACAATTCCATTTCGATGGTCCAGACTATTTAAATTATTACTGACATGATTTAAAAAAGTCTGACAGATTTTTCCATACTCGAAGCTGTGGAGGTGGTTCACTCATCATCTGGGCTGCTTTCAGTCATCACAAAAGGATCGTCATTTGTAAATTTTCAGGCCGTATGAGCTCGGAGGGTTATATAAACATGTTTTTTCAGTTTTGGTGAACTTTATGGAGCATCACATAGACCCAAAGGCCTTATTCCAACAGGATAATCCAACAGATGTGCCGCGGGTTTGTCGTTGGTGGATTCGGAATAAGGATTTTAAGCTTTTAGAATGGTCAGCAAGATCACACGTCCTGATCCCATAGAGCACATGTGGGGACAACTGTTCCGTCCACTTTAAGTGGGTAATCGACAGTTTAAGACAGTTGAGCCGCTACGAAGGCTATCGTTAAGAAATGGTGCGAAATCCCAATATCTGAGTTCCAAAAGGTTGTTGAACCAAATATTTTTTTAATTATCTATAAACAAATCTTGAGCCAGCCTCAACTCATCATTAATTTGTCATTTGGTATTTATTATATTAATTTTATTAGCACTGCCTTTAATCGAATTTCGCACCTTAACCTCGTTTTAAAAACAAATAAATTAATAAAAAAAAAGTTATGTTAAAGTTACAAATTTATTTCCATTATTATTTGACGCGTATTTAAAACAACTAACTTTTGTGGAACAAAATAAAATCTTAAAAATTGTGCTTTATTTATAAGGAAAAAATCGAGTGCCTTTAATCGAATTTCGCGGATTGTATAAGCTGAAAATATTAGATTTAACCTAGTAATATTAGATTTAATAGCGCTTCCTTAATTATTGAATATTATTTGTAGAGAAATATGTATGTGCCTAATAGTCAATCCATTGCGTAGACATTTTAATTGTTTAAATTTATATTCCTAATGCGAGTTAAATAAAAATGCGCACAAGGCTCTAACGACTCAGTTCGTCGTTCTCAACCAAAATCAAATGGAAAAGTATAATAACAGACAAGTCAAACGTGACAGAGAGAGGGGGACGGAAAGATAGTGAGAGAGAATGAAACTGATTGATTGCGCTCAGCTGATTGCTTTCGCCTCTCTCCCTCTCTCTCTCTCACTATCTCTGTTTGTCACTTTATCATTCTAGCAGTCTCATATTGATAATCTATTTGCTGCTTGCTGCGACTCTCTCGATATATTTCTTTATGTTTTAATTAGCACTTTGGCAGTTTTTTTTCTTTATTCATTTATTTATCATGTTTGTGCGATGTGGATACAGATAAATTATATTTTGTGTTTATTAATTGTTCAACGAATTGGTTTTTAATTGCAAATGTTATTGGCATACAAAAAAGCATTCCGGGGAAAATATAAATCTTAGTCTCATGTGCGGTCGATAAGAAATACACTGATAAGAAATTTGTTTTTTTGTAGAATTTCCCCAAGTTAAAATTACTGAAATTAAAAAAAAAAACAAAAACATGTTTCAACGACTATGTTGCTGCAACATACGTGTATGTGATATGTTGCTGCATCATGTTGAATGTTGAATATGAATGTGTCTGAATATGAAAACTATGAAATTTGTAACTGCAAAACACAGCGAAAATTATTATAGCAGATCAAAGCTGAAAATAGATTATTGATGGATCGATTTTCGCTACTTGTGTATTTGTATAATCGCCTTTGGGTCTTTGGTCTTTGCTAAAATTACACAAATAATTCCATTTAATTCTGTTTAGCTATGCCAGCAACTTAATGATAATTTAATTCAGCTTCTATGAGAGACTGAGCGAGAGCTCCACATTTATCAAGAGTCCGCAAAGCTGACTAGCTTGTTTGACAACATGCTCTCAGAAATGTAATAAAATACAAATTTATTAAATATATCCGCTGCTAGTCTGTAAAATTGTTTATTCAAATATGTAAAACACAAATTCGCTATACCTTTAATCCCCATTAAAAAGGGTTAAGGGGTCTAATAGTGCAAAACGTTGTAGCATATAGAAAAAGCTTCTCCAAATATATTCATAATCAGTGTAGACAGCCGATGTAGCCATGAGCTCAGAGGCTACACAAGCCACAAGCTTCAAATTTGTTATTATTTTATTAGTAACTCCCGCAGTTTCGATCATAACGATATAAATCGATTTTCGATAGCAATTAAAGGCATAATTTGAAACACATGCGTTCCTTCTGAGTAATAAATATATACATTGGCATTTTATTCATCAGCAAGATCCCATAAGAAACACCCACTTTATTAACCATAATGAACAAATCAATATCAGCGAAAGCAAGAAGAAGAGAAGAGAGCAGCATGATAAGTGTGTTGTGTACAGTTGTGGTCAAAATAATAGTAGTGCTGCTTTAGAAAATAAAAATTATCATTCATTAGGCCCTTGCATAACTGCATTACTATTCGATTTGTGATAAATTTGCATAATTATCATTTTAGATCTGGGTGTTGAAAACGATAACATGTGATTTAATCGATTTTCATATAAATATATATATATATATATATACATAGATATCGAATTTAATAGTTTGTAACTGGTTTTACATATGTCACATGCAAGTGACTATATAAATTGCTTTATAAATTAATGAATACAAACAGTTGTGTGTGTGTGACAGTAAATACATAATATAACAGGATATACATAATTATAACAGAATACGATTATAAATACTAATTGCATTTGGTATTCACTTTGGTTTTGATTGCAGAGTGTGCTCTATAACAAGAGCAGCGTGGACATTGCGATATTGATATCGGCCAAAGTGAATGGAGCCACTCCGCTGGTCATTGCCTGTCGCAACGGACACTACGACATTGTAGAATACCTATTGACAAAGTGTCGAGCCAATGTGGAACAGGTGGGCTCCGTCAGCTTCGATGGCGAGCCCATCGAGGATGCTCCTCCCCTGTGGTGTGCCGCCGCCGCGGGTCATCTGGGCATCGTTAAGATGCTAGTGCGCCGATTCGCCAATGTGAACAGCACGACGCGAACGAACTCGACACCGCTGCGTGCCGCCTGCTTCGATGGCCACTACGAGATCGTCAAGTATCTGGTACACCATGGTGCAGGTAAGTGCGTGTGGCATTTGATTCCAGGCACTAATTCATCATTGCTGCTCCCTCTCCCTTACAGACTTTGAGGTGGCGAATCGGCATGGACACACCTGCCTGATGATTGCCTGCTACAAGGGGCACTATCGCATTGCACAGTATCTGCTGTCGTTGAATGCGGACGTGAATCGGTGCAGCATCAAGGGCAACACGGCGTTGCATGACTGCGCCGAGTCGGGCTCGCTTCAAATACTGCAGTTGCTGCTGAAGCACGGCGCCACCATGGATGTGGACTTTTATGGCATGACACCGCTGTTGGCGGCCAGCGTCACCGGACACATGCCCATTGTGGAGCACCTGATAACGTTGCCCTGTGTGAGTCGTGTGGCTCGCATCGATGCACTCGAGCTCCTGGGTGCCACCTATGTGGATAAGAAACGTGATATTGCCGTCGCCTTGACGCTGTGGCGGCGAGCGCTCGAGGAGCGAGCACAGAATCCGCCACTAGACAAGAAAGTGCAGGAGCCGGTGCCGGCCTACGAGCTGGTCACCGAAGTGACTACCATTGAGGAGCTGGAGGAGCTTGTTCTCGATCCCGATGAGATGCGCATGCAGGCGCTGGTCATCAGACAGCGCATCCTTGGACCAACGCATCCCGACACCAGCTACTACATTCGTTTCAGGTAAGCAGTGCACAACAGCAAAGGATGAGCACAACCCAGCAAATGGAGTCATCTTCCAGTCCTCAAAGTAGATACATTTGTAATTAAGATTAATTATCTGAGTAGATATTTCATTGATTGTTTCTGGGTTTTATCCAAATTAAAAACTTTCATAACTTTTATTTATGTTTATGTGCACAACTGATTAATATTTAGGTTAATCCAATAATCTATTTATATATTTATTAGGTTAACTTAAATGTTAATCAGTTGTGCCCAGACACATAAAAATAAATATTGTATACCGTCAACGAATCTAATGAAACTAAAATAAATGTTTTCACTTTGCTGGCCCAAAAATCAATAAATATTGATTTCTTCAACCACATTTTTATGCTATTTTTAGCTTATAAAGAAGTTGCGCCTAAGTATGTAGCACGGAGACCCATAAGGTGTATATATTCCTGACCAGCAAATACAGACAAGTTGACTTTGCCAACTCAGAGATAGATCAAGTTTGTTTCAATTTATCGATAAATTGGGAGCATTTTTAATATTGCTATATATATATATATATATATATATATATATAACAGAAACCCAAACATATTGTATAAATATCACAAATAACGCATAAGAAGCACAGATTTTGCTCACTAAAGCATATTTTCATATTGAAGAAGTTTAGAAGTTATGTGCAGGGCATCTGCTAGTCGAGTTCTTTCGACTACAGTTTTCTCACTTGTTTTCTTTGTAATTTGTGGTACAAGCTTACATTTTGGAATAACTTCAATAACATATTGATTTCTGTGCACACATTTTAAATAAATATATATCAAATTAATCACTGAATCAGATATTCCAGAGATTATAGCGATATATCGAGATGATATGGGAACAAGTGAGGTTAAGTTACTTCCATATGCCACAAACATTTAGAATGATGAAATAAGCAACACAGTTAGTAAACTATTCTCCCTAATGCAAGGTTTATTTATCTTGTGGATATCTCCTGGTCGATCGCACTCGTCTATATTTAATTTTTTGGCTTTTATTAAACTGTTTGTTTTGCTTGCAGAGGTGCCCACTATGCAGACGCTGGTCGTTTCGATCGGTGCATTGAGCTCTGGTCGTATGCCTTGACAATGCAACAGAAAATCTTGCAGCCACTGAGTCCGATGACGCAATCGTCGCTGCTGTCGTTTGCGGAGCTGTTTAGCTTTATGCTGGTGGAGGCGGGGCGTCTGTTGCCGCGCGGACGCATTGTGCCGCCAATTGAGGCGGACGGCATGCTGACCATCTTTCACAAGGCCGTGCTGGAGGTGGAGCGGGGCCAGGCATTTACATTGGAGCAGCAACAGCAACAGCAGCAGATGCTGCCGGCTGCCAGCAGCGGCATTGGAATCAGACAACTGACACAATCCCCATCCTCATCGTCGACAGCCACGTCGAACAGCTCCACATCATCATCGGCAACATCAGCAACATCAACCTCATCATCATCATCCACCTCAAGCTCATCGTCTGCAGCCTCGTCGACGACGCTGTTGTCGGCGCATCAGCACGACTGCAATCACGATCCCAATGCGCTCAGCCGGACTCTGGTCAGTGCCCTGCACATTGGCTGCCTGCTCAGCTCGCTGCTGGACTCGGACAGTTTCTGTCCGGATATGCGGCATCAGGTGATGAACGCCTTATATCGCCTCAATCGTCTCAAGGTGCATGTGCGCTCCGGTCGCACAGCCCTCCATTATGCCTGCTATCGCGAGGGCACCCTCGTCGGTCGCTATCCCTCCTGCCAGTTCCCATCGGCATCGCTAGCCAAGGCGCTGCTCGAGGTCGGTGCCGATCCGAATGCCGTTGACGATGCCGGCAATACACCCCTCCATCTGGCAGCCTCACTCCAGCTCTATGTCGAGCCACTTGCTCACACGCTCCTCGAGGGTGGTGCGCATTTGGTGAGTAAATATGTTTGTGCAAATATATTAAACATCATATATATCTATATATATGTGTACACGCAGGATACGCGGAACGATGCCGGCGAGACCTTTGAGACGCTGCTGGCGCCCACACCTCTACACAAAATCATCGATCCCATGAAGTACACATCGCTTGCGTGTTTGGCGGCGCGGACCATCAAACAGGAGGGCATCAAGTATAAGGACGCAGTGCCGCCGGCGCTGTACAAATTCATCGAGTTGCACTAGGCGAGCTGTTGCAGTTGCGAGTGTTTGCAACTAGAGAGAGACTCGAACATTTTTACCTGATCGCTCGAACGCCTGCCCGCCATCAAAGCCATGCCACGTGGATGGAGATAATACATACACACACACACACACACACACCTACTACTACTATTACTTATAAATATTTAGGAGCTGATGGGAGAGCGTTACTAATTACTAGGAACTGATTTGTGATGTTTGCAAGTGAAGTGCCCAATCCTGGTGCGGGCTGCGCCTGGGCGTAAGGATCAGGATTGAAAACAATTGAAAATTATGATGACGATGATGCTGAAGATGACAACGATTATGTTTACGATTAGAATATTAACAACGACAACAACAATTCAAATTTGCTGTTTACTATTTTGCTTGCAAAATGTTTATTTTCTGGTTTTCTTTTTTTTTAAATTGTGTTCTTGCTACTCTTTTCTCCTTTTTGTATGTATGAAATATGATAATAATATTATTATGTAAACGCCGTGTGTGGCGCAGTCGGGCAGCTAAAATAATTGCACACGCCTATTTTTTTATTGCGCTGACGCAAGGTCCTCATAGCTGTTGCGACCACGCCCATGCGGTGCACATTGTTATGCGTATTTAGAGTGTATGACAGTAAACCCCACCCTCCCCCATCCCACATCCCCATCCCCATCTCACACAGTCGCCTAAGCAATAAATGAGAACAGAGTTATAGAATTAGCAATTTAATTATCCATATTTATTGGTTGTTCCGATTCTCAATGCAGTCAATCGATTTATGATGCTGACCACGACTACGCTCCGCAAAAAATGAACTCAACACGTAGCTTATGCCTCAGGCTAACAACTAGAACTTAAATATACATTAGAAATACATTCAAATGCAATATATACTGTGTTAAGGACAAACAAAAAAAGAACAATGTGAAATGTAAAAAAAACACGAGAAGAACAAAAAATAACGAAACGCATACAAAATACGGAATTTTCAAGTCTATGAATGATGCCCTTTGGTTGTGCTTATCGAACGGAGACAATTGGCATGTTAATGTTATGCATTGGGGCGTGCCATATTTGCACCTGCCACGGGCCGCATTCGGTAACAACCGCCCGCACACTGGTGGCCACAACAAGTGGCACACTTGCAGCACGGCAAACCAAACGAGCAGATTTGTAGCACAATTTTGAGGAGTGATATCGAGATTTCATTTGAAAAGATTACTTTTGTTGAAAATTGTACAATATGTAATTTAATTTAAATTATTAAGATGCGCATCATGATTAGTATTCATTGGAAACTACATTTAAAATTAAATAAACCAAATTTTAGTTTTGCAAGTGTTTCCAATCAGTAGTTTTTGTTAACAAATTGCAAGCTTACCATGCATATAATTATGATTGATAAATGTAAACAAATTATATGCAACTTCTGATGCATTAGTATTATAACTCAGGAACTCTTTAAATAGCTCGCTAGTTCATAACACTTTTTCTGGCCGCCAGTGTAGCCGTAATATGATTGAATTATATTGTCATGCATACAAAAGCGTTTAAGGTACCATATATGTACATATATATATATATATATATATATATAGATATATGCATATATATGTTTGTGTATGTAAACACATACTTTGCGAGTGTGTGTGTGTATAAATATTGTATCTATGTTAAGTTATGCAAATTGTATTACCGCCTAGCCATGTAAGTTGTCCCATCAAACGGGGATAATGTCGAATTTGGCTGCATGGAATCAGCAATCGCTAAAGGGGGGAACAGATGGAATAGTTGCATAAGAATGTGTTGCTAATTCTTAGTTGTTATTTCTCACACTACAACAAAAAACCAGCTAATGCGTGTATATATCTATGTATATGTATATGTATATTTATGTATCTGTACACATTATCTATGCATGTGAAAAATTAGTTTACACAATTTCAATGCAAAAAAAAAACACACAAAAAACTGATAATTATATTTTCAACAAATACAAAATGCATTTTGATTTTTGCCTATAAAACCGAATGCCAGCTGCATTTGGACTCCAACAAAATGTGGTTTCTCTTGCTGGGCCTGTTGGCCATTGTGGGTGCTCAGGGCGCCGATTATTTCGAGAACTACTACAACGAGATCGATGCGGACGATGAGCAGGCGGATGTGAAGACCCGCAATGCAATGCGATCTCCGCTCCAACTGTGGCCCGCAACGAGGATCTACTATCGCCTAGCCAGCGATTATAGTCCGGAGGAGGCGTCCAATGTCCGCACCGCTCTGGCCACCTTCAACGAGCAGACCTGTCTGCGCTTTGAGGAACTGCCCGGTGCCGTTCCGGTGGGCAGTCGCTATGTTCACTTCAAGAAGTCACCTAATATGTGCGGCACTCGCGTCGGTTACAATCCTTTACTCCTCTTGGGCTCCGGTTCGCACGATGTCCATCTTACCGAAAAGTGCTTGTCAAAGATAGGCATCATTCAGCATGAGACGCTGCATGTGCTGGGCCTGTATCACGAGCAGAGTCGTCCGGATCGCGATGAGCATGTTGTCATCGAGTACGACAACATTCCGCGCAAATACTGGCCACAGTTCATAGCGATGACAGACTCCGCAACGACCACCCACAATGTACCCTACGACTTTGGGAGCGTTATGCACTATCCAAAGAATGCCTTTGCCAAGGATCCTAGCCTGCCAACAATTCAAGCTATGGCTGATGGTGTGCCCGTCGATCGGGAGATGGGCCAGGTTGTGGGTCCATCCGAGGGCGATCTCTTCAAAATCCGTATGATGTACAAATGCGATCAATCAATCTAAATGAATCACACAACAACAAGACAGAGAGTGCAACAGTTTTTCTGAGGCAATAAAAGATGCGCGCTTGCATTATTCATAAAAGCAACTTTCAGTTTTTTGCTTGTTTAGCATTTACTTTGAGCCAAATGCGAATTGAGCTACAATTTATGCTGTTTCTGGAAAGTCCTTACTTTTTCCTTACCACTCGCATACCACGAACGCCTTCGCCGTATGCTTCGTGCTTGTCACAGAAGGCGACTGCTTCCTCTGTGTTGGTAACTGGCCCATCTGTACCGAGCACAACGGGTACACCAGCCTCAATGGTCGCTTTTCGGGCAGCCATCTTGTCGCCCATGTTTGCCACCACCTTCGGCAATGAGGCGAGTACGAGGCCAGCTTGGGCGAAATCGCTGCGCTCAGAGAGAAAGGCATAGCCCGGATGCACTGCATCAGCATCGTGTTCCTTACAGATTCGTATGATCTCGTACGATTCTCCACTGGTGCCAGGCCCTTGCCGACTGAACACGACTCGTCTGCCTTCTGCCGATGCATAAGCATTTTATCCTGCTCCGAGTAAATGGCCACCGACTTGATTCCAAGCTCGGTGCAGAACCGGAATACTCGTATTGCTATCTCGCCTCGACACATTGTCGCAAATAAATTTTGAATTTGTTCCTTATGAAGAGCAATGAACATTAAAGTATAAATTATTTTTTACCTTGTCCTTATGAGACTCCATTTTTTTCATTGGACCTATTGAAAATGTGATCAAAGATAAGGAACGATAATGAAGCTGTGCAAAAGAAAGCATCGCTGACCCCATAAGGCATACCTATTCCTGATCAGCTTCAAGACTAGAGTCAATTTAACCTCGTTCATCTATCCAGAGGCTGCATATTTGGAACATAAGTTCACATATACCAAGGACAGATCTGTTTTTATATATAGTTTTTTGGTTTTTAAATTGATATATAGATTATTCAGACAACTATACACATTTCTGATAAGAAACACGGATTTTTCGATTATATCTAATATTTTTGCAAATATATTATTAACTTTGGAATGCAAGATAATATTTATGCAATGTAATAATTTTTTTTTTATCAAACTCATTAGAGGCGGGTCCACAAATATGAATAACATTAAGCTTTTATATCTTTTTTCTTCGATAGCAGCAATAAATCGGTTATATTTTTAATTAATAACTAGCTGAACTTAGTTCTCACTAACAGTTATGGGTTGATTAGTTTCGGCATTCATTTCATACTGCCCACGAAGCTAAATAGGTGAAAGAAAAAATGTAAAAAAAGAAATATAAATAAATATTGGCAAAGGTACGTCGAGTGTGGACTCTTTCTTGTATTGGTTAAACACACGAGTTGTATTCGAATCCATTTAATATTGTGTCAGTGTCAGTTAGACGAATAGGAAAAAGTGTTCGGTAAACATCGGCCAATGGGATGAGGGTGGGGGTTTAGTAGTGCGAGCTTTGGTTTGATCTGGGCAGACAGCCAAAGAACTTAATGTGCCATAAGTGCTTAAACATTGCAAATGTCTGGATGCCAAAGTGTCTATCCTTGTCTTGCACTCTGCGCTCGTATGTGTGTGTGTGTGTGTGTGTGTCTGTCTGTCTGTTTGTGTCTGTGTCGAAGCGCAAATATTTGATATGAAAAGCATTTAAAGCATAAATTAAATTAACTGATTTGCAGCAGTTAAAATTCGTTCTAAATCTGTAAATGTGCAAGTAAAAAAAAATTAAAATGAAAATAAGTAACGGTAATCATCAATGATGTCGAAAGAGTATATGCATATTAGATGTGCGCCGGCAATTGTGTTAAGAGAAAGAGTGCGTGAGAAAGAGAGGAGGGAGAGAGTGTGCCCGTCCAACAGGAAGTTCGAAAATTCAAAAGAGCGCATTGGAAGCGAACGCACACATGTTGACTAAGCCTTGCTCCACTGTGCTGGCAATCAAATAGCGAAAGCTCTCTCTCTCTCTCTTGTTAGAAAGCGCTTTGGCTTTGGCCGCTCTTCGGCAGTTAGCTCGTCGGCTCTGCTTGGGTCGCTTGGTCCACTCGTTTGTTGTGGCTTACTTCGAGTGCCTTGTTTCAGTATATTTAGTGCAGTCGTTCCGTTCGGTCGTTCTAACGGTGTAATCGCTTTGCTTTGGCCTAGTCTAAAGACAATTCACAATCCACTTTTTACACCCACACAGTCAGCCAGCCAGCTCAAACATACTCTCAGTGTGTGTGTGTTTGTGTGTGTGTGTGCGTGCTTGTGCTTCAGGTGCGGCAACGAGTTAAAAGTAAAAGTTGCTCAATGTGCATAATAATAGTAAATAAATAATAAAGCTAAAACAGCAGCCAACACATAAGAGAGGCCATGAAAGAAGAATAAGAAGAAGGAGAAATAGAGAGCAATTAAATATGCAACACTAAAGTGCCACAAGGAAGCATAGTGCGTAAACAGTGTTTGAAAACATCAAGATAGTGATTATTTTGTGCTCCGATAAAGGTGGTCAACATGTTAAAAGTCCTCAAAATGCTTTAAAATGTCAAACATCACTTCTTTTTTTTTGCATTGTTTAAAAACAGTGGCTGCCAGATTTCATCACATCTCTCATCACATTTTATGCACGTGGGCGTTTCGGTCAGCGAAGGACAACCATGGAAAAAATATTACCCAACTTTTGTTTTGATTTTGTTGTTTAACCTGAAGGCCGCCTCAAAATAACTTTTGCCATTTTTCGTTGCCAGGTGTTGGGCAATGCGCCATAAAAGTATAAAACAAAAATAAAAATAGCTCCCTTTAAAAATCAATTCAGCAAGAGTTTCAATTGATTGAAATATCCTTGATAACTATTCATTTTTGACGTGTATAAACTAAATTGGAAAATTATGCAAATGAATTGAAGTAAATGAATAGTTTGCCGTGTGCTCTGATAAGTTTATTCAATAATTGAATAAATATTCTTTAAAAAAAAAATTACAGAAAAAAAAAAAAATACTTCAATTACACAGTGAATAAACCGATTTTCGAGTAACTTTCTGGGCAGTTTGTTGGGTCACCACGGACCCAAAAAGCTGTCACATAAATTAACGGCAAAAACAATACCATCACAATTTGCAATTCCAATAAAATCGCTGGGGCGTTGGGACAGGTGGACAGTAGGGCCGGAAACTGGGTTCAGGGCTGGCACACACACCTGCCCTGTAGAAAAAAAGGGTTAACCAAGCCATTTTTACGCCGCATTTTATGCTGTGGGTTTTTTTTAGCTTCTGTTGCCGGCCTTCAAATTTCCGTGAAATTTTAGCCATTTTCCTTTGGTTGTTTTTCATCAGATTTTAAAGCATTTTGGTTGCAGTGCACAAAAGATTCAACTCAAGAACAATTTAACGGCAACGGACAACGGACAACGTTGTTTAACAATCGGAATAACAAGTTCAGTTAACCCGTGACAATAACAACAATAACAACAAAAACAACCACAACAACAACAACAACAATATATAAATAAAATATCACCAACAGCAACAACTACAAAAGGTATATTATATAAGGTAATTAGTCATCATATATTTTATATTTTATTGCTTGGAAAATTCAGTTGTATTAACTCTCACCTCGCAGAAAAGCAAGTGGGACGACCACAAAACGGGGTCCAAAAGGGGTTAGGGTGGGAGTGGAGGTTGTTTATTGGTCAGCTCCAGGCAACTGGCTTATAATTTTGGTTTGTTTAACTTATTTTGCGGTTTATTTGATGATGACACACAGCGGTTGGTCAACTGCCGCTGCGGAGCGGGTTGTCCCTCTTTTCCCCACCCTCGGTTTGGGGCCAACACAATTGAGGCAACTTCTTAAGGCGTTTCTGAGTTTTGATATGAGGCAAGGATGAGAACAGGAAGCAGTTGCCCTTGGAGACCCGTAGATAAAACCCCTGCCGTAATATGCGGATGTACTTAGACTATATTTTGAACAATATCGAATTGATTGTGATCTTAATATGGAGATATACACTAGACCATATGGAAACTATATAGAATTGATTGCGATCGATGAGAAGATATAGCCAACTTAATTTTGATAACTATATATTTTATTTATTAAGCACACTCGTTACTAAGAAGGTTGACTTAAGTTTATAATAGCTGCGTTTTTATTTAATGATTTTGTATACCATTTAAGTTTGGAACCTATTGAAAGGATATATGAAATTGATTTGACAGAGAACGAAAAATAAAAGAAACTTAGAGTCTATGGGATAAATATTCTGATAGCCTAAAAAAAACCTAATAATGATTTTTTTAAACAGAACATTTTTTACCAAACAATAAACAATTAATATAGTCAAGAAAATTCATCTTTATGAAGTTTTATTACTATAAAGTCGACTATTATAAAACAAACAGACTTTAATTAACGGAAAGGGTACTTCTATGTATAATTAATACAAATAATTAAAATGCCAACGGAAAGGGTACTCCCATTTCAGTTTGTGTGTTTTTTAGTCTTATCGTATCGCCTAAAACCCAATAAAAGGTGTTAATATGGAAAATTAATTGGAAACCAGCATAACATTATTGCGGAAGGGGATGTCAATCTGTTAATTAAATTATACATCAGCAATTTAAGAGCGGGAGGAGTACGCAAAGTGTTTATCATTATTAAATTATATATGTGAAAATGCATATAAATATTGTTAATGAATGGAAAAGAATGAAATAATGAATTAATATAATAGAACATTTAATAAGTTTAGCTTTTTCTTTTTAAGAGAAGAATATCATCTTTATACAATATCACTGCAGCTAACAATAAATAAAATTAATAATAATAAAGTAATAGACAAAATTGCTATTTGGAAAACTGATTTGTCAATTTAACTTTGAATGAATAAAAGAGTTCTTCATGAATACGAAAATCATCCGAAATATATTCGATTCCAAAACGTAGTTTGATAGCGATCGAAAAGTTTGCAGAATTTCACAGCACTTTGTTGACTAACGTCACCAGAAGGAGTTAGTGTTAGAAAATGCAGCACTTATAGCTCTGTCCACAAAAAAACCCCCTATATACATAAAAGCCAAGACTTCCCGTTGTCTTAAAATGCGTTTTAGATCAATGTTTTGAGTTTAATTTTCACAAAAAATCTGTATGCTTTTTTATGGTTGTCCAGAGGACGCCCAAAAAGAGGTCAGGCAATGCCCTTGTCTGCTCCAAAAACCTGAATACATAATTGCGCAAAGCATTCAAGGTAAGAAAGGCAGACAAAGGTGTCACTTATCCGCCAACAAAAACAGATTCTTTGAAAACATATTTAACATTGTCACTTTAACCTTCGGAATTGTGCACAAAAACGAAATAAATTGTGGAATTTCGTTATCTTTTTTTTTCAATAGAGATCAAAAGTGAATAATATGAGTGCATATTTGCATCTGACTTGGATTGGCTTAATTTTCAATATTCATAGAGTGTTGATATTTTTACTGTTATTATTTGTATGTATGGTTACATTTTTTGCATGGCTAAATCGGCTTAACCCATTTTTGCAGTGCACTTATGTTATGAGTAGTTAGTTGAATATGGATTTTAAATAGATTATTTATTAACTACGTTTCGTCATATATATATATATTTATTGTCAACTTGACGATATACAAAATGACATTATACAAAAACTTTGGGTTCGTTGCCTGCCACGAGCCAATTTTGTTGCAAAAAGACCGGACACGTTAAGCAAACAAAAGGCTGTGGCATTAAAAAATACCATTGTGCTGTTGCGTCCAATAAAATTGTGAATTTATTATATTATTATCATATTCGATATACATTGCAACAAAAGAACTGGAAATGGCATAAATGACAACCAACAACAGATGGCGCAACATAATTAAAGTAAATTTATAGTTGGCCAAATGCATGTATTGTTTTTAATCAAATATAATTACGCGGCTTGCATATTTCATTAATAAATTGCAAGGAGATACACTGTAATTTATATATACATATATCTTTCATGTGCGTAAATTTTGCCAAAAGGGAAGCGGATACAGGATACAAAAAATGTTTCACAGTGCCTCGGACATATTGCGGTTTTGGCCGGGACGTGGCGACAGCCAGTTTTTAATGGAAATTATAATGAAGCGATGTGCTTTAATTATGCATTGCGAGTGAGTGGGTGAGTGGGTGGGTGGGTGTGTGGGTGGCCCAGTGATGCCGAGCCACTTACAACTTAATGCCTCATCAACGTGACGAGCTTACGCTGCTTAACCCACTGTTGCCCACGCAATTTCAACCTTGACACTAATTATGACTAACAAAAATAGCAGCCGTTCGCTTACCTTGCAACCCCCCCCCCCCCCCCCACACCACCCCAGCCACCTTCACTCGCCACCATTACAAATGCTTTATTGTTGTGGCCTGGCAGCCAGGCAAAATGTAATTGCTGACTTCTGCTGACTGACGTGAGGCGCGGGCATTCTAGCGTTGCACTCCAGTTTCCCATGTGGCATGCAACAGCTGCGTCTCTGCTTTTGACAAATGCATTTCAAATTACTTTTTTCGTTTTATTTAAATCTCAGCTGATTTTCGTTTATTATTCTTAACTTTTATTCCCTGTTCCAATTAAATATGGGAAAAACTATAATGAAGTTGTGCAAAAGTAGATGTAGAAAGTAGCATGATTGCCCCCATAAGGTATATATGTATATATATTCTTGCTCAGCATCCAAAATCGAGTTCAAGTTTATTTCATTTTATAGAAACAAGTCGTTTTCCGATAGCAATAAAAAACAGAATAATAAATATATAGTTCAATTGATATATGAGATCCCTGTAACTATCAAAATTGTATTAAGATCGGATAAGAAACACAGATTTTATTAATCAAAACATATTTTCAGCTAAGTGGTCGGTATCTACTCGTCGAGCACTCTCGACTAGAGAATCCTAATATATTTATTTTTGTTTGATGAACACACTTTTGTAGCTTGATGTCAGTTGCTGTTCAGATGTTATTCGGATTAAAGATTTGTTTCCTGGACACTTTAAGATATGGTTATATATTTATATTTATTTATTTATATCATGTAAACATAATAATTTACAGTTAGCATCACAAGCATATTGTATTATTAATTTTTTAAGATACTGCTTATGAATTTGTTGACTATTTTTTAAGTTAATTGGAACCTGTTAATTATTTTGTCAAATTGAAGAAAATAATTTTTAATTTTTTTTTATATTTTTTTATCCATCAAAAATATGATTCCATAGTTTTCCCTGATTTTATTTTTGTTTTTAGTACAGGGTATATTTATAGCTGAGACCTTTGAAGTTCGCACTATTTGACAAACTCTACTGGATGAATTTTTTATTTTTTTTTGCAGACTTATTGCAAATTTGGTCTTAATATCAAGTTATTAAGTTTTTAAGCTCGAAAACTCATCTTGAAGCAACCAAAAAATGTTGAAGTACTTTTGTAGTGTATTTAAACTATTAGCTTATGTTTATTAATATTAATAATTATCTTTAGCTAGCGTACATTTTTGACGATTAATTTTAAGCATCAACGAAAAACTTTCAAAGTGCTTCAGAATGAAAAGTTTTAATAATTTGGTTTACTTTGATGTTGATGTTGCTACTAAGAGTTAAATAGACTGCTTAAAAGTTTTATGCGTTTCACTTATTGTTATTAAAAACCAAAATAAATTAATAAGTATGAAAAACTTTATTTTTTTGCAGAAGCTCTCAATTAACATAGTTTCAAGTTGAAAAACAAAAGCCTCTAGCATAAATATTTAATTTGACTTTAATTTTTATAATATAGCTGCACAGTTTCAAAATTGGGAATTCCACACAAATTGTAAATTTAATTATATATTGTGAAACAGGCACTTAAAAGAAAATCCCATTGATTTCCATTACAACATTTTTGCGTATCAAAACCAGAATGCCTCCTTCGTGTACATCAGTTTTGATTATCATTTTAGGGAGCAACATATCCGTCCGATGGAAACATTTCGCATTTTGTGTATATACTTATATATGAATATATATTCGTCAGTTACAGAAAGACATTCATAAAGCAAACAAACCGAGGAGACGAGCGACGAGCGAGTGGCAGCTATAATATAAAATATCTGCCTCGTCCTGCACCTACACAAATACACACGTATATATATATATATACCCATACCCACATGGCAACAGCACGTGCCGGCACACACACACACACACACACATACACGCACCCACACAAATTTCCATTTATTTAGACTTTGACATTTGAATTTTTAATGAAATTCCAAACATTTTGAACGCTCACATCTCACAAACTGTGTTTTTATTATGCTTTCTATCGTTGCAGCTGCTGTCGCCGCTGGAACAATAAAGAGGAGACCGAGGAGCTGTGCTGGGGACGAAGGACACTCGCAATCAGTACGCTGTGCCGGCCGCTAATGAAGATGAAGTGATACCCAGTGATATTGTGTTAAAGTGGAATTAAATAGAATATAAATCGCTGGAAAAATGACTGCGATTTCTCAGCACCAGCCGAGCAGAACAAATGCAAAGTAGTTTGCAAGCAGGCAGGGAGGCAGCCCAAACAGGACTAGGCACGAACAGCGCAAGCCAAGTAAAGAATTGAGATTGGTTGTAGCTGGCTGTCCAAGGAGCAAGCGAGTCCCACCCAAGCCGAGCAATTTGTTAGACGGCTCGGCAATTTCACGCATCGCGGCAAGATGGCAGGCGCTAATAAGGCGGCCAGCCACGCCCCTAACATATATAGCCCAAAAAATGCCCCCACTCGCAACTAGATTCAAGTGCGCAGACAAGCTAAGGACGGGCGTTTGACTCACACTCACTGACTGACTGACTGACTGACTGACTGACTGACGGGCAAAGAATAACCCGCAAGGACGAGTGAAATATGATGGCAACTTTTCAAATGGAAACGCGCCAGCGAACGAATTTAAAACAACGAGCTAAGCCGCGTCAAAGGCAACGTTTTACGGATTTGGGTGGCAATTCGCTGCCGCAGCTGGAGAAGGAGGCGTCGGTGGACCAAATAGCAGCCACGAATTGCACACGACTATGGCCAACCTGCGCCTCCACAGCAGCCAGCAGCAGTAGGCGCAGTAGCAACACCACCAGCACCACCACCACCACCATCAGCACAACCGTTGACTGCAGCAGCTGCCAGCGAGCACTGATAATGCTCAGCATGCTAGTCGTTGTCATCGCTGTGATATCTGGCAATGGAGGTAAGTATTTCTGACCTACAACCAAAAAAATAAAAATAAGCAATATCTTCTCCAAAATTTCTTAAAATGTTGAATGCTCTAGTCGAGAGAGCTCGACTGTGAGATATCTCGAATATAAGTTTGTTCAATTTGGAAGCACATATCTTACCCAATCTTAATGAAATGTTCACAGCTTATAAAAAATTTGTCTGTGTATATATATGAAATATTAATTGCTTTATCTGGACAATTGTGTCTTTTATTGCTTATATATATTTACGAATCGAGGGCAGTAATTTATCAAATAAAATAAACTTAGTCTGCGAATGGTACACGAGATTTGAAATCTCGAGTCTCTGAGATCGACTTATTAATTTAGGTGGACAGACGGACATAACTGTCGATGCCGATCAAGATTATGTATACTCTATATGGTCAGACATACTTATTTTAGCTTTTCACAAACTTTTGATATTTTTAATGGGAAAACATTTTTAAAACTGTTTCTCAGAAATAAATTTAAAAGATTTCATTTTTATTTAGAAATAATAGCCTTGGCTCTTAGAAAGACAAGCCAGTACATTTTTAGGCTCAAACTCTCATTTATAATTTTAAATTTATTAAAATAATAACAAAACTGATATTTATTTATTCTTATAAAAACTTGCTTTTTTCAAACTCTCCTTAAACACCAAACATTTTTATGAAGACATCAGAAAGATAGGAATCGTAAAAGCTTATTACAAATTATTATAAACAATTATAAGTTAAAAAATATTAAAAATCTAAATTAACATTGATATCAGCTGATAAGGTATTTTTCTAGTAAATATTTTTTCCAATGGGAATAAGCACACCCATTTTAATTTTCATCCTCATTCTCATCCATATTTTCATTTTCATTTTCATTTTCGTTTTGATTCACATTTTCTCGTTTTCTTTTTCAGCGGCATCCTGCTCAGTTTTGACAGGGCCGGGTTTTAATCAAATTTCGTGCTCCAGTTTCGCCTCGAGCCTTTCGCTAGCAAATTGCAATTGTTGTCAAAATTGATTTGACCAATTTCATTTATTGATTACGATTTTCGATATCATTCATTTCGTTGTCATGCCCAATGAGTCAGCATGAATGGAATTGGGCCCTGCCAACTCGGCATTTTTCAACATTTCACTCGGCCTTACATAATGCCGGCTGCCGTCTGAGTTCGTCCTGAGTTTTTAGGTTAGGTAATTAATTTTGTGTGCCTCTAAAGTCTTGGGAAATCAATGTTTCAGTCAGCCCAGGCCAGGCCAAGCCAGGCCAAAACATGCCCCGGCCCCAGTAGTTGTGGCTCGGCGTATATCAAATTCCCCAGCGATTCTCATGGCCTGATTGAGTGAGGATTTTAGTCAGTCCTGCATGACTAACTGCACTCGACTATGTCCCTCTCTCTCTCTCTCTCTCTCTCTGTGTCTGTTGGTGTGTGCGTGTAGTATGGCATTCATTTTTCATATGCCGTGTGCTTGCTTAATGACAAGACTGCCATTTGGGCCTTGGGCCACCTGAGTAAAGCAGATATCATCATTAGTCTTTAATGAACGCCGTAGTCAAAAAAATGCAAAATGTTTGATTTGATGCTGTTTGCGAGCTTCTGCAGAAATTCGATTATTTTAATTGCCTTTGTTAATTGTTGCTGAGTAACTGCAAAAGTCAATTTATTTATGTCAAATACTTTTCCTCTATAGCTTTTGTGAAATATTTCAACATTTTTCTGCATATTCAATCGATCTAATTAAAAGGAAGGGAAATGCAGACTGGTCGAAAAAGTTTTTGATGCCGAACAAAATGCCACAAGGAAATCGTCTGCACAATTGTCAACTTGCAAAAGTCGGGAACCCCAATCAAAAAGAAAGTCGAAAGAACAAATATTCAAATAACACGACAGCATACGACTTCCCTCATTTAATTTAGCGCATACTTTGCACAATTTTATGTGCCAAACAAAAAGACAACAGCAATAAAAGATCCGCATCAGCACAAGCGCTATATACCTTTAAATATTTAAAGAACTTTTTTTTTTTTTGACTTGTTTGCTGTTTTTGTTAGAATCATCGGGGAGGGTGGGGGGACGACCAAGCAACAAGGTTTTCTAATTTTTAAGTGAATTTAAAAATTTAAAAGTTTTCGAGACGTAATTTTAGCCGAGACACAAACACACAGGCACAAATAAGCCCACACGCACACATACAGAGAGCAAAAAGTTTTGACATTTCAAATGTTTCTGACAGCAACAGTTACAACAACAACAATAGGAATAACGTCATGTTAATAACATACATACATAACTACAACAATTTAAGCAGTAACATGAAAAAGAAGAAGAACAGCAACAACAACAACAACAACTACAGCAAGCAGTAGCTGAGCAGCAACAGGAAAATGCCCTGCGGTCGGCTCTTGTTTAACGCTAACGCTGACGTTGACGTTGACGCTGACGTTGACGTTGACGTCGTGAAGTCGGAACACGACCCGGCATATGACTTTTTGATTTCTGCAGGGCGCTTTTTAAACAAGTACCGTATATTGAAGATCTAAATTTATGTGGCTGCTGCTGCTGTTGCTGTTGTTTTCGTTTTTGTTGTTTTTCCTCTGGTTGTTCTTGTCTGCTGTTGGCATTGGCCGCATTAGCGTTGCGGCTGCCGCATCCCAAGCAGTCAATTTATTTTAATTTCTAGCCAGCGGCTCTTTATTTATCATCATGTTGTTTTGCTCCGACAGAGGCAGCCTGCGCATATATATGTATATAAATATTGAATCGCACGGGCAGTTGGGACTTTAGCGTTGCAGCCAACTTATTAGCAACATTGTGTTTGCTTGCCTTGGCAATTGAACGGCGCACTTGGATGGCCAACGCATACGCAAAATGCTGCTCCAGCTGCCAATGCTGACTACTGCCAGGACATGCGACGTAGCTGGCCAATGCATGGCCAGGGGCGATGGTGGATGGCTAAGAACAAGCAAGCGTGCTACATAAATTGTATGTGTAGTGAGTACAGTGAGAGAAAAATTTGATTTTTAATATAAAATTGAGTGTTTGCAATCCTAGTAAAATGTATTTAATAAAAAAACGATTCACATAAAGTGTCCACAGCACAAACAGACCCATCGTAAGCAAGTAATTACGCAAATAAATGTTTTAAATAAAGAAAAAGGTTCGATTTAACATATTTTTATTTTATTTTTATAAAACTCAGTATTATTTCTTTTATTATTGTGAATATAAATATCACACAATAGCCCATTTATTTTTAGTTTTCAGCTTTACATGTAAAATAGAGAAAATATTTGTATCTAAGCTTTTTAGCACAAACTATTTTGACCATGTCATTATATATTCGAGTGTTTATTCTTAGATAGTTTAATCCTCACTTGAAGTATGTTTCGTACTACTACTTTAGATAGCAAACACTAAATTCAAACTTGAAATGAGCTTAAAATACTCGACTTTAGAGATAGAAGAAGAAAGAAGAAGAAAGAAGAAATAAGCAGAAATTGTGAGTTTTGCTTACGAAATATTTTATTTTTCTGTCTGTGTGTGCAAGGGTATGTGTAAGGGTATGGGTGTGTTGTTGTGTGTGACTGACAGTCTTGAGCCAACGTGCACAACATGTTTAATCTAATAAAGTCGCTGGCTGCCAACTATAAAATGGTCGCCAGCTCACAGCTCGCCCTTGCGCTATAAAAACTCTCTGCTTGGGCGTAATAAGCGTATCAAGTGTCCAACACACAAACACACAAGCACATACACTTAAGATATAAAAATAAACACTCACGGACATATATGAGCTTGTGTATTTGTGTTTGAGTCTCAAGCAGACGAATCGGCGTCATCCACATCGTCCTTGCTGCTTGCTGGCTGGCTGCTAAGTGATGGGATAAATGGCGGTGGATAAAAATTGGTCGTAACTACGACAACAACAGTAAGGATCCAAGTGGCTTTTACTGTGCTATAGTTGTGGCAAAAACATGAAAATTTGATAAACGTAAAGCATACTCAAAAAAACACACACACACACACACACACACACAAATAATAAAACGTAAAAAGCGCAAAACAAAAGTTTATGCCCCACATACGATACGCGAATACCAACGAGTGTTTCTGAGTGTGTGTGAGTGTGTGTGTGCGTATGCGTAATTTGCTAATTACCCAAATGGTTGAAAGGTATTCGAGCCAAACTAGCTCAGCATTTGTGTGCGTGTGTGCGTTATCGATGGAAAGCAAACAATGCTGGGTTCGGGTTTAAATTCACAAAAGTTTAACATGTGCTCTTTTGGTCGGGGCTAAAAAGTTGAAAACCAGTCCGACGCTGTTATGGCCAAAAGTGAACTAATTGAACAATTATGGTAACGATATTGCATATGATGGCATCAATTTAAGTTACTAATTTGATCTTGGTGGTGGTAAAGTCATTTGCATATTGCTTTTTGTAGCCATTATAAAGCAATCACTTGAAGTTATCCACTTAACCGGAATATATATTTTGCTAGCATCTTTGACAATTTTGCAGGCTATGAAATGCAGTTTATTGTGATTTGGCCATTTGCCAGGTTATTTTAGCCAAGTTGGAGCTTAATGACTTTTCGACTTGGGGAATATCCAAGTTTTTCACTTGCGCATAAAACTCTTTCACTTGATTGCCATTTTATTTTCAAGTCATTTTGTGCACATATTTCTGAAAATTATCAAAATTATAAAACTATTCAAACTTCTCTAACGGAATTTCAAACAATTTTCTAAATGCCAAAGGTGAAATATATTGCGTTTTTATTATTAATACTTCTTAATCAGTCCAAATAAGTATCACGCTGGGTTCTTTTATACTACGATATATTTTGACTATCGTCGAGATTCGACTTCAACTGTGGAGTTTGAGGCGTCATACATTAGACGTAATATATATACATCATATTACTTGGTACTGTTATCTGGTCGTTCAAGACCAGAATTCCATTTCCGCTTTATTTACTAGGCATATTACATGTCAACTGAAATGATTTCAGTATTACATATGGTGAAATCAATACGGAAATGAAAGTCAGAACATTTGCAAATACGAAACGGATGCAATTACAATAATGATTTCCTCAGGCACACATGCAATAAACGGGTGTGTGTGTGTGCGTGTGTGTGTGCGAGGAGACAATTGCTTGGCATTTAAAATTTGTGGTATACTTTATGGGGCAATTTAATTGCATTTCATATTGCGAATATTTGGCAAATACTCAACATTTTATGTATTCATTGCAGTGCTTGCCGCCCAGCGGGACTCATATAAATCAAAGGATGTGAGCAGCAGTAATAATGCCATACCAAATGAGGGCGATGCGGCTGCAGCTGCTGCTGTGAATGGTGTTGCCGGAACCGGAAGTATGACAAGCAATACTAACATCAACGGAACCCATACAAATAGCCATGTTACAGCCACCGGCTCAATGACAACTGACATTAGCTCCAGCTCCAGCTCCAGCATCAGCACCAGCTCCAATTCGAGCTCTGGCTCCGGATTGGGGGCACCAACAACAACAACAACTACAATAAGTGGCATTGCCAGCGGCAGCCTGCACAAGGGCAGCTCAATCGCATCACTTGCAGCCGCATCCGGCATAAATCGCAATAGCATCGATCTGATTGACGACTCTCGCAATAGTGGACCCTATTTCGATAGGAACGCTTCGAAAAATGTCACCGCGCTGCTCGGCAAAACGGCCTATTTGAATTGTCGCGTCAAGAATCTGGGCAACAAAACGGTAAGTTGGCAAAAAAATATAAATCATTTAACTTGTTAAGCCTTACCCCTAAAACACAACCAAGGCAACAGTTTGTGCAATTGTTATGTCATTATGTGCCATCAAAATGCCATTTGTAATGTGTGTGTGTGTGTGTGTGAGTGGCTGTGTGTGTGTCTGTTACATTTGCATGTTTTTTAGCTAATTAGCACGTAAACTGCGCCCACATGGTGGCTTTGGCTAATTGTTCCGCTGCCAAAACAAAATGATTAATTATACCGAAACAGGAAACCGATTTTACTTTATTCAACTTTTAGCGCTTCGACTTCGTCGTCGTGCTGTGCGGAAGGAAATGCCGCAAACATTTCACAACACTCTCTCGCTCTCTCTCTCTCAGCCTACACTTCCGGCCTAGGCTGCCAAACCAGCCAAACAAACCTGGCAAACTATTCAAATCGACTCCTGAAACGCTTCGCAAACAGCAACAAAAAAAACGAAAAAATAATACAAATATGCAAAAGCTTCCATTTTGCTTCAGCTTGGGTTTTTTTTTTTTTTTTTTGGGTTTTAGTTTTGCTACCTGCGCCGTAGTCATTGGGTTTCCGTTACTTCCTGTGCGGCCCGTGCTTATTTTCCGATAATAATATGTTACATGTCTGCCTGGCATTACTCCTCCCTCCCCCTTCCTCCACTCACTTGCATTGTGTGTGTGTGTGTGTGATTAGGTGGTTAGATGGCTAGATGGCTAGATGGGAAGTCCGTAGATGGCATAGACTCGTCTGCCTCTGCTGTTTGAGTTGCGGTTTCGAAAACTAATTTGCGTGATTATTAAATTCGAACGGCCCGTCTTTGTATACTTGTGGGTGGTTGAGCAATGGGTGGTGAAAAGTTTTCGGGTGCCGTCTTATATAGCTTTCAACACATGCAGATGTGGGTTAGGTAAAGGTCGGTTCAGGTTTTTGGGTCAGCCTGGCCAACCGAATGGTTGGCAACTTCATTAGATGCGTATTAGTTGGATAACTTAATCGATCCTCAACAGACAAGCGACGAGTTAATTAACGCTCTTTGCATACTTTTCACCTAATTAATTATAAATTCGCACATAGGTTCATAAAATTGAGCCAAATAACATTTTGTTCCTTCCACCAGCTAAACATTATCTCAACGCTCATTAATTTTTCGTATTTTAAAAGCGGCTTATCTATAAGCAGACTAAATTTGGAATTGTTTTTATTGTACAATTTAATGAGATGCATAAGATATTTATGTTCACTCAGGCAAAAAATTACATCAACTTAATTTTAATTTATTTACTTATCTGATTGTGTTTTTGTGATTCAGACAAAATTATAATTACACATGGGTAGGGAAGAGACGTTGCACCAACCATGATGATAACAGACTTATGACGGATCAGCTGAGAACATTTTCAATGTGCAACTCAATGTTCGATTGTTATTATTAGTTTAAATTCATAATATTTAATTAAATTTAATTAATTACATTTTTTGCTTGCATCACACAGTTGGGTTGATAATTTCCCAACTTCTCATAATTTTCCACACCGTTATCCAAATTTCTTGAAAGCATTAAGGCAAAATTCATTTGTTCGGGTTGTCAGCCGAGAATGTAATTAGCTTTCACCTTGCGGCAAGCCGCGGCAGCAACCACAACCCCAACTCAAATCCCAACCCCAAAATCGCAAACTTTTCAACTCCATTTCCGTCTGAGTGTACCCCGACCTCCTCCAGCCTAACGAAGTAATACATCATTGCTGCTAAGATTTGGCAAGCAACTGGGGACAACTTAAGCCAGCCGACAGATAAAAAATCGGAGGTGTTAGCCGCCTTCTGTTTTATGTGCGCCGTCGAGTAATGATAAACAGGGAACGGATGTTTATGTTTTCTACATTATTAATAGCGTTTTTCATTAGACTCGCAGTCGGAGTCGGCATTTTACGGGTACTGCTGCTCCTCCTCCTGCTACTGCTGCTGCTGCTGTTGCTGCCTCTCCTGATAACAGCATGCGAGCGGTAATGAGTTTTAAAAGGCGGAGCTCTTTTTCTTAACTCCCCGACGCAAAGAAAAGCGCTTTTGAATAATTCAAAGCTAAAATAAAGTGCACAGCTAAAGTTTAAGCATGTAATCATTTTCGATGATGTTCAGCAGTGCGACTGTGAGATGCCCTGTAAAAAACGGCATTTTTCAAATTGTTTTCTGATATTTATATGACCAAAGACATTACTTTCATGTTCCAGCTCAGTTAACATCAAAACAAAACACTTAATAAAGCCTGCCAAATGTGTTCTTTGTTGAAATTTGGTTCATGTCAAATTGGCTTCGTATCAAATGAAATTTGAGATATTTTTAACGATGCTTTATTGCTGATGAAAGGCATATTATGCGCATTTAACTACACCACAGCAAACACTGGGTATAAAATAACAAGCGTCTAAGCAAATTTTAAAGCATACTTTTCAGCGCACTGCAAATTGAGCTATAAAAACGTCAAAGATTTTTCGTTGATGTTCTTTGCCCAGCAGCCAAAAATATTCCTATATATATGCAATCGATACAACAATTTTACGATACTGTAAACACGCATAATACGCATAAACTTGGGGAACATCGAGAGGTCGTCGAATGAATTTGCTGGTTTTGCTTGAATGGATTGGAGCGGGTGATGGGAAAACTGAAAGTAAATTTTAGCGATTGGTGTCAGCCACGCTAAAATTGGGGGCATGGAATGTGCTGCGCTTCTGAATTGAACATGGATTTTGCGTGCGCTTAAGAACTGCTTGAGCATTTGGTGTTAATTACATTAAACTTTATTCAGGTAAAACTTTAGCCTAACATTGCGTCAGTCTGCAGCACCTGGCGAAGAACATTGTCAGAGTCTGGGATGAGTAACCATGGAGCCATTGAATTTCCATCCAACTTCTGAGTTTCTTGTCCATTAACTTTGCCGTCACTCTTTGTTGTCAGGCAGCAGCGGCAGCATGTTGCTAAGCTGGTGTCATTGAAATTGAAAACGAAAATTAAAATGAAAATAAAAATGCACACAGCTGACGTATGACACGCGACACTGTTGGGAAGGGATGGGTGTAGGGGTGGGTGGGTTCGTTTGTCCACACCCCTAAATCACAGTCACTTAAAAAAAGTTTGAGCTTAGACACGTTAACAGCAGGTGGTTGCCAAACAGGTGTGCATTAGCAAGGGCGTGGCCCACCACCACCAGCACCACCAACACCATCCTGTTGCCATCAATTTTGCCTCGAGGCAGCAGCAAAGTTGCCGGCAGTCACATTGATAAGGGTAGGCTGTGTTTGTCTTCGACCCTTCAGCGAGGGCGTCACATGTGTGCTTCAAAGTTCTTGATTTTCTTTAGCATAAAAGAATAACATATCAAACATTTCACAATAAATTTGCATTTTCCAAAGACAACAAAAAAATAAAATAAAAATAGAAGGAGATGGAGATGGAGAAGGAGAAGGAGAAGGAGAAGGAGAAGAAGAAGGAGAAGAAGAAGACAAACAACCCCCTTGTTATAAAACAAACCCCTCCAAAGATTGCGTGTGAAATAGACTTTTTAAACTGTTTGCACAATAAATTAAACTTAACACGCAAATTTTGTCTTGACAAATGAAATCTTATTGTATGACTCAACTTTTGATTCGATTTTGTGTGCGTGGGTTTTTTTCTCCCTTTTTTTTATACAGATGTTACTGCAGGTTTCGTGGGTGCGTCATCGGGACATCCATTTACTAACAGTCGGTCGTTATACGTACACTTCAGATCAGCGCTTTCGGGCCATACATCAACCGCAGACGGAAGACTGGATGCTACAAATCAAATATCCGCAACACCGCGATTCCGGCATCTACGAGTGCCAAGTGTCAACAACACCCCACATGAGTCACTACATTCACTTGACTGTTGTTGGTAAGTACTACGCTATGCCTAAGTTAGAAGGGCACTTTTGTAGCACTCCAAGAAATCAAAGTCGTCTTGGAAACCATTCACATTGTACCAATAAATGCTTTGCTTCACAGGTACAAGAACTACAAGTTGGTATGAGCTCGACTAGGAGATACCTTAAACTTAACTTTGAAATACATATGAAGCTTTCTGATAGTAATTTTCTTTGGTGTTTCTTTTCCGTTCTTTGTGAAATTTGTATAGTTGATCAAAAATATGTCTAGAAATAATATATGTGAATCGTGAGGCGATTTCTTTATATTTGAGTCTTTCGATTTCACAAATCGGGTACAGTTACCGATAAAATTAAAAAACCTGAATCAGAGTAAGGTATTAGAGAGAGCATTATATTTCAAACTTGAATTTTCCAGATCTTATAGTCTCTGAGATGGGCTCGTTGATACAGAGGAACAGATGAACATGGTTCAGTCGACTCGGCTTTTAATTCCGATCAGAAAATTATCCTTAACGGGACTTCCTTCTTTAAGACTTAAGGCTTCCTTTTCACTTCCCATATTTTTAATGGCTTGGCTGTATGAAAGCAATTTAATTTATGTGCCTAGAATTTGATATAATTAGTTTAATATTAAACTACCTTAAAATATAACAAATAAGTTAATTAATTATCAACTTAAAAGGCTTGCAATTTATTATTTATTAAAATAATGTTTATATTTCCAAAAATGTGGTCAAGCTAATTGGGCAAGTGAATACTTCAAATACAAATATCAAATGACCAATTTGATTAACAAATTGATTATCTAGATGGCAAATTACCAATAATATTCGCTGTGTGGTAAAACATTGTGATTCAATTAAAAACGCCAGAAAACCAAACCAATCACATAATAAATTTGTAATATTTGGATGACATTTCGAGTGGCTCTAAAACGTTTAGCGAGAGGGGTCAATGGGGTCAATCTTCTGTTATTATTAGACATAATTCAATAGGTCTGACTAACTTTGATATCAATAGTTTATCTGAACTCTAAAATTAAATTGTGTGGGTTTAGTGTCTATCTGATATTCGTCCTGTGAGAAACTGTTAAGGTCAAATTAGGTATCCTGTTAAGCTTTGTTGCTGTTAAAGTTTCGATATAAATTAGGTGAAACAATTTTCTGGCCTTATATTTCAATGATGTTGATAAGGATTCCATTAAATGAAATGCCATTCTGAATAATGTTTAAGTAAAGTTTTGGCACTTGTTGCTATGGCGCAAGGCAGAGTACAACTTCAATTCGCTGGGGAGGAGCGCAAAAGGCAGGGAGGGTGGGGGAGAGAGGGAGATGAGGAACTGGGTGAAACGAGCACTTCACTTTTATGAAAATTTCAATGAAAATCTTTTGAAATTGTTGCGCATTTAAATTACACTTGTATTCCTAATGAGGCGGCTCGAGCAAGCTCCTAAATTTGTATTTACCTAATTGCCATTTCATTCGAGCTAAATCTTCGTACCGAAGTGCCCTAGAAGGGTAGACAGGGTAATTTAATTGAAAGAGGCCTAAAAATAATTGCAGCACAAGCTCAAATGAGCAGTTTGAGGGTTGTCTACAAAAATAGGCTATAATCGCTTGCTGGACTAAGTTATACAGTATTCAAGTAATTACAATGTTGCAACTTGTTTGTTTCTTTTTTTTCTATTTTTGTCTTGCAGAGCCCTCAACGGAAATTATCGGCGCACCAGATTTGTATATAGAAAGCGGATCGACTATAAATCTCACCTGTGTCATACTCAATTCACCTGAGCCGCCGGCCTATATCTTTTGGAATCACAACAACGCTGTAAGTGTAAGGAGTTTGTTTTTTTTTTTGCATTTCATTTTCATTTTTTTGTTTTTTTTGGGCTTTTGTCAATTTCGACAGGCAATTACTTTGGGGTATCATTATGGCGCTGCCTATAAATGATGAGGGATCTGAAGCGCTGCTTCAATTTAGTAACTTTTAAATTAGCTTTGCAATGGCAAAAACTGTGCAACTCTTTCTTTTTCTTTTGCTTTTTCTTTTTTCAGGCACCCGTCTTTTATTTTGAGTTTCTATTTTGTTGACTGCAGGAAAATGCCATTTAAGCACTATACCAAGGGAGGTAACCCAAAAGGAAAGAAAAAACCCGTTGAGGCAAGGGTTTTAAATGGATTTTGGTTTGGCTTCCAGTGCCGATTGCGTTGCTCCCGCTGCTCCCAGAGCTCTTCCAGCTATTGTTGTTGTACTTGCTTTTGTCAGTGGCATCCCTGCGGCTGTTAAAGCCACGTTTTAGTTTTCCATTTTAGGTGTTTTACTTCATTTCATGCTTTGGGACTTTAGTCACGGCCATGTTTTAGCTTATTGTATTGGGAATATTAAGGGTTGCTGCTGCTCACAGCCCTTCTATTATTATGTATTTTCTATAGAGCAAAGAATGCTTTTAAGAAGGGTTGAGTGAGTGTGGCAACAGGGAGGGAAAGTGGGCGTAGGAGTGGGAGTGGTCGCAAGTTGCCATTAGTGCCAGTTTTGCCACGAACAGATTTAATTTTATTGTTTTGCTTTTATTCGCCTATCTTTCTTTCTTTTTCTTTCCCATGCATATATAAATTTTGTTTTTGTAGCACGCTCAAAGATTTTAATTTTTCAGTGGCGTGCAACAGTGCGTATGCGTAATCTGCACACAAAACAATTTTATGGCTTAGAAAATGAATGTCGCATAAAAACTAATTTGATGCGACTGCGTCCATGCGGCATTGTAAATGTCACTCGCATACAAATTGGCCATGTTTATTTCTGGCGCTCCTTTCTCTCTCTCTCTCTCTCTCTCGCGCGCGCCCCCTCTCTTTTTGTGTGTGTGTGTACATAAATGGTCAAGTACTTCGGCTTACTCTGCAATTGTCGGGGCTCTCGCTCGCTCTGTCTCTGTCTCTGTCTCTTTGCAGATAATCAACTACGATTCGCCACGGGGTGGCGTCTCGGTTGTTACCAACAAAGGTGACACGACGACATCGTTTCTGCTGATTAAATCAGCGCGTCCATCGGACTCCGGGCATTATCAATGTAATCCATCAAATGCAAAGCCCAAAAGCGTAACGGTACATGTGCTGAATGGTAAGTAAAATCAACGACAACACAACCAACACACACACACACATCCACACAAGCAACACTTCCACATAAAGAAAATTAAAAGAACCTGTACAGTATTTATTGCCACACCGAAACTGCGTATACCCTTAGCATAGAAAGTGTTTAATATTAAGTACTTTAATTAACTTTAAAAAAATATTAAAAATCTCCTCAATTTTAGAAAATCGCCATTCTTTTGGCGTCAAGGATAAAGCTTATATTCCTATTCAGAAAGTATTTTTTCTAATAACCTGGATTTCTCCAATTTTTTAGAGAATATATGTATCATTTCCAGTGGGATTTTTTGTATATTGTAAAAATTATTGTTGCTTTTATTATTATATTCGTTAGTATTTTAAAATTGAAACCGAAACCGAGATGGATGACTGCCCACGAGCAGAAATTGTGTTTGCACTTCAACTGTCTTGAAATATATTTTTGTTACTAACAGAAAATTCTCTTTTATTAAGAAATATTTTGCTTCTAATAATTCCAATTTTTTTTATTCCATTTTATTAATTATTTCTAAGAACAAGTAAGCACTTCTGGCTTTTCAGAGCGATTTTTTTTCTGAGTGTACGGATTGAAATTGTTGCATAACAAATTTTGCATTTCTTGGAAATACATTAATATTCATATATAAAACTAATCCCATAATAATAAAGTTTAATTTAAAAACAAAATATGTTAATAGCAAAATAGTTTATTAAATTCTTCAACCGGAGAAAAAGGTTCGAGTTTGCATACAGATTAAAGATTAAAGATCAAAGATTAAAGATAACATATGCCTTTGCTAAGCAAAAGTTGTGATAAAGTTTAAATACCCTGATAATAATTTAAATTCTCAAAAAGTAAACTCAGAGCACAATGGACCAAGGCGAAAGTTTGCTGGGGTGGACAGAAATATACACAAATGGCCAGAAACTGTCTGACTACGTTGTGGGTATTCAGAGTAAGAGTAGATGAAAAAGAAGATGCAGAAGAAAAAAAGAAAGAAAAAGTGGAAGAAGAATGCATGAAATGTGTTGAAGTAAGGCATGCTAATGAAGGAGGCAAAAGGGTTGGGCTAACGGCACAGCATTGTGGCTAATGCGGGTTTATGAATGCTTTGTGGCGGGCAACTGAATGCCAGAACGGCGCGGCATGATGAATGGAATCAAGAGTTGCTCGACTGGCATTTTAAAGTGATGCTCAGTCGGTTGAAGAGTACTGCAAAAGATTAGTCAGAACTTCAGTTAATAATTGTATGAGAAATGCACTGAACTGAAAATGGTGCGCAGCAAATGCTTTGCCAAGGAATCCCTTTGAGCCAACTCGGAATAGTTATCAAGAAGTGTACGGTAAGAATTCGGTTGAGCGAGCAAGTTGTGCGTTTACGTTGTTCTAAAACAAATGATGATTTAAAATGATGAAAATGAATTGCTCACTTAAAGGGTAGTCTGTTGTGCACTAAAATAACTAGTGGGAAATTAGAGATAAATACAAAGCTAGATACACAATGTGTAGCTTAATGCCAAAAGAACTGAAAACCGTTAATGGCTTCCAGCCATCTGAGAGCTCAAGTCTTATTTGGGCAGCCATAGAAATGCAGCTACAGGTAACACAAGCACTGACACTAAATAAACCAGGCCAAAAGGTGCTGGGTGGAAAGACGATGTGGAAACATTAGAGCGTGCCACTTGAGGTGGAAGTAACTGGTCTAAAGACACGCATTTAAAGACAGTGCTGAAAATAGCCAACGAGTGAAGTTAAAAGTTGGCAAAGAATCTTTAAAAATTGAAACAATAAATAGAAAAACTGTGGAAAACACTGCGCAAATATTGATTATAAAGTATCTGTTAACTAAGAGGGTGTCGCCAACGAGTCAGCCAAGGGTGTGGAAAAATGCTAATTGGGCGCTGCTGTTGTTGGGAGGGGGCGGCAAACTTACAATATCTGCCATATATATTCAATATACTTTGCGTTAACTGCAAATGTGCTACATGAAAATTAAAAATACAGTTTTCCTTTTAGCCCCCCCCGCACTTACCTCAAAAATTGTGTGCACAGCAGTAATCATTACGACGAACAAAGCAACTCACAGCACTCTAAGCCCCAGCTGAAGTTTTCCTTTTTGCTTTCGCTGTTGGAAAAGCTGCGACATTTTCGCAGCACGTCTTTGGGCATGGAACGGTGGCTTGCAGTGGTTACGGAGCGCGCGTGGCCCATGAAAATTATGTTTATGCTACGCTTGGTCTACAGCAGCTCCGTCTAACCCACCTAACCCACCTACCCCATCACTACCCCCTTCCTACTTTCCCATTTTGCCTAGCTTGACTTTATGCTGCATGCCACTTCCTTTGCGACTTTCACTAATGTCAAGTTGTCGTCGTCGCCGTCGTCGTTGTCATTGTCGCAACGGTGTCTGCTAGATAATGTCACAGAGATGGCACCACACACAGCACACACAGCACGCACATACACACAGCACTAACACACACATAGCGATGAGGGTGTACTCATCCTTGTTACCATATTGTGCATGCAATGCGCGTTGTTTCCGTTAACTGCTTTGGCACACTTGTTTCTGATTATTATTATGTTTTGTCTGTTTTGTGTTGCTACTTTGCATTGTTGTTGACGTTACATTTTGTTTTGTTGTTATTTTTATTATTATATGCCAACAGCAGTGGCAGTCAACATTGTGTTGTTTCTGCTCTTATTTTTGTAGTAGTTCTACTTTTGTTTTCACCGTGTTTCGCTCTCAATGATGGCGGCTTCTGTTTGGTTTCTCGTTTTTACTCCCATTTCTTTTGCTTTACGTTTTTGCATTATTTGGCTTTTATTGTTTACTGCTGGAGCGTCATAGAGGCCCAGGAAAAAGAGAATCCGAGACGACCAAAGACAATATAAATTCCTGGACGTGTTTGTCTCTTCATTCCTTTGTTTGTGTATTTATTTGTTTATTTGGCTTGTCGCATCAGCATCAGCTTCGTCGGCTCATGGACTCGCTCTCGGCTTCCACCATGCACAGTGGAAAACTTTTGAAACAACGCCTGTGAGAACGATTTAAAATTATTTAAGCCCAGTGAACAAATTATTACTTAGTTGTTAGAAAGGCGGCATTTAGTACTTAAAATAATGCTTGCAACTGTAAATATAAATGACTTTATAATTTTAAAAAACTTGTATTTCGAAAATAACTATTTAAAAAATTAGTATTTTCGTTTGCCTCTTTTGTTATGTCCCTCGATAGACAATTTTTGGATAAAGTGAAAAAACTCTGTAAACAAAATAATTAAATTATTATCAATAATTATTTTTCATTTTCGGATTTATTATTGTATGTATCTATATTAATTGATAGTACTGAAAAGATTGTATATGGATCGCAATTATATTAAATAAGTTATATCTAACTAAGTTAAACACTCCACAAGTCAGTCTCTCACCACTGTATTTACTTGATGTCACAGCTGCAGCTGTTGCTGTTGCAGCTGTGTCATTGATGCCACTTGTCTCTGGTAACACGTTCTGTGTTTGCAATGTTTTTTTCCCAGCAAGTGTCGAATATCCTTTGTATCTGAATATATACACATATGTACTATATTCGTGTCTCATGTGCCTGTTTGACTTTTGCAACCCATTTGATGACACTCTTTGAGTATTTTTCATTCGAAGTAGTTCTGTTACTTGATGTTTTTTGAGGGCTGCAAAACAAGTTTCACTTTGTAGGTGCACTTCTGTGTGAGCTGATACGAATTGTTGCTCAATGTCTATGATAATCAGCTCCGCATTGACACATTTACACATTTATTAGCAACCTTCTAAGTACATAGAGCAAGAAACAAGCAACTACTTCAAGCGAAATATACACAAGGACACGCACTGAGTACATGCAAAAGGAAATGCACACACACACACACACACACACACACACAATATATACATAAATACATATAAATACATATTTTAACTGTTTTCGTTTCAACCAATATCTGAGTATGAGAACAGCAATAAAGATGTAAATTAAACAGGTGTTTCTCATTCCGTTTCCAGGGGAGTTCCCAGCAGCAATGCAGCACGCGGCACCAGCCCATCCTCCCATGTCTCCGCATCGCTATCTCTTAGCGTACCTGTTTGTGTGCTTCTGCAGTTTGGCATTTGTCAGGCACTCCATGCAGCCCTTAGTGGTGCAGCCGCGGCAGCGACGTCGACACTGCACTTTCGAGTTGCCACCACCAGAAGGGACAGCAGCAGTAGCAGTAGCAGCAGCAGCAGCGGCAGCAGTATCAGATACATCCTCGAATGCATTTTAAGTCTGCTGGCCTCGCTGCTCAGTTTCACATGGCATTGGCGAGGGCGTGGCCCACATCAACAACAATTTGAGCAATCAGCAACAGCAGATGCAACACCAAACCCAACAACAACAACAACAACAACAAGAACAACAGCAGCAGCGACGTTTACGCAAGTATATGAGGCAGACATAAGGTGAGCATCCCCTCAACAAATAGTTCGAAAATAGAAAAAAAAAACAAAAAAAAAAAAGAAAATGAAGCCCACTCTTAGAAACTAGACTAATATAAATACACTTATATGATAACATCTTAGAGTAACTTTCTCACACTCTCAAACACATAGGCATATACACACAAGAAACACGACTACATACATAAGCTGTAACTATTTAATAGTAACTAATATGTATAATCTATTGGCTATTGTGTTTTTCTATGAATCCGTGACGTATACGTAATAATTAGCCCAATATTAAAATACGAGAGAACAGAGCCAAGTTGTCGCCTTTCTTAAGTACAACTTTGTATGATATCGTTTGATCGGTTCTGTTGCACTAACTTTAAGTTTCGAATCCTGTAAATAGGCAGCATCGCATAATCTCACGCGCTTGTTGAGTGTTTCTGTACATCTTTGATTTCTCTTTCAAGGAATTTCCCAAAAGCGAACTTTACAACTTATCAAGCAAACAAAAATTAAAGCAGAATTAGCAAAAGTAACTTTCGCTTGCATTTTGTGTAGAGACTTTCCCCAAACGAACACTGCTCAAACCTACTAAAACATTTTCAAAACAAAATTAAACAGAACAAAAAAAGGAAAACAATAGAAGCAAGCTAAATGTTAAAATAAATGCTACAAGTGTGTTAGCGTATTCTAGATGCCACACTGTGACTATTCCCAAGGCAAACAACTTGTTTTGTAAATTCAAATAGGCGTAAAAATAAATGTTTAACGAAATGGAACTCAAGACACATTAAGCAAACAAGAATAAAAAATAAAAAAACAAAAAACCAAAATGCAAAAAAATTCAACTGAGAAATTTTCTAAATGTTAAACTTCAACTGCGCAGCAAATTTCAAGTACTGACTAAAGCATATACAAAATCGTATAAATACATAAACATACTTATATAAAAAATAACGAAAACACTGTAAAAATTATTTCACACCGGAAAAAGCAAAACTCAAACATAAACCTAGGCGAAAAGTTCATCGAGGACTTTAAGCCAGCGACGAATGCCGTAAAAGTAAAACGGGCAAAATACGGATAAAATAAAAGTTTTCCTGAACGTCATAGGCATTAATTCATAAAAAGCAAATATTAAGATGAAATATTTAAATACTCCTATCATAAGTTATAATAATTTTAAACATGTTTCTTAAATGTGTGTACAAATTGCATTACTAAATTAAAGTTAAGCATAATTAATGTGCGATTGGGATTGGGAGAGTGCGCTGAAGAACTGAAGGGTAAATCAAATTTGAACGAAATCATGTTGCACATTTCAAAATTTATATGTTGTTATTAAATGAAAAATATATAAAAATCAATAAGACATGAATTAGACAATTACAAAAAAAAAACAAAAATTAATCAAGAAATAGTTAAAATATACATATGCAAATTTGCAGAAATTCAAAACGAGATTCAGTTAAGTTTTTAAAACTTAATAGTGGACAATCTGTTGAACAAATTAAGCTATTCGATCTGCCCTTATAGTTCATTCAAAATATGTTTGTTGTTGTTCGATTTTGCATTTCTTAATTACTAATTCACCTTTTTTTTTATTATACACCGAGTTACTTTTACATTTGAAAGCCGATTCTCATTAATAATTGACTATTTCTAATTATTTGTGAAGCTTAGAAATGAGTTGAGTATCATGTAAATAATTCAGCATTGATTATTTTAAATATTTCATTTTTTCCATCTTACGAGTTACAGGAACAATTTACTGACTTTTCAAAATCGATTATCTCAAATTTATCATTGTTTCATCGGTACAGCAACAAAGGTTTCCTTGACCATAATTGTTTTTAGCAAATTTGTTTTTTTCAGTGAAAATATTGACAATACTTTCGATGCTTTCAAATACAGTTGCAATTTGCCCAAAACTTATTTTCGCTTATTGGAATGAAAATAATTGACCATTTTATTTCACAATATTGTTTAATTTTTCAACAATCACTTCACTCTTATCATTATAAGTATATAAAAAAAGCATACACAAATTTGCAAAAGTACAAGTAAAAAAAGGGAAAACCAATTTAATTCATTGTTTATATAACAGTATTCGCAAAATAACAAAAATAATGAAAATAATAAGCATTGAAAAAGTTTAAAATACAATCAATGGAAATACAAAAAACCAAAAAGAAAAAAAAAACAAATAAATATATGTATATAAAAAACTGAAAAGTTTCATCAAGCATGCTTTACAGCAGCAACAGCAAAAACTATTCAACCCCAACTACAACTCATGCTCGGAAACACTTTTCATTGGCTTTTCAACAACTACAACAAAGTACAACAACAAAACGCCATCAGATACAAATACTCAGCTATTAATGTGTCCAACATTTGTATTGAATACAAAATTTGTTTGATTGGTTTTTTTTTGTTAATACTATAGGTACCAGCATATATCTTTTTACAATGTGCAGTTCAGCTTATAATGTTTTTTTTTTATGAGTGAAAGATGTTTAATATGTGAAACTGACAAAGAAAAATTAATATTGATATTTTTGCATGATAATTATTTTAAATTCTATATTGGCATGTTTTTTTTTTTACAATCGCGTAATGTAAACTTTTTTAATGTTGTTAACATTTCTGAAATACCTTGCGTTATTTTCAAGCTTCCTACAACTTCGAACAAAAACACTTTCACAGACTTTTCACTACGAGTAAGCCGCAGCGTTAAGTACAGCAAACTAGCTAAAAACAAAGTGACAAATTCTTAAAGTATTTAAGATCTAAGCTAATTAAAATGATACAGAAAAGAAACTGCAGAAAACTGACGTAAATATTGTATATGTAAATGTGTATTTATAATTATATTATTACATTTAAAACAAAGGGCTATATATATATATATGTATACATACAGTATAGTCTATTTATTACAGAAAACCCAAAAAAAAAAAAAATTGAATTAATGATGTTATTAAAGCTAAACCAACTTTGAAAGTAACTTTCAATTAAATGCGAGAAAACCAGAGAAAAACAAAGCAAAGTACGATGAAAAAGGAAAACTAAATCTTTTAAAAATGTAAGAATTTAAAATCCAAAAACTTGTGAAACTTGTGAAAATGCAAAGAGTAAGCGAAAAATAAAAGAAAAATCTGAGAAACAAAAAATAACAAAAAAATAACTAAAGCATATTATGTCAACTGTTAATTAAGTTGTTTTAATGGCAATGGGTTAGCACAAATGGGTCGTAAATTACTGTGCTATGTCTGTGTGTGTGTGTGTGTGTGTGTGTGTGTTGGTTTGTTTGTTTACTTATGTGCAAAGTAATTGTGAAAGAGCTTGTGATTTCAGCAACGAGGTAGTAAATACCAAGCAAAACAAAAGCAAACCATTTTTCATAGCTGGACAGCCGAACAAAAGCCGTACAGCTGTGGGCGAGCAAAAGATGTGGCATAGACGATAACATAATGAAATTAGATTAATCATACGCCCTGTGAAAAGCATAATGAATGCGCAGCAAAGCAATCGCTTACATTACATTATGTTAACAACATGTTTTACTCACTTGCTCTGGCCCGTATCCTGTCAGGCTCATAATTTACAGATTTAGACAGAGACAGAGGCAGAGAGAGCGAGAGCGCGAGAGTGCCAAAGCTGTATGTGCGGTTACGTAACGTATCTTAACGGTTTTTAATAAATATTAGCACATAGTTAAACACTTGAACGAACGCTGATGGAAAATCAATAAATATATACTCGAAACCACCGTTTAACGATGAGATGCGATGCGATGTGGAGCAACGCCTAATGGACGCCCCAAAGTGTGCTACATAATATATACTTTATATATAATTTTATGCATGTATATGTGTGTGTATATTTTGTTAACGAAATATTGAGCGTCCGTTAGCGAAATGCAGGCAGATATCTAGACCAACACCAATACCAAACAGCACCATTATCATCATCAATGACCGTAGTGGGGTCGACCTGGTAACTTCATGCAAAACCACTCAAGGACAAGTGGGCAATAAGCGAAAAACTTTTATTGTTTTATGTCGAAAAGTTTTCTATATATGTATGTATACGAAATGTCAGTGCGCTGGTCACCGCTGTTGTTATTGTTTTGTGTCAAGTGCTGCCCAACAGCGGCAGTAATACTTATCGCCGTCGCCAATGCCATCGCCATCGCCAACGCCAACGACGTCACAATCGCCATCATCGTCGCATAATGTGCCATATATATTATGGCCAGAGGCCATATAATGCGCCATCCTATATGCATGAGATAACAATCTCGCCATCTACCGTTTTCAAGTACTGCACAAAATGCAATAAGGATTGTTGTGGTCTTGGAATGGGAGGAGATGGTGCACTTCAGTGCCATAATACTTAATGGCAGCTGCAGTTGTGCATGTGTGTATGTGTATGTATGTGTGTGTTTGTGTGTGTGTTGTAATGTAGGTGTAAATGATGGCCTGCTTATGGTGTTGGATGTTGTGCAATGTGTAAATTGGCAAACGATTGGGTCACGCTGACCACACTTGTCCGAAATCAGTGCACCATGACTCGCCTGCTCGGCCAGCAGAACAGTTCATCGTTGCGACTATTGATTTCGGATGGCATTTAATCAACTTGTTGTATAGCTGCTTACATCATCTGCACTCAATACATTATCAGCCATTACATTGAGTTGTGCGGTAGTGCAGAGTTTCGGCAAATGCTAAGCCGATTGAATTATGTTCGTTACTGTGAATGAAATATTGGTTTGATTTGGTAACGGCATTGATTTTGAAAATAGGTTTAGTTTGAAGAATATATGATTGTGGATGTATTCGACCGATCAGTATATGTATACACAATATATATCTTATCCTTAAAACTACAAAAAAAAATATAAATTATGAAATTCAGGCGTTTTTTAAATTAAAATGCTGGTCAAGAATATATACAATATTATAATATTCTCTGTAAGTGTAAAAAAAAAATGTAAAACATAATTCAGAAATTTTTAAAATTAAAATATTAATTTACATATGTACATATTTAATCATAAAATAGTAAAAAAAACATTCTACATCGCATACAATACTTAGACAAAGATGAAATTAAATTTTGCCATTTCTGTCTATAAGCATTTTTTAATACTTTTTACAAAATGTAAACAACACCCTGAACAAACATGAATGGCATCTGTTTCAAGCCAGTTGAGTAGTGTGAATAATACTCGGCATTGAGTTCATGGTCAGGCAACCTGCCCATCAGTCAGCCAGTCAGACAGTCATTCAGTCAGTCGTTCATTCAGTCAGTGGGAGAGAGAGAGAGAGAGAGACAGAGATTCGAAAAACAGTTGATTGTATGTATATGTCGTATATGTCAAAGTTGTAGTGTTGTTGCTGTTGCCGTTGCCGTTGCCGTTGGTTGCGCCACTTGATGTTTGAGGGTGTGCTGCACTTTATGACTGTAATACATTTTTGCGTATTGCCCCTTTGGTGCCGCACCACTAGTCCCTTGCTGACGAGCACAGCGGTTATTTGCGGCTTTTTGGCAGCTCGACGCTCACTGGCAAAAGTTATTGAATTGTTATAGCAGCCACTTGTGATAAATCAATGACAAGCCACCATGCGAAATCTACGTTGACAAATAGAGCGGCGAGCAAGTAGTGGAAGAAATCCGCTGCTGTGTGTGCTAGAGTGGTTTATTTAATTTATCATAAATAAATAAGAATTTATTATTATTCAAGTTGCTCTGCGGATATTGATTTAAATGGCCAATGCTTAATTAAGGCCAGGCCGTGGGCTCTGTCTTAGATTCCAATCTACAAACTGAACTCAGCAAGCATGAAACATGAGGTCTGAGCTGGCATTCATTTTAACACAATCTGCCCACACCAATTTTGCTTTTAGGCCAAATTGTTTTATTAGATTCTCAAGTGTGGTAGAGAGATGAAGAGGGAGATATAGAGGGAATGAGTAAGATATCCGGGCGGCCGGCCGGATAATCAGCATTAAAAAGTTAGTTGGACTTTGCAGAGTCCGTTTCGGTTCGTTTCATACTCGAATAATTATTGCGTAGAGAAAAGTGCAATATGCCAGTCATGTTATTTTAAATGCAAGAGTGGTGCGTGGGTGTGCGTGTGTGTGTGAGAGTGTACGTGCAAGCGTGCATGTGTATTTGTTTGCTAAACACAAAGGCGTGTTGCACACTGCAGACATTTATTGTGGACATAATCCGCAAGTCTTATGCCTGACTGTGTGTGTGCTATGTACTATGCCCACAAATGGAGCTATAATTAAATTAAAACTCTTACCAGCACTGTGAAAGCAACTAAAATTAAATTTCTACCCACAGCTTGTTCAAGTGAAATCATTGAGAATGGGTGAAGATGGTGCAATGCGAACAACATCCAACCAACTACAGCACAGGGCGTATACTTGATGGGACAACCCTTTTTTGAGATTAAGCGTAATGGGGCTTAAGTGGCTGGCCAAGCTTGCAAATGTTCGAAGGAATCGGATAATGCACAAATGTAAATACTTAACTGACGGAATGAGAACGTCGGCTTCACACACTAGTCAAATATGCGCTGCAGCTGGCAAAGCTCTCAACTTTATTGAACTTAACCAACTTTAAACTAACTTAAGTCAACTTATTAATAACTTGCCAACAAGTTATATCTTTTTAATTAATTAATTACTTACTGGTACCATATTAATATATTGTATAATGACAGTTGGCTTTGGCAATTAAATGATTTATTTTTGTAAACATATAGTTTTGTAAATATAAATAATGTTAGTTTTTAAACATAAAATATAACATTAATAATAATTGGATTTTGTAAAAAGCTTTTGAATTTATTTCTAGGAATGTTCCACAACAAAGTGTGTCTAAAATTGTATATTGTGATTTATTTAAGCACTAAAATTCTATTGATTTTCACATGTAAAACTGCACACGGCATGAGTGCAGAGCACTTGGAGACTCGATTCAACGGTTAGCCGCAAAACCACAACACTTGAAGGGTTTTTCGTCTTAGTTTTCGCTTTTTTTTTGTTATTTTTTTTGTTTTGTTTATATCTTTATCTGACTATCTCTTGGTGCAAATTAATTTCCATTTGAAAATCCACAAACAGTAATTTTACAAGCACTTAACTCGGAGCAGACAGCAGCTGCTGTTGGCGGCCAAGCGGCTGGGCAACCGTTTATTCACCGGCTCTGCCTCTGGGTGCGTCTCCAGCTGCACTTTCGGCTTGGCTAAGCGGATTACGGCAAGAGTTGGTAGTGCTCCTACACTGGGCAACATCAGCCAGCTAACCAAAGACTTGAACACGAACGCCAACACTTGGCCAACACTTGCGGCTTCAGCTGACCGGTCGAAGTGCAAGCGTTTTTTGGAGCACAAGAAACATTTCAATGCTGAGATATAAAAGTTGAACGTTAAGCGAATCAAATCGAGGAAGAACAATAAAAATTCCTATAATACACATACACAACATACATACGCACACAGATGTGTATCACAGATGCATATCTGTTGTTATTGCATGAAGGTTGCTTGCTAAATGGGGGTCAGTTATAAGCTTGGGGCCAACTTGGTTGTGGCTGCTGTTTCGTTGCTTGCACTCGTTTTTACTGGGCTGGTTGTTGCTGCTGCTGCTTTGGTTGTTAGTTACAAAACACGATGTGTATGTGTTGGCTATAAATACATATGTTTTAATTTCCGCACTTTTGGGTCAGAGCATAGGCAACCCAGATGCCCACAAAAATTGGGAAGATGGGGGCGAGATTAAAGGCAAACAGCGGATGGACGTTGGCGTTGAACTTCCGTTTCTATCCGAATTGTGCTTAAATTTATGTGAGTGTGTTTGAGTTTCGCACACATACACATTTCTGCTCATTTTCTTTATGCCAGCCCAAAGAAGATGCCGACCGTCCAGTGGCAAATGTTGCCAGTTTTTATTTTTCTTTATTTCAATTTCTTTTTCTCATCTTTCGATTTGGTGGTTATGTTTTTCTGCGCACTTCAACAATATGAATGTCCAATAGCAAACACACACACACACACACACACACATACAGACTTACATATGTGTGCTGTCAGAGTTTCATAAACATAGCAATGTGCTATGCACAACAACATGGAGCACAAACACCAACACACACACACACACACACACAAACACATTAACGCAGCATTCATCGATCTTTTTTCTGCTGCTCACACAACTCGGTTAAATGACTCATGAAATTGCTGCTGTTGCTGCGACCCATTTGTTTGTATAGTGTGTGTGCATGTCTGTGTGTGTTTGTGTGTGCGTGTGTATTAGTTTCAAGTGCTCACTGTACGCGCTTATGGCTCAGCAATAATGTATGTACGCTTGTCGCTGCTATTCGGTTAATAATTTAGGCTTAAATACAAACGAGCTCAAGCAACATTGCGTATACGTCACGCTGGACAAGTGAAGCGGGTAACGAAGAGAGAGAACGGAATTGTTGACACATGTGTACATCGAGTACATTACACACAGTCCGTGGCAGGCCCAAAGTAGCCGCAAAGCCAATTGTGGATAGCTTTGCCAGCTCGTTGACGGGCCGATGGTGGGAAAGGGGGTGGGAGGGGTATCGTGTGTCAAATAAATCTAAGCGTAGCCAAAGTCCGAGTGCGGGCGTGTTAAGTGGGCTCAAGACAAGGTTGATTGGGCGCGAACTTTGCACAGGACTGTAAGGTGTGCAGGAGAGGAGAGGATTCCAACTTAATCGCTGAATCTTCGATTCGAAGCTGAGAGAACTTTGTTTGGGTATAGGCCGAATTTGCAGTTATGTGAAATGTAAATATCACGATAATCATATCAAAATCCAGATAGCAGAATAATCTGGCGACAGCAAGAAAAGTTCACAAGTTGATTTTGCAAAAGGAGGAGACTAATTTTGATATGCAAATCCAGGAGCAAATGCATAAAGTTGTTCAAGAAAAATGTGATGGAATTTATATAAATGGAAATATTGGTGTGCCAGACTGTACAACTTAAGCTCTCATTGTGAACTCTGTTGCTGAACTAGCAAATACTGTGTTCTTCGTGGACTACGAACACAACTTCTTCATATTATTTCAACTCATATTTAATAAAGCCAAAAGGACAAAAGCATTATTATCTATACTATAATACTATTTATTTATTTGATTTTACCTGGAAATAGAGACCATATATATTTTGTTGCTTAAACTATACATAGTAAAAACCAAAACAGACAAATGACTGCAACTTTTGAACATTTTCCAAGTTAAAATTTCAGCAGCTCACATGTCATATGACATTAGAGTGTGCTTCATTTTCAGCGTGGACCGCAGGCTGACTATTTTTGGCTACAATGTGGTGCCATCAAATTACTGGACTCATTTTCTATGCAGTCTATTAGGGGCAGAAACGTAGCCAAGCCAAAAATGCGACAAAAACGGGCGTTAAATTTCACACGACCAAGCACCCAAAAAAAAAAAAAATAAATAAATAAATACACTGAAAAACGTAACAAAAGTATTCTGGGTCCCATATGCGATGGACACGCAGCGTCAAGAAAACCGCAAATATGCAAATTCCTGACAGGAAGGCAACAGCCGAATTGCCGGGACTCTGGCTGAGATGGAATGCTGAACTTTGACCCGGCTACAAACTTAGCCGCTAATGCCTTGGCATCCTTAAGAGCTCCTGACAACAGCAAAAAACAGAGTCAGCGTAGACAAAAACTTGATATACACATTTTTCCTTTTTTTTTTTTTGTTTAGGTGTCTTCTGTGGCTTTTAAATTATGACCAAGATGCGTCTGTTGAAAACTGTATTTTTTTGTGATTTCCGTTTTGCTGTTTTTCGTGAATATGATTAAGACGCGAGTGAACACATGAACATACACAAGGCAGGGCTCAACTCTGAGATACCCTAAGACCCCATTTCGAACTCATTGATTGGATTTATTTTTATGTTACAAGATGTATCGAGTAATTTCATAATATATTAGCAATTGTCGAAAGCAATTACTTCCAAGTTAGGAAGAAGTTCAATTGTTCAAGAAGTAAGTGATGAAAATCAAACTTTTTCAATAACTAGAAAACTGTGATTAGTTTAGTTACTTGCATTCTTATATTGTGTTTAAGACATGGTGTCAATCAAAGGACACCGTCTAATCGTAGATGTGCAGGGAATGTGTATCTTTTTTTTTTTGGGGTGCGTGCCAAATTGGCTGAGAAGAGGCTTGGCTATTGGACGCCAAATGAGACGGCCTTTTTGTTTTGTTTTTTGTTTCTTTTCTTATTTTGGGTGTCCACAACTGATGCCAGACGGCTGCAGGATCGTGTCCTTGGCCAGCTGTGCTTCACGTCGGTAGTTAAAGGAAGCTGACAGTGAGTGCAATGTCCAAACAGTGGAGAAACTTAAATTAGTTTATTTATGCTTTGTTTGCTGGAGACTTTTGGGCTGTGGACAGTTTTTGGTAATTTATTTTAATAATTTGCCCTGGCTAATAACTTTGGCGAAAGTTTCCATTAGCTATTTCCGCGCAATGCATAGCTGCGGCCGGCTTTGCATTAAGTTTTGCTGATTGAGTTGCCTTTCCGCGACTTTGGCTTTAAGTTGTCAGCGGCGATCTTTGCAAGTGGCTTAGGCCAAACATAAAAGACAAGCAAGCAGTGCGTAAAATGTTTGCGAAACCCAAAAAGGAATTAATTACAGTCAACGGGCATGCAAAGACGAAACCCGAACCCTTTTTTCACGTCACCCCCCTCCCACAACCGTTGACTTGCATCTTGTTGTAGGAGTTGAGATTCTTTTTTTTTTTTTTTAAGTGCCGCCCCATTTCCGTTTATCTGAATTCTGGCAACGCGCAAAAAGTTTTCTAGAATATTTACTTAAGAAATTTTCATATAGCGCACTGCTAACTTTTATTCTTTTCTATACCCTTAAAAAGGCATGTGGGAACTTTGACATTATGCTTGCAGCAAGAAAATAAAGAAAACAAGTATTTCATATTGTCATGATGATATAATATTTACTAACTCACTTGCCAAGCGCACAAGACATGCTGTGAATATTACAATGCATAATACATGCGGTGGATTAAAGCACACAATTTATTTAAAAACTGCTTCCTAAAAGCATTTTTCTGAAACTCATTTTTGTGTATAGTTAAAGATGGATTGTTACGATTCTGTCTGACAGACGCTGTTCGATCTTGGGTAGTACATAGACATATATCAAAGAGTCTATTGATCAGGAGGCATATGGCAAATCAGCCGTCTACAAAACTATTTTATTGGTTTCTTATTACATCTTCGATGCATAAGAGGGGATTAAATATTAAAGGGTGTGCAGGCTTTGAGTTGCATCAATAAAAATGGTTTATTTACTCGTACTTCATTTTCATATTTTCAGTTGCTGTGTAATTTGGCGCATGCGATTAATTTTATTATTTTTTTTCTTCGGGGCAAGTTTGTGTGGCGCGTGCTGCGGCTTTAAATCAAAATTTCATCGGGCGAAATAAAATTGTGTGCAGCCTACTTGGTGGGGGCGCGCGGAGACGCGGGCAGACATAGATGACATGCCTCTGATATATCACTCAACGGGGCAGGGCCACCTGTAAAACTGACTGAGATGTGGCCATGGCCAGTGACAAATTAGCCACATCAATTACACAAATTTATTTTGCTGCCATGTTTGTATTGCAACGTCTCAAAACCCGCCAACGCCCAAAAGCCGCCTACAATCTCATTTGTTGTACTTAATTTGGGTTCTCGGTAAGGCGTTCGCTCTCTCTTTCTCTCTCTTTTTTCTCTCTCTCTGTCTCTCTCTCTCTCTCGCTGTGTGTAACTGTGCAATAGTGTGTGTTGGTCATGGAATGGAAACAGTTGAAAAAGGGCAACGAAATGCGCATTTGGCATTGTTTTTCGTCTCGGTCAAGTGCGGAATACCCCTCACCCCTAATCCTGGGGCAATGCGGGGGATTGAGGTATGGGGGGCTTGGGGTGCTGAACCAAATGAGTTTTATGATGAGCTGCTGCGGCTCGTCGTTTGCTGCTGCTGCTGCTGCTGCTGTTGTTGATTTACGTTTGTTTTGTTTGCATGCCAAAATGCTTGGAAAGCAACATCAACCAACAGCTTTACATACAAACACACAACACACACACACTCACGTACACTCGTGTATGTGTATATGTATGTGAAGCAGCTACGGTTGCATGTGACTATTTGTTGTGTCTGCTTGGCGAGCGATAAAAACTCGAATATTCGTACTGAAAACAAAAGTTTTGCATTTGATTTATGTGAATTTCGGTTTAACTTTGTATATAGCGTGAAATAGTTGAGGCTAAAGGGGCAACTCTCAAGAGTAGGAGGGGGGGGGGGGGCAGGGATTGTTCTGCGATACTCGTAGCTAAGTTGGTTAGTTGGCCAGTTCATAAATTCTAATCATTATAAATGCTAAGCCAAAAACGGTTGGGCGAATGGAAGCAGTTTGAAAAGTATGCTATAATTGTATAGATGATTAGGGGTCCTGGCTGGAGGGTGCCTATGGGATTGACATTAAAGCGTAAAAAGCCGATTATTCTGTGGCATTGTGGTCTATAAAAACTGTGAGCGCATAAATATTTAAGCTAAAGCACATTAATTTATGTACAAATTGATCAAGGACTGACACATGCGACTAATAACCTCATAGGGCAGTTTAATAATAATGAGTCGTGGGCATTGCTTCACTGTATTGGTTTCAAGTAGCTAAAGCCATGGGAATTTGTAATAACATAAATTATAAGACCAGCTGCCAACTTGACAAATGTGAGAGAGTTGTCATATTTCAAGCATGTTTTAAGTTCTATGTATATTCATTTATACTATGTACAATTTCGAATGAATATCTTAATTTATAATTTAATTTAAGTTATGCGGAAGAGGAGTGCAGTCGTTGGAATCCAGCACTCATTTCATTATAGAAGAAGCAATTGAAATTTACTTTACAATTGCGGCTGCTGAATCATAATTAATTTTCAACAATTTAAATGCAAATTGAGAGATTTTAAAAAGAGAAGAAGAGTAAAAAAAATTCAGATAAATTGCGGAAAAAGCAGAACCCTTTAGGGTGCACCTTGATTAAGTCCTTCTTTAAATAAAGATACTCATTCCTGCTAGCGTGCAACTTGTTGTTGGTCATCTTCATCTATTCTTGCCTCATTAACTTGCCATTTAATCCCCACACTCTCATACCCGTTTCGTTCATATTTATCATGTTGTTACGCACACAAGTGTCACTCACACACATCAGCACACACACACATGCCTGGGGGGTGTGCGCTAGGACAACAGTTTCAATTTCATTTGATTTTTACCCCTGGCAGCTGACAGTATAATAATATGTGGTGGCAAAGAAATCAGCTAACCAATCAAAGAGCAAACGGCATTCAATCATTGTCGCTGGTAATGATGACACAACACCCTTACTTTATTAGGGGAGATCTAGCTGCAACATTTTTCTGTCGCTTCATATAGAAGACCGTGTGGCAGTAATTTCAAAGTGAACAGCAACATTTTATGCGATTTATCAGACTTGCATTTGCCTGAACAAGAATATTCGGTGATACTCCTAACAGCTATATAATGGTAGCATCCTATTACGTGACATTACTGTATCCAGGAATAAAGTGCTGTTCAATTTTGTGCGACTAATATCTATGAAAATGTATGGATTCGTGGGGAATCGTTGTTAATATTTAAACAGCTGAATATGTCAAATGAAGGCATTAATTTGTGCTCGACTTGTTGATTATTTATAGATATTTTGACGATGACTGCAGCTAAGCAACATCAATTTACGGCTCATGAACTCAGTTGAGCTCGATATAATCGACTGCATTCGCATTCGCATTCGTCCACATTCGCATTCGCATCCACATTCCACAATCCATGCAATTTATGCTGCACAATTTGTGCAATGACCATAAACCTCGTTCTCGTTCTGTTTCTCGATTTGCAATACTATTTGTATGGCGCTTGCTAGCAAAAATTGCTTATGCGATTTTGGGCGATTGGCCGATCGACCGACTGTCCGATTGCCAATTGCCAATTGCCAATTGTCGATTAAAGCGAGCTGAAATTGTTTGCGTGCATTCTATTGGGTCACATCCATCAGATACACATGCATGGAAAATAAGAGAGAGAGAAACAGAGAGAAAATGTGAGAGAGAGAGGGCATGGCTAACTGCATTATGTGTGCACGCGTGTGACTCTGATTGCATTTGCGTGTGTGTGTTTTTATGGCCACTCACTCAACAAGCTGCTGGCTATTTGCCTTAACGCGGATCAACGCAACTCTCCACTTATCTATTGAAATCATACATTTAAATTGGAATCGATTTGTGGGGAGCAGCAGCCAAGCTAAAACCAATTCCGAGTGTAGCCGGATTTGACGACCACCATCAACAAGTCTCAGTGCTCGAGTCGCTGTTGTCTCTCTGTCTCTCTGTCTGGCTGTCCGTCTGTCCGTCTGTCTAGCTGTCGGTCTCTCTGTTTACCCTTGCCTTGGGTAAGCTCTTGAACCGCAAATCCTTTCGTTTGGGTTCCGTTGCGCATTCACTTGGAATGGGAGAGAGACATCGAGACATTGTCATCGTCATCGTGTTATGCAAATATTGCGCACATGGCATTTCTCGTTATTCAGCATTTCATTTTAAATAAAACAGAAAAATATGATGAGAAAAAATATGATAATGTCTGCACCGAAGCTTGTATGCCCTTAAGGAAATCCACTCAACACATATTTTAAATACTTGTCAGAAGCTCGAACCATTGAGTGTATTAATTGATGAGCTTATTTTTATCAGGCAAATTAGATAATATTGATCATACATAAAATTGTATTGGAATCCGCTAAAAATACATATTTAACTTTTTTATGCCATAAATAAATGTATTATATAACACATGCTGTAATTTAACTGGCAGTGTTTGATTGTTGTTATTTATTTATTTAACTTTTAAGCACTTATTCATTCTTTTGATGTGAGCTGGGGCATCCCATTGCTGTCGAGAGCCCAAACCAAATGCTTGACATTAAAACGCCCCATATTATTTTTTGTTGTGTATTGTTTTGATTTTTTTTGTTTGTTGAGTTTACACTCGAAGTGTAATGGAAATGTTTCTTAGTAATTTCCATGCGTCTGTAAGCTGTCGATCTAATGATGTATAAATGATTTGCTCTTGTCCTGCAGAGGGTTGAATTTCTATGAGTAATTTAAGAAAAATGTATTTTTGATTACACGTTTCCTAATGCTGCTCTTGTTTTTGTTGTCAATGTTGCATTGTTGTGACTTCGTTGTTCGTTGCCATTTAAAATGATTGCCCTTTCATTTGGGTTTACGCCTCAATTACCACTACATGTGAGCATACAAAACCAAAATATAGAAATATCGCTGAGCAAGTAATAATTTATTATAAACGTCTCGCTGGGCCTAAACCAATATTGTGGTAGTAGTAGTTGGCGGCTTAAATAAATTAGCTTTGATTGTGGCCAAGGCCACTCGGCTGCCGGCAGACCTCTTGCCTCTGCTTAGTAAGCTTCTAAGCTTCCTCTTTCTTCCACTTTGCCACTTTATGGAGAAGATTGAAATACTCACATAGAGCAAATGCTTAATTATATTGTTCGCTGTCGATGACGCAGTATAAAGAAAAGAAAAAAAAATCGGAAAAGGAAAGCACGCAATAAGCAGTGCAAAAGCTAAGCATATAAATTAGATTCTTTTCTCCTTTTTTTTTTGGGTCAGAAGGGAATGCGCGAGTACGAGACTTACATACATACTACGGCTGTGAGACTTAAGCAATTTGATATATGTGATACTTACAAAACTGATCCGTTAAGTGATTAAGAATGCTAATGTATTTTACTCAACATTTGAACAAGAATCAACTATTGTGAATATAGCAGACGCGAAAACTTGACTATCGCGTTGAATTTGGATAAGATACCAAGGGTTAGAAAATGAAGGCTATATTCATTTTCACTCCCTTCAATTTTAGAATAGCTTTAAATATGGTATCCTTTCTAGGTTTGTAGGTATTTTTTCAGTTTTTCTCGGACCATCTAAGATTTAGCTGCGTGTATCCACAGTCTTTTTCCATTATTTGTTTGATTATCATTTTCCTCGGCGAGTATTTCCTTATTTTCGTTTCCGTTTTTGTTTATCTTTGCAGCTGCCAACCCCCTTGACACTTTGATTTGCTGTTGACTCTGCCTTATGTTTCACTCACCACTTTCGATTTCCACATTTTTGCCAAGTGGCAACATTTTTTGCTGGCTGCTCGTCTGTTTCGATTCCCTATTTGTCCACTGTCCCATTAGTGCCTGTGAGCGTTCTATAAAACCAAAGTAGTCCACTCAAAAACCCATACACCTTACACACACATAAAACTCTGTTTGCTGGCATCTTGAAAAAAAGGCAGCAACCTAACAAACCCAATGGAAAAATGGACAGTGCTCTGGTTCAACACAGATTCGATGAAATCTCTGGTCAGCCAAAACCAAAAACAAAAAAAAACAAGAAAAAAAGAAAAATAGAGGAAGTCCATCTACTCCTTGGCTCTAACTCCCCCTTTTCTTTGGGGGGGGGGGGAGGGGAGGCACGAGTATTAGTTTGCTGTGCGGATGGTTGGGCAACTTTTTCGTTTTTGTTTTCACGGCTTGTTTATTTTTGCTTACACTTATCAAAATATTGACGATACACATATTGTTTTGCGTTGTCTTCATGTGGCATAAAGATATCGGGGTCCCCACCGAAACCAGAGCCAAAACAAAGAAAGAAACAAAAATTATCTTGCACGCGGCCACATGTTCTTGAATTTTTCACCATGCTTCTGTGCGTGTGTGTAACTGTATATTTATTTTTCCTCCTGAATATGCCGTAACTTTCACTTTGTTGTCGTGGTCTGCCTGCAATTCCTCTTTCTATCCCAATAGATATCCCATCCGCACTTTATTTGCCCCATTGCTGCTTAAGTTACTTTTGTCTCACGCTTGAATTTCCTTGCCTTATTCTAGCTGGATTTGGTTTTGCCTTTTGCCTTTGCCTTTTCACTTTTGCTTTCTGTTGTTCGCTTTCTGGTCTTTAAGCGATTTTTTCTTTTTCCCTCTGTTCAAGCATTGCTGAGCTAAGCAGCTCATTTTCAATCGAGCATGTGCGTTGGCTCTGTGATTTTTCGCATCTACGTATGTATCTGACTTTCTTTGGGTTCTCCTCCCAATTCACGTTTGTTTTTCGCATTTTATTTTCATAAATAAATTTGCATGTCGAATGACATTGTTTATGGCATTCCTGTATGAAAATCGCATACTCATATATCTCTCGACCCGTCCACCGTCCTTATGTCACACGATGTTGACATCTTTGTTAAAATATGTTTACATGCTCAAATTAGTCTCCGGCTCAGTGTTTTGCTTTGTTTTGTTTTTCACATTCGATTGCCTTGCTCTGTTTGTTTGTCTGTCAAAGGACGACAGCCGAAATGAATTCGTAATTGAGTTTTGTGCTCTGCTTCTCTGTTTCAATTCATTCGAAGGCCACATTTCATTCTACTGTCATCACATTCTTATTCTAATTCGAGCTTAATATTATGAACGTTATTTACATATTTGTTTAATACATGTATATACAACATGTTACATCTTCTGCATATATGCATATGAGTATGAACCTTTGCCTCTTCTTTCACCCATCTAGCAAGGCGCCTGCTCGTCTGCTCATTTGTCCCAAAATTACATAAGCCATGCTGTACTCAGCCTCGCTGTAATCAATTTCGACATTCTCATCACATTTTGGATAAAATGGAGGCAATAATTATTGAAAATAACTCATGCGCAGCACATTTGTTGCCTAGCTCTCTGGCTTGGTCTTAGCTAACAATCCCACTCAATGCCAATTAAATCATTTCCGGAGTAGCGTGTTCTGAGTAGCACACTTCTCAGCACCACGCAACTGCTGCCACTTTCGTGAAGTCTGCTTATCAGCACAAAACAACTAATTTATAATATGCCTTTATTCTAGTCGGTTAACAAGGCTTGCTCATACGCCATCTAAGCCATCTGAAGCTTTGGACAGAAAAAAAGGGAAAAATTATGTCATTGCTTTGCACTTGTATCCCTCATAGCTGTTTCTGTTGTTTCTGTTTTGCTGAGCGTTGTGATAGCGGCTGTGGCAGAAAGTTTTCTCAAGATTGGATGTAGCTTCTCCACGACCTGCTAATGTACTCAAACGATGAGAGTCAAGTTTTTCTTCTTTTTGTTTTTGTGAGGAATATCCAAAGCGAATTTGATAATACAATAAATATTCTTCGGCAAGCTATCGTAAATTAAAAGTTTTCAAATATTCTCATGAATAAGGACTTTTATGATTCTTGTTCTTATCAGTTGCTTTATAAATATGCTCTTTTATCTGCCACAAATTTATTAATTAATAAATAATATTCTATTTTGGAATGTTTTCATTTCTCCCCATACATTATTTACTGCTGCTATGAGTATATATAAAAAATTCTAGTACAAAAGATGAAACAAAGACAAAAAATTTATTTGAAAAATTCATTTAATTAATATTGAACTTGATAATAAAAAAAATAATTTAAATATTTTCCACATTCTTTGGCTCTAGCTTTAACACAACATTTTCATAAAAAATATAATAAATAAAATATAAATATTAGAATAAAGATAGAAAGTTTGAGTTTGTAAGCAATTTGTGCTTAGATTGGTTTCATACACCATTTAAAATTGTTATTAGTTTGAGAATTTTACGTTCCGCTTAAGCTTTACATTCCTTTGTTTTTAGTCTAATTGTGTAATTATATAGACGAGACAAGAGATTGCTTCGTTCCTTATTTTTTAAATCTGATTTTCTAAACCTACCAGGCAAAGTGCCGTTCAGCAGCTTAAATGCAGTCATCTTGTCTTACTGCTATTATGCTCACTCTCTCTCTCCCTCTCTCTCTCACTCCATCTCTCTTTCGCTGTCTCTTTCTATTTGTCTTTCCCCCACTGCTGTTCAATAGAAATGAGTCGGTAGTCGCATTGTCTGCGCGATACCATCAGCATCTTGATTGTCAGCCAGCAGCCGGCAAGTATGGCCAGCAGTGATGGCCCCAAAAATGCCGCCCAAGCGGCTCAACATAAAGTAATCTAATGGCAGTCAGTCTGTAAGTACTGCCAAGCACTTACAAATCCGGCGCAGTGGAGCCATGGAGCCGTGGAGCCTTGCGAGCTGCCACCTTGAAACTGTTGCCGTTAGCGAGCTGTCGTTATTCCCAGGACGCAAATTATGCATTAAGCTGTAGAAAAATGCCGCATAATGTTATCAGGCGAGCAGGCGATGAGGCAGAGCAAGTCAAGCAGCGGCAAAACAGCAGCAGACCAGCACACAGCAGCTAAGGTGATTTCCTGCGTCTCTGGCGCGCATTTGCTGGATGACTCGACGGAACAGTTGGCAACGCGAAAGCCGCAATCAAAATGTGTAAATTAGCACTTGATGCAACTGGGCTTGCCTACTCATTCTGTTCCGGTAACATGACTGACTGACTGACTGACAATCTCTTGTGGTTTCAGTCAGTCGACTGTCGACTCTCGGCTGTCAACGTTGTCGTCCTGTATTCATATATTGCACGGCAAATTGCAATTTCCACTTTAATCTCCGCTCGCACATAGCATCATGAAGACCCGCACGCGTTGTCAACAGCCGCAGCTTATAATTTCGTTTATAATTACATTGACAGTAAGAGCAAAACTCAAGTTGCAGCCGCAGCTGCCACTGTTGCAGCCGTTTCTACTGTTGCAGCTGCAATTGCATTTGCTGTAAGTCCAGCAAAAAGTGCCCACCTGCAGGCGACACTTACCTAATTAGCTCAAAGTACACTGACAGCAACCATTTCAATGTAGATGTGTCTGCATGTGTCGGCGCGGTCATGCTCCGTCATGGGGCACGTGGCAATTTGTAATTCCTGTCAGTCAGCCCAGTGGCTAATTTCAGATAGTCCAAGTATCCATTAGATTTACGCTAGCAAGTTCATTTGAATGTACAGTAGACTGTGGCAGCAACTAGAATTTCATATTTTCGAATAGATCGGAAACTAAATAAACTAAATTATATTTATTTGAACAAATAAATGTTATTTATGGACATTTTTATTTGCACTCAGCTGTCTAAAAAACACATTCATCTCTAGCTGCAATTATTTTGTTAGAATTTTCACAAAAATTAAAATATTGAATAAAATAGCTGCAAGGTTCCCATTCAAGTGCACACGTTTTGTATACTTTGTGTGTAAAACAAAAGTGGATTATTTAGGTAAGTATCTCATTGACATTCTTATTATTATCAAGATTACTATTGTCATTATTATCGTTGCAAGGTAGCAGCCAAACTTATAATAAAAATGGTCGTTAGATTCTGAAAAGACATTATGAGTCCCATACCTTAAGTCTGGAATTCGTCGCTAATTTACGTTAATGTCTTGGCTGGGCAGAGTAATAACTGGAAGCTCTTTCTAAGGTCCAGGTTAAGTCAATCGATAACAGTTGAGTCAACGAACTTGGTACATACAGTTTCGCAACAGGCAACATTGAATATTCTTTCAATTTCAAAATAAGTTGCATTTGCGACTATTAGAGGAATTTGTGTCGTTTCTCTGTCGAGTTTTCGAGGACAAGGTAAAAAAGTAATATTTTTTGTGTGCATTTCCATTTATTTTTAATGGTTGTGATCTGCAGCAGCAGGAATATTTGCTTTACTTATAAAATTTCTGAAAAAAGTTTCACACATTTCATTCAGGGCATTTATAAATTTATTATATTCTATACATTTATTTAAACTGATTATTCCCGGATAAAAAGGATAATTGTGTATTGAAGATCGTTATTCAAAGTCAGGCATGTCATTCTGTTGGTCATTAAATGGACTCACAAATTATTGAAAACAAGGACATGAAATCAGAAACTAATGTCAGTTACCTTCTAAGGTCCTTGAAAAAGGGACTGCCATAAATTTCATATATTTGCACGAATTTGAAACTCTGTATTATTAAGCAAGAATTTAAATTGAAATTTTGTATTTGTTATTAAATTAGCTTCATGTTGTCAATGGATTTTTAGTGACAGTTTCTAGCTTCTTTGCCAATGGTAAAATCAATTTTAAGCTGAAATACGCTTGAGATACATATCCGGCATTCCCATGCAGCTTGATAAACCATTGAATGTCATTCACTGCTCTCATTTGGTTTTGTAAATGGCTTTGTGATATGCGTTCAATTGACATTTGAATGCCCGACAGCAAATGATAGAGCAAGTACGCCCCCAACTGCTTCGATTGGCTTGTGATATCGGCAGTTCCATTTCTTTTTCCCTTTCCATTATTCTATTTGTTCTGCTAAAATGCCAGTTCGTGCTGTTGCTCATATTAAATGTATATCAATGGTGTAGGCCATTTGCAGGCATATCTGCATTTGCCAAACCTTTTCCTAATAACGCATGCCAATTTATCTGTATGGGACTGTAGTCAAGGCAAGAAAGTAATAAGCAAATACTTGGCATAATTTGGCTAAGGACCAGATCCAAAAGCCAGAAGCAGCAGGAGCAGAAGGCCTTTGGCCGGCTGGATTCGGCGACAAGCGCCCAGACAATTTCAACTTCCTTGCCAGGGGACATTGACCACTGACGTAATCAAATCGACAATCAGTAGAAGATATGTGTGCGCATCAATGTGCCCGAAGGGTTGGTCCACAAAATGGTACAATATAGCACAGCAGCTCAAATATTTGCCAAGCCTGTTCACAAAAAAAGTTAAACTAAAAAAGAAAAGGGACGCGGTTGGCGTGTTGCTGCCGTGCCGGAAGCATATTTGGCCTGCCCCAAACAGTGCGTAAATTGCCATTTTCAAACACATTTCAATACATTTTTTTGGGCGATCCGCAAAGTTAGTTCGGCACTGTGGCATAAATTGCTGTCCATTGCGAAGTCGAGGTCTTCACAAATTTTATTGCGTTCGCAGTTTGTCAGTTTGCCCTGATGACTGGGACTTTTTGCCTATCGTTTATCGAGTTTCGCCTTTTTTCGCTAGCCTGTAGAATTTCAAATTGCGCATACGCCACGTGTGATGCGAACGCATCACTTGTCAACCGCCAGTTGTTGCTGCTGCTTCTCAGTTATTGCGCTGTCATTTTATTGTTTGTCGCAACGGACACACAGACAGACAATCAGATAGGGCGACAAATGTGGAGACACACACACAAAGAGGCTTTGATCTTGCCCCGTGCCAAGCAGCATGCAAGGCGTTTTACAGCTTTCCGAATTGTGCTTTGTGTAAATTGCGCACATAAGCGAAACGCACGTGCATAAAATGGTATCACATCCTTTTAGCACTCATATTGTCCGCCTTACGCACACACATTCACACACATACACATACTTTTGCATGCCAGCGCGAAGGCGTCGCATATTTGTTGGCCACTTAAATGCCACACAGCTGTCTAGGTAATACTGAAATTTTAGCAAATTTTAATGTTTTTGGCACTTTTACAGAATCAAAAAAGGCAAAAAATTGCTCAACTTTGTGAAGATGAGCAACATTAAAGTTAATGCTCAGAGCAGGGGATGATCAACTAGTTTTGTGTAGGCCTCAAATAATTTATAAGAAAGTGCACAAAGCAATTATTATATATTTAGTAATTTAATAATTAAAAATCATATTGATGTGCATTTCTTTTATTCTTGTATTAAATTTATACGAATTTAGATCTGATGAAAATTTATTATCTTGTTGTTGCTCGAGTTTGCATTAATTATTGAAATCCAAAACCAAAATCGAATAAATGGAATGTAGCTCACAATTTATCATTGATCTGGCTTATCGATGTTTCAATAAACGATATTTGGCAAACATTTAATTATATAATGCGCACAACTTTTTTGTGGTTTTAATTGTGAAATGGAAATAATTATTTATTTTTTGGATATATGGATTAATATATCTGGTATATATATCAACGAAATTAAAAATCGATTAATATTCCTACTCAAATGACGAGTTTGACAATCGCATATCTTTTATTATCTTTATCATTATCGGGGCTAAACGCTATTCATAACTTATAAGCTGAGTTTAAAAATGTTTCAAATGTTTTCCTAATTGTTTTACCACAAATATTTATCGCAAAATCCGGCCTACATTATGTACGGTATCTGTTGTGCTAGTTTACAACAATAGCTTCATTACAGGCGCACGCTTACATTATGTTTTATAATCATTTTACAACCGGTATGATATTTAGAATGCTAACAACAGTTGCTTCATTTCTCGTTGGCAAAGTTTGTGTTGCCATGTTGCCATGTTGCCATGTTGCTGTGGCAAACATTTAAGCTGCGCTCCTCAATGTTGCTGTTGTTGTTTTCGTTGTTTTAGTTGCTGGCGGGCAAAAAGTTGATGCCGCCACATGGTTGCTGTTTTGGCAGTTTTATAGTGCTGCCCATAAAGTACTTAAAAGTTTCATTTTACGCCTATTTTGTAGCCAGTGGCCCATTATCAGAACCACGATGCCAGGGAGAGAGAGAGAGAGAGAGAGAGAGAGAGAGAGAGAGAGAGAGAGAGAGAGAGTGAGATGGTGACCTGTGCAAAGTGGCTGGAAACAGCAGCATAACCTGTGCAGCTGCTTGTAGAATCCAATTTGCCAACAATTTAACAATCATTGCTTTTGGCTAGCTGGCTAGAAGTCAACTCGCATTTGCACACCCACACACACACCTACACACACTCACGAAAAGCATGTATTGTGGTGGCCATTTTAATTGCCTGCCTAAACAAATAACATTCGAGTAGCATACTTTTCGGAACTACTGTCTGCCGACACTTGTGTCTTTAATGTGGTCCAGGCCGAGCGGTTGCTGATGATCATGATGGTTCCTAGTCTCCGGCTGCCAATTATTGCCAAATGTGGCAAGTAAAATGCGGATTTCTGGAGAAGGTCAATTCAAAGTATTGCGCATGGTCTGATGGGAGTGGGGGAGTCAAAGTTGGCCAAAAGCAATTGCCTGGTTATTGCTCTGGAAGTCGACCCCAAAACTTGTGCTTTTCAATATGCCAAGCTGTTCAATGCCAACGTCATCGTCTGCTATTCCCTTTTGTATGCTTGTTGCGCGATTTCATAAAAATAAAATGTAATACAAATATTTTCACAGCTTTCGAGACGCGGCGTTCAACACTCTGAACAGCAGCCTGTTTATTTCTTTACTGTTCTGATAAAGTTTTTATTTCACATTTTCCATATATACCCTTGCGTAATATATGTAGGTGCTTGGAAAAGCTGTGTTTTTAACCAAAATACCAACTACACTTGAGATCATTTAGATATTAGTTGTATTTACCCGTTAGATCTTTCAACTATTGCATATACATACTTCATTCATGATTTTAGCTGAATATTCATTTAGCAGTATGTTGAAGCTCCAGTCGGGTTACATAGTATCTGCTTATCTAGCACTCTCGGCTGCAGTATTACAGCTTGTTCACAATTTATGTTTTCCGCCTTTATGTGCGGCTGCCATTGCTGCTGCCTGCGGTCTTAATGGGTTTTTTGATGTTGTAGGGGCCCCTTCACTCTTCACTATTTGAAGTGCTCGAAACTTGAGAAAATGATAGCTGCGCGGCAATTCCGGTCGAGCGCAGGCTCTTCAACTTGCAATGCAAATTTATCATGGTCTATCAGAGAGCCTGAGGAATTGTTGGCAAGACGGTAATTGGTCATTGCCGAGTAAACGAGTGAGCTTAAAAGTGGTGCAACTACTGTGCAGCATTTCAGCGAATGGTTGTAAACTTTATTCGATGAGCTTACGTCAAGAATACTGAAAACTCAGTCTTTGGTCAATTAAAATTGCCACAATTTTTAACAAATGTTACATTTTGCAAATCCAAACTCTTCCTTTTTACAGTATAATGCTTACACAGGTCAATAAATAAATAACGACAAACCAAATAAGGCAATTTATTTATATATTTGGGAATTTATTAAAATGTGATAACAAATGTTGCAAAATGTTTGACCATAGTTTTGCTGCTGGGCAATTTTAAGCCGGCTTAAGTCAATTTTTTGGGTAAGGATTATTTTTTTCTTTTTCTGTTGATTTTGACCGCACTCATAACTTGTTAACATTAAATAATATAAACATTGTAGCTTACAGCAAACAGCAACTATTCAAGCGCACCTAAGTTGACACTGATCGACTTGAAGATATCCTGTATCCAGCAGTGGATTGCCAGAAACAACGACCGTCGTTATTCTTTGCTAAGCACCACACAAATATGGGCTTATAATTCGCTTCGGCCACAAATGAAGTGTGTTAAGATCAATTGCACTATTACACTAATATTCAATGCAATTTTTCCTCTCAGACCGTCATCTTTATAAATAAAGTACAATTACCTTATGTGGACGGAGATATCTCCTTTTGCCTGTTATAAAAATAACCTATATAAATTAAAAAAAAAATAAAATGCATACTGCTGGAATACATTCTATTTGCCTATTCAGACCGCAGTCTATCTTGCATTCCCATTTTGCAGTCATCAGCCTGCGAGCAAAGCTATTGCTAAGTTCCTTACGATCGAGACGTACTTTGCTTCTCTGTTTCCATCGAGTCAGTCGCTTGGATCGCCTTATAGAAACCGCATGAAAAAATTTCTGGAAAGTCACATTTAAAAATTTTTTATTTTTTGTAAAAATCCAAATTTAAACTGCTAAATCTTCGCCAAATATTATTCGATTATCGAATTGTTTCCCCGAATAAGTTAAAACTAAACTAAGCCATTCAGCTTACTTTTCGATTGCTGTCTTGTAATTATTTTGGTTTGTGGTAAAATTTGCTATTTTCTTTGCAACGGGATTTTCATCCGGCCATGTGACATTTTCACACAATTGCTTATCGAGCCAAAACATTTTCGCATTAACATAAAATTTGTTTTTATAGCTGAGCATAGTTTTCAATGGCTTCTCATAGTTGGGCTGGGAAATTAAGGAGTTTTCGCAATGTTGTGGACACATTCTTAGAAATTAGCTTGTGGCATGCTAGCAACATTTGTTGCAAGCCACAAACAACAGTTGACGTTACTGACCCTGCCTGCCCCTCTCTAGCCCCACCCATTGTTGTTAAAATGCACGCATAAAATACAAATTAAATGCATGTTGCCCCATTCTGTCGCCGCCCCATTCTGCCGCGCCCCATTCACCCCCATCCGTGTGATGTGTTTTGTGATCCCCAGAGCGACTTTTCTCGTTAGTAATTGTGCGCGATTCACGTTGATTTTCCCAACTCAGCCGGGTTTGAGTGATGAGGGTGTTGCTGTTGGCAATCCATGGATTGCTTCCTTGCTTGCTTGCCTACTCTTACCACCATTCGTTGCACATTCTGAACAACCATCGTTCAGCTAGCGCTTGCATATCTTTGCATGTAAATGTTTTCATACTCGAGACTTTAGACTCCGACTACGACTCGGACTCGGACTGCAACTCGAACCCAACTCGCATCGTTGCTTCAGTGGTTGTGGTTGTTTTTTTTCTGCTTTTATGTTTGCACAAGTGTCCGTTGTGGTTGAAAGGTGAACATTGCGCTGGCACATCACAATCGTGCCCGTCTCCGACCCATCTCCATCTCCACCTCCATCTGCATTCGCCAGCCAATTCCCTGCTCAGTCAGCGCTAGATGAAAAATAAACAGTATGCACCCTGTCCATACTTCACTCCTTCTCCGCGCTGCTTTGCTTTGCTTTCGCTTGTCATTCAAGATGATTTACTGTGCTCTGTGGCCCCATGCGGAGCAGCGCAGACCACCTGACCATTTAGGTTGTCCGGCACTCGTACTCGTCCTGCTGCTTGTAATGGGCGAGCGCATCCTTTGCTCATTTGCCTTCTACATTTGTCGCATAATGATTGCGCCATCAGTTTAATATGCATACGGGACTGACTGTTGCTGTGGCTGATGTTGCTGATGTTGCTGTTGTTGCTGTTGTTGGTCTTAGCATTATTCAAGCTCGTTTTTATTTGCTGTCTAGCGCTGGCTCTTTGTGCTGCGCAACTTTGCTATAAAAAGTGAATGAAAATACAACAACCAACAATAAAAGGCAAACAAAAAAAAACGAAAAAGAAAAAAACAATAATAAAGCACTTGAAACAAACGTTTTCAGTAAATTTAACATTAGCTGCTTTGTGAAAATAATCAGCGAAAGGTTCGCTGCGCGCCGGAACCAAAACGGGCGCCTCCGCATTATAGGGGACTGCAAGGCAACGACGTAGACAGTGGAGGGTGTGGTGCAAGGGGGTGTTGGAATTGGGCGGGGGGCTGTTCAAAAAACTTTTCTTGTTCGCCTCTTGCGCCTGCAAGTAGGCAACATTCTTTGTTGTTTGCTATTATTATGCTTACTTGCCACGCGAGCGAGCGCATGTGTGTGTGTGTGAGTGTGTGTGTGCGCGCGGATGTGTGTGAGTTTTGGTATATTTACAAACTCCGTAGCACACTTTTCAGCTTGCGCAACTGTTGTGTGTGTTAAGGTTAAGAGTTGGCAAGTCCTTTCGTCTGCATAGAACTTCCACTTCCAGGCAGCGACGCTGCCAACCTTGCCGCACATTTCTGATTTATGTGGCGACACTGCTCAGGCACAGCGACCAAGCGAGAGAGAGAGAGAGACGGAGAGAAATGGTAGCAATAATTAGAAAGAGTAGGTATACATTTTGCAATGCATAGTTTTTGATATGGCTGAATTTACGTTTTTCCCTGCTAGCTGCCAAAGTGGGCAAATTATTTCAATTTCTATTATCGTATTTTATGATTGCCGGTCTGTGGCTTTTTATTTAACAAATTTTCCTGGAAAACTCAGTGGCATTTTTCCGTGGCTGTTGGCAGTTTTGTTTTGTTCATTTTGCGTGGCTCACAACCACATTGCTGTTGAGTTCATGACGCCTTATGGTTTATTAGCCCAGTTTCAATTTCTTAATGGCCAGTTTCAGTGCCCTCTGCATATTACCAACTGTTTGACTCAAGCTGTGCCGTATTTGACCCAAGTATTGTTGGCTCTTGTATAAAATCAATTCGCAGGGAGTGCAATTAATTGATTGCTATATAAATTGACTTATCACTCTATATATACAATACTATGCTGTGACAATAACTTAAGCTCAATAATTGAATCCTGACAGTTGGAAGGTAAAAGCAAGCAGAACTTGAAGGTTGAAATAAATTTGTGGCAATGAATTATGTCAACCGCAGCCAAAAAATGAATTGGGTTGCACATTTCGAAGCTTCGCGGTGGGTGCTACGCTATTTGGCAAGTCAAAATTTGTTAATGTTTATTTCTTATGTGTTCCCATTCAAAGTTGTAAGTTTTAAAAATCTGAATATTGGAATTGGAATATTGGAATATTGAATGTTGGATACAAGCAGCCGTCTCTGTCGGGTGATAAAAACAATGTCAACTTCGAGTCATAAGTTATTTTCAATTCTAGTGCTTATTGCTAAGTCATAAAATAAAGAGAAAATGAATGGAAAATCTTTCACGGTGAATGACATTTTATTTCAAGCACTTCAAAATATTAGAAAATGTATAACATAATTTTGGCGAAAACTTTTATGCTTCAAAATTGGATTACTTTTGACAGTTTGATCGAATTAAATAACTCGACAAATACATTGTGTATTCATCGTACAATCGCACGACAATTGGATAAATTTTATTTGAAAGGTGTAAGGAAAAATGTATTAAGCAGATTAAACCGTTAAATTTCGTATTTTAATTAAGATTTTCTTGTGTTATATTTAATGTGACTAAGCTTTATGAAAACATAAAAAGTCATTAAAGTGACGGAATAGAGCAGAATTGCATCCTTTAGCAGTTGCGATAGAATCTTAAGGATTATTGCAGAATATTTGGTTTCTTCTTGTCATAATATAAATGCATAGTTTACTTAAATAGCTAAATCGTTTGCATTTTATTTGAGTATTTATTTTTCGAAGTAAATGCTAAAAAGTTTAATTAAGTGTTTCAAACTCAGTCCTTATCGTTTAATGCTTGATGATTTGTATTCCTTCATGTCTATTACACATTATTTTCGGTTTAATATTCTATGTGAATTTCAATTTAACTGTCAGTCGAAAACTAGCATGGCCAGTTGGTTGCATTTCTCACTCAGCTGCTCACTGGCCACAAAGTGTTTATATTGTAACAATTCACTTACACCACTCCTACTATCACCAATGACACCAATGCACACAGACGCACACTGACATATGAGCATCCTGTTGGCTGGGGACCATTTGGCGTTTCCTGCCTTGGCTTTTATGTCTGCGTTTCCTCACTGAGCGCTTGAGCGCTGTTTTATGCGTCTTGCTCTAATATTTAAAGCCAATAGTTGTCCAATCAATTTCAAGTGCTAACCACTAACTTGAATCTACATAAAAAAGACAGTATGATGATTTCGACGCACACACACACACACGCAGACTAACTCACTCTGTATCCTGGCAGGCAGTACTGTCATTAAATTCAGTGTTGACACAAGGCGATGACGTGGTCGTCGACGGACGATGGCGGCGTCTAGCGGAACTCATATGTATAAATTTTGCTCAGCCGCCGACAACGGCTACAGCAACAGCAACAACAACAGCAACAACAACAGCAGCATCAACAACAGCAGCATCAACAACAACAGCAACAAGCAAATTGCAGCACAAGGAAATGCAGAAGAATGGTTGCCAAAAAAAATCCAACAGCGAAGTGAGCAAAAACTGCAGACAAACTGAGTACAATGAACGTTCATGTAAGAGTTTCTTGTGTGTGTGTGTGTGTGTGTGTGTGTGGGCTTTCAAAATAAATACCCTCTACTCTGAATACGTAAGTGGTTAGTACTTTCAGTCTGAAATAATCATGTTAATTGTGCATTTCTGAAGTGAACATTTCTTTACTTTTACTTATAAATAAAATATTTGATTTTTATAATTTAAATTATGGCAATTAAAAAAATAACGCTTTTCACAAATAGAATACAAATATTAAAAACACTTGGAAATAATCTTTTTCATTGTTAAAAACTATTTTATAGTTTATAGATGAAGATCCCTGGAGTTTTCATACTTCATGACTTTCTACAAAATGTCACACAAAGTCAAATAAAAGTTGTTATATAGAGAATAACTGTTGGCATAGGATATCAATTTATGCGGTCCTTGGGGAGTAGTCGTATGATGTGTGGATGGAATCTTGTAGCATATTAAACGTGCACAAGAATAAATGTATATATTCAATTTTTGGCAATGAAAATGGCTGGCACGGCAACGGACGAGCCGAGGCTGTGCTCTGATTGTGCTGCAAAAGCGAAGAGCTGTTGTAAAAATTGAAAAACAAATTGCTGACATGGAAAACAATGCATGAAATATTGAATAGACGATGTCAGGCTGCCATTCAGTCAGTCAGTCAGTCAGTCAGTCGGCCAGTCAGTCAGTCAGCATGCCGAGTGCCTATTTTGCAATTAATGAAAAAATCTAGCCAAATTATTTTTTTAACCCAACAGTTGCGAGACTCTACCAGAGGAGACAGTGGGCCAGAGAGTGACGGCCAAGCGAGGGATTGGCAGTGAGTGGACTGCCAAAAATGTGGGTCATGTTTGCCAGGGTGTAATGTGTACAATGATTGCAACTTTAAAAAGCAAACAAATAGGAAAACTGCAGATGGGAAAACGGCACCCGACCGCCCCAAAACTGGGTGAACGAACCAACAATGCAAACAGTAAATTGTCGGCTCAGGCTCCGACTCTGGCAACGGCTGAGGCTCATTCTGAGGGTCTGCTGACAGCCAAGCAACCGAGCAAACAAACAAACAGCGCAACGTCCATACAAATGCCGGAGTCTGATGCCTGAAACTGGGACTGGCGTTGCCGGGGCAAATGTATCATGCATGCAACCAGTCAGCTGCCGCTGTGCGGCAGCCACCGCTCGGAGTCGAAGGCCCAGTTAAGTTGTGTTGAGTAGAGGTATCGACTGTGGCAGCAGCGGCAAGTTTCATCTGCATCTGTACTTGCATACCTCATTGCAGCGTGGCACATGAAGCAGACCAGTCTCCGAGCCTTTTTATGTGCTTAGCTCGTTGTTGTTGCTGTTGTTGCAGTTACAATTGCCGCTGATTGCAAAAGTATCTGGGAGTAAATGTGAGCTGCATCGCAGGGCTGTAAAGTGTGTGTCCTTTGTGTACTATAAGTACTCAATTAATTTTAATGCTAAGCAATCGAAACTTTTAATGGGTTTGGTCTACTCGCCTGTCAACAGATTGTAAAATATTTGGCAGATTTCAAAGCAGGTATTTTTAATAACACAATGTTAGCCGCATTAACCTGAGAGATTTTTCTCACTCAGTCAGCACTTGAAGTGGATAACTTCTTTCTTGGCGCCCAAAGGCATAGCAAATGCGAGTAGCTGTAGCCCTGGAGGGCTAACAACTGCTCTCGATTGCTGATTACAAAAGTATCTATAGGAAAAGGGGCACACGAAGATTATCATTGACATGTAACGGAGAAGCATCTACCTGGAGGCAGCTACACTCTCAAGCCCACTCAAGCAGTCAACACTCCGGGCTGTGTCTGAAGCAGTGAGCAGCAATAAAAGCCGTAGGAGTAAGCCTCTTTCACGGCTTTCAGGCGAAGGAGCGGAGTGAGTTGGGGTGGGCTGTTAGGCAGAGACCGGTAGCGACAGGCAGCGCTTGAATACGGTTGATTTAGTTAATAGGAAACAAATACACCTGCACTGCAACAGTTTCAGCAGTTTCAGCAGTTACGGCAGTTTCAGAGAGTTCTGTACAAGTGCCTTCCATTTAAGACTCGCCGAGTGGAGTCATTGACTGCGCGAATTGAGATTTAACGTGAGCGCCTGCAAGGAGCGAATGTGCGCCGTAATTAAATGTTGGTAGTTAAACGGGTCATAAGTGGCTGGCAAATGAATTGCAAATGATTTGTAAAAGCGAACAGCGTACAATTTACAATTACATAAAAGACAAAGCCACTCGCTGACTGACTCACTCGCCGACTGACTCACTCGCTGACTGACTGACTGACTGCCTGATAGAGTGACTGACTTGCAGTTCCTTTGCTGAAAGCGTTTGTCTGATTAAAACTGGCAAAGGCAGCAAACAGCATCAGCCAACCACATGGGCAGCATTCACTCAACTAAGAAAGAGAAACGCTTTTAACCCAGATTGGAAAACTCGAAATTAGTTTTCATTTACGTTGGCTGCCTGTTGCTGAATGAGGCTAGGTGCTTGCCTCTGAGTTTTTACTGCGATTGCAGTTAATTTTTAATCCCTTGCATCTAAAAACTTTTACTGGGTATGTTATTATGCGTGTTATGTTTACTGCCGTCAGGCCATTAACAGCAACAGCAACCGCAACAGCAACAGCAACATCATCAATAGCAACAACCGCAATGGCCAAGGCTAACAGCTAACCAACAATGTTTAGCAGTTCCACACTAGCCAGGCTAAAAATAACATCAGTTGTTAACATGATGCAGCTGTTCACTGTATTCCAATTCCAAAAGACCCGAACAACTCGAATTCTCTTCTCTTAAGTTACGACTTTAAAACTTCATTTCACAAAATGTTGCCTAATGCTCTGAATTTATTATTAATTGCTTCAATGGATTATACCTATTTTCAAAAGCAGTTCAACACTTTTGACTTAAAAGGCATTGAATTGCCAGCTCCGATAACTTATCTGTGCGATTACTTTGATGGTTGTTCAAAATTCACTTCGCACTTCCCGATGTCGGTCAAGTTTTCTATTGTAGTACAATTTACTTTTATCATGCATAATCTGTATGTATGCACTGAGCACAAACAACGACAAGACTTTGCTAACTAAAATAAAGACTACAATTCCTGGAACACTGGCACGCATATATATATATATATATATATATATATATATATATATATATATATATATATATGTATATATTAACATGTTGAAGTGCAAGTCCAGTTGGCTCGCTTCGATCGATTTCCGTTTGGCAAACGAGCGAACCACTAAAAAAGTTGCCTGCCAATGGCAGTTTCTAGTTTTTCTTATGCCCCGTTGTGTGTTTAGTGTGCTCAAAGTGTGTGCGTATGTGTGTGAGTGTGTGTGTGCTCCTGTTGTTATTATTGTTGTGAGTTGTTTTTGCACTTTCACTTTATCGCTGGCACGTTTGTGTAGTTACCGTTACTGTTCCGCTGTGGTGCAAATTATTACATTGACCCACTAAAAAGGAACAATAAAAACAAGCCTTGTGAGCAGAGCTGGCAAATCTACATAAGCCCCTCAAAAGTTTGCGAAAAAATTGAGTTAAATTTAAGTAGAGATCTACCCAAAACGGAAAGGAAAGGAAAGGCAAAATTAATTGCCCAAAGCGACGGCAAGTAGTAAAAGCAATTAACTTTCAAGAATATATATGTACATAGTAGCCTACCTTGTGTTTCGCATTTTGTTGTTATAAATTAAACAACGATTCTTTTTTTGTTCACTGCCATAAATCAGAGGCAAGCGCTATAACTGAAATTCAAATGTTGGCCATATGGCTTGCCAAACTTGTCCTGGGCACTTCCCGTTCGATGCTACTTCAAGGTAACTGTTTGCCTTGCTCTCCTGAGCAAGGACAACTTGGCTGGCGGCGCCTGCGATCTCTGTTCACATGCAGGCAGCATGCCACATGGCACTTGGCACATGTGGCAGTTGCCGTTGCTGTTGCTGTTGTTCGCCTTGTTGTAAATAATTCATTTTTTATTTGTTACCAGAATGAACTTCACCTGGGTAATCAAGAGCGGGCGCTGTATTACAAATTATTATTATTTTTTGATTTATGATTTAGTTTATGTTGCTGCTGGTTTTCAGTATTTTTATGGCCGGCAGGGTCGTTAAAAAATTAATGGCTACACTTGAACAATTTTCTATGCATAGTGAACGCGCCTAATACTTGCAAAATATTTATTACTGTTTGTACATGAATAAAACATCTTTTTCTGATCGACCTTGAGTCGACTGAAAGTATAACTTTTGTAGGAAAGTATCTGCTAGTTACTTGGCTGTCACTTTTAGCATACCTGGAAAACTCTACTTTATTTACTAAATAGTTTTTATAACTATTTTAATTCCGTTTTCATTTTGATAAAGCAGATTCGACTTTAATAACTTTCAAGAGAAATAAATTGCAGTTTTTTAAAGGAATAGTTTGAAATTATGTAATAACAAGCACTGGTAGCTTTAAGCTGGTATAAATAATTAACATTGCATCCCACTTTTATTTCCTTTCTTCTTAATAGACACTAACTCAATAATGGATGTCCAACAAAAAGCAGAACAGGCAAAACAAAAACCGGTAAGCAAAAAACGCATGAACAAATTGGCAACAATTTAAAGCCTAACCGCAGGCGTTGACCATTTTTTTTTTGCCATGGTCAGTGGTTAGCAGGAAAGTGCTTCCATGAACAACACAGTGAATAAAACACAAAAAATGCAATGCACAACACAAAACAAAAATGGCAAACAATTTCGGTTGAGGCGTTGCAATTAATAAGGGCCACACACGATGATGCAGGCGCAGGACATTGACACGGCAACGGCAACAGAAATAGCAACAACGACAACAACAACAACAAATAACATCACTCGAGAAGCAACCACAAAAAAAGGGCGTAACAATTGGCCGCTTGCAAGTGAAGGCACATAAATTAGGGGCGTGTCCCACACATACACACAATGTTCTATAGCATGGGTTCTTTTTTGTTTGTATTTTTTTTGGTGCCTTCTGCCTGATGCCGCTTGTGTGGGTAGGCCAAGTAAATCTTCAATGTTGTTGCACGAGCGATAAGGCAAGATAAATGAGGCTTTAATGCAAAATAAATTAAGCACTTGTCGTGTGTATTATGTGGCACCAGTGGGTGACTGTCTTGACGCACCCGCCGCACTGGCCCGCACTGGTATGCCAGGAATGACATTTGATTATCACGCGGCTCGAGCGCGTCTTTGCCAGCGCGCAAAACGCTCCGCATTACATAAATCAACGCCAGTGCTGACATCGACGTTGAGGTCGACATTTGTGTCGTGTATGGCATAACAATGCCAGCTGGGCTTTAATTAAACTGCACTTAGAGTAGTCTATTGCCAGTCGCAGCCGTCAGGCCACAATACACAATGGAAGCGTGTCTCGAAAAGTGTGCTATAAATTTCTTCAAATTCATGCTTCATGTGCAAGGTGTCAACTAGCAGAGAGAGACAGATGGAAAGAGAGAGAGACAGAGAGAGAGAGAGAAAAAACCGAGTGCAAGCAGACACACAAAGCATTCAAGGTTTCCTTTCTTTTATCATCTCGCGTTCGCATATCATATGCATTCCTTTTAAGAATTGAAAACATTTTTTAGTGCACTTAATAAATTATAGAAGATATATAATACATACACATACGGGAATGATCGATTTAGATTTGCCAAGACTGCATATAAATAATATCATTAATGTGTTCCATATTTTATTGGCCCACTTAACAATTAATGTACACTGCACAGTTCACACATTTATAACACTCGGAGAAAAAAGTAATAAAAACATTTTTTTTTTTGAATACATATGAAAAGTGTTTTAATCAAGCGATTTCAATCGGAGCGCTTCTTTGTTCTTTTCGATTGTGATGGAAATTTTGGTCGTCTGTTACTCGATGTTTGTTGTTGGTTTAACATTTCCAATTTCGCATTTATCCAAAGCACACAAATACATACAAACACATAACGTTTGCTTTTCATTATAGTAAATTCGTTGTTTACACCGCTGCCTGCCTTAATTGATTTTTTGTGCATACATATTTAATGCTGACATTGTCATTATGTTTGTCCGGCCCTGCTGTGGAATTTTCAATATAAAACGAGTGGCACTGCTCGCGTGTAGCATGTGATTACCGGCAGAAGAGAAGCTTCGACATTTTTGAGGTGTGATACCCAAACGTTAGTTAAGCAAATTATATATAAAGTCAAGTGATGGATGGAAAACAAGTCGGGTTCATAATTCGCTCAAGCATATTATTAAAATACATTCTTAAAGAGCAGTATTTAACATATCACGTGAACTCAAGAGCAAATTACATTATTATGCTACTCATATGCCATAAATTAATCAAATTTTACATATCCGTTGTCTAATTAATTAAACGACAAAAAAAAGCACGCTGGAAGCCGCGTAATTTCCATCAATATTCAATTAAAATTACAAAAAAAACATTACACGAAATACATATATATGGCATTTAGCTAGGTATAAATAAATATTTTTTAATATGCTAAAAGTGTACAGTGAAGCCTACTTATTGTTGTTTACTGAGAGTACCAATGTTTTTTATTTTTATTAACTCTTTTTTTTCATTAAAAATCAATGAAATAATATAGACTCACTGAAATATTTATTTCAGATACTTTTTTTATTTTATTATTTTTAAAGAGGGCCTTAGCTCCATGATTGAAAAATCGTCAACTGTGTGTGTGTATTGTACTTATACATGCATGCAAAAATACAAAAAAATATAGTTGAGCAGAGCATAAAATCGCTTTGACAAAAGTAATTTATTGCATGCTAGTAATTATTTTATTTCGTTAGACTAAAATATTCATTAGTGGAACTCAGTTGGGCGTGACTTTTGAACATATATCAGAGTTAATATTTAAGCGGAAAGTAACACATTAATTGTATCAACTATATATCAATTATATTATCGCGATAAGCCATCAGTTATCTACTTTAAAGCATTGATTATGATCATATATGGTGACCTGATATTTTACTAAGGAGAGTCGTTCGCATTTGAAAACCTTAAAAGGCTATCTTTTTAAGCCTTCTCTTAGAAATTTGAAGCTTAATTAAATAATTGTGTTTTGCTCAGTTGGCATTGCAAGCCAATGCAAGCGTATCAGAAACCATAGTTCTGACGTGCATTCAGCTGAATTGATTTGAATCTTTTGACAGTCGATTGGTTGCATTTTGATGCACAAAATTAATTGAATGTCAACACGAAATTAATTTGCACATGTCCTCGACGAATTTCTGAATGTATGCCTTGACGGCTCTGTCTAAATGCAACGCTTTTGACCAAGGCAAGTGATATGCGGTTTTGTTATTTGTTATGAGAGAAGTTCTCGATGGCACATTGGAAAACTGAACACCAAATTGAAATGTGCCTGATTCACTTACTCTCCCATTCCAGGATTACATCTTTACGCACTTAGTGCCACGACTCGATGACATTTACCGCACACTGGAAGTGGCAGACTTCACAGACTCCATATCAATAGCCCCACCTGCCTTTAGCGTGTATGTGTGTGTGTACGTATGTGTAAATGTTTGTGGGTTTGTGTGTGTGTGTGTGTGTGTGTATGCCTGGCTTGTTGCTTACGACCTCAATTACATGCGCAAATAAACTGCAACAAACATTTGCTAAGGACTCACCGCTTCCGCCCTTAAAACAGGAGCCTGCCACACGTGCGGCCTCAGCGCTCGGTTTTGCCTTTGCATTAGAGCAGCAACCAAATTTTGTTACCCTACCAGTAAATACACCTACACATATGCGCACACACACACATAAACATATCGCTCTACACATGCATGTGCTTGCGTGTTGTGGTATTAGAATTTCAATGCAATTGTCCTTGTCACATTTGGGAATTTATTTGTAAATTTCCCTATGCACATAGCCCCCACACACACCTCCACACACACCCCCACACACACCCCCACACACACCCCCACACACACCCCCACACACACTGGCACACGCAAGTGCTTTCACGAACCCCTTCAGTAGCACAAATAATAAGCAACCAAAAATAAAGGTAGTTGACATGAATGTTCATGTTTCTAAAACAGATTTCTCCTCAATTCAGCTAGGTTCTAATCTTACATCTCTATAATATTATGTTTACATAATGATACAATAATAATGCAGTAATAATGTATAAGATTGATCTAGCTAAAATTAGTTGTATTATTGAGTATTAAGTTGTGAATTTTAAAGCCGCTTGCGTAAATATTTGTATTAAAATAATACTTTCAATATGATGCTGCAATGTAGAGTATTCCACATTTTCAATAAAGTTTTGACGCAGTTGTAAAATAACTATATAGCTATACGTATATGTGCCTGTAAGTACATACATATGTATACTTTCCTTGTGATGTTTGATTACGGTTCGTGTTAAACTAACTTAATATTTATGAGAATGTGTGCGGCTAAATAGTGAAATTTATTTCTGAAACATCATAAAATTCGGAATATTTGGGTGTGAATATTGTATGAATGCCGTCAGAGCCTTGTTAAGAATACCCAAAAAAAAAATAATAATAATAAAGAAAATAAAAAAAATGGCAAAGGAACAAACATTTCTCGTTATGACTTTCCCGCACACGCAAAGCAGCGACGAAATTTTTGTCTGTATTGAGCTGTTGTTTTTTTTTAGTGTTTTGGCTTTGCATAATTTGGAGTTGTTGTTGGCGTCTAATTGCAGTCATGCAACTGGGTATCGAATGCATGCCTCGTAAATCTAAATAAGTCGCCGGGTAACGCAAACTAGCGGCGCATTAATTTCAACTATTATCAGCTGCCCAGGGGCTATAAAGCGGTATCAAACGCTGGCCACAACTAACGGCTTGTGCTTGTTGTGCAGCTATAGCAGCAGCAGCAGCAGCAGTTACAGAGCATTCTTTTGGGGTTTCATTTTAATGGCATTGCGAAGGCGAAGCTGCACTCCCAGGCAATAGACCGACTGACTGCCTTTCGCCTGACCTAACCTGACCCACTCGTAGTCTGAGAAAGTTTTACTAGCGTGCATCTAGAATGAGCTCACGTGCTTTGTAAGCCAAAGCCATCGCCATCGCTATCGCCATCGCCATAGCCATAGCCATCTTCTTATGCGGACACAATTTCACAGCGAAATGATTTTGTAAAGGGGTCCCAGGTCTCTCAGCTTTCCACTGACCCGGGCAGCGGCCCATCTGTGTATTTGAACGCTGAAAGATGTAAATTTACTACACTCCAAAATGGTCCGACAGTTGAAATAAATATTAAAGTGAAAAACTTTGGACCTCCTGTCTCTCTCTCCCTCTCTCCCTCTCTCTCTCTCTCTCTCTCTCTCTCTTTCTCTCTCTCTCTCTCTCTCTATGTGTGTGTGCCAGCCTTAGGCAAATGGATGTTAATGTAGTGGGGCGTGGCTACCTTTCTTTCTGTCTCACTGCATAGCCCGTGGTCCTGCATTTTTACTCGGTGTACGCTTTTCTTTGCTGTGCCAAAATTAACATTTGCACAAGGTTTTGTAGATAGAGGTACAGGACTTCGGCTGGGAGCCATAAAACTTGTTCATTCATAAATCATGCACAAAATTATTATCATTATGAAAGTTGCCTTTCGGTATCATCAAAGCGGGTGCCAACATGGCTGCCGCCTGCCAAAACCCAGAAGGGTTAAGCGCGTCAGCCAAAGATTTTACTCCGTTATTCGTTATTCGTTTTTCTTTTATTTTTTTATCTTAACATTTGCCTCAACGTTGTCGTTCACTTTTTCAATTTTTCATCATCAGAATCAGGCACGGAGGCAGCAGTGACGGAGGTAACAAAAGAAAAATGAACATTGCATAGACTTAGAAATGCACAGATTTTCTTAACTTGCCGTTTCAAATTTTTAACTTTTTGTTCCAACCATTTTTTTTTTATTTTTTTTTTATTTTTATTAACTTGTAGCGCGCTATGAACTTGGATCATTTTATACTTAATTTTATTAAACTGTCTGTTTTTGTGTGTGTCCTTAGCCTTGCTGCTACTTCTGCATCTGCGTCTGTTTGGTCTGGTTAGGCAAATGACAAAAGCAATGAGACAGCCAAACATTTGACTTACTGCACTAGTCAATTTGGTTGGGGTTGAAACTGGGCCTCGACCGGACAAGCCATCATCCCTGGTCATAATCTGGTTGTTTCTTCCGTCTTAGCTGCTTCTGTTTTGCCTTATGCAGCGCTGCGCATAACGAGTTTACTGCGTTATTGATATGCAGGCGGAAGTTTTAACTATGTTGCTCAGCTAATAGCTCTCGAAGTCAAGAGTAAATCTGTTTTTGTGTGTGCAGTTTACAAAGTGCTAATTGCTTTCAAGTTTATAGTTCATATAACATCTTGCTTTTATTTATAATAAATACTAAAGTCACATAAAAGCAATTTGCAGTTTTAATGGCTTAAATTGATATCATTTATTTAAGGAACGGGCTCAACTGCCTCTTATTAAGGGTAGATAAGCGATGACTCAAAATATTGAAAAATCGGCAATTAATCTAATTAATAGCTTTTTGTTTACTTAACAGAAATAAGCGATGTTAAAATAATTACAGAAAGTATTATTATAATTTACACCAGGAGCAGTTTGACTCTAAAATTCAATTCAATTCAATTCAATTCAGTTGATTAACTTGGATGCAATTCTTGCTTCAGAACTATGGAGAAAACACTTCATCAAATGTTGAATGCACAAATTCGACTTAAGAACTTTTATCCGTTCGCTTGGCAAAAGCGCACTTAATCCCTTGACATATATATCAACTACTCGCAGGAAGTGCAATTGCAAATGCAGTTTTGTCGAGTGCATAAATCTTTGAATGTGCGCGAATTACTTAAAGCAAAAACAGGCAAACGAAAGTTTGGCGAACAAGTTGCAAAGTTACGCCTATGCCAGATGCTTCCAATGTTGCCAATATGCTCCGCTTCCAAGTGGCAAAAACACGCAGCAAAGCACACTAAACCGCAACCACCCATCCACCATCCACCTATCCGTTGCCCATGCAACGTGATCCCAATCTTGCAGCCACATTCTCATTCCCATTCCCATTCTCATTCACTAGCTATGCAAAATAGCAACAAGCGAGTTGTGAACGCGGAAATTGAATCCAAAAATTGTTTTGCCCTTGTTGTACGTATTTGCTTGGCTGCTAACAAAAATACTCTAGCAATAAAGTAGAGAAAAACATCAGCTAGGCAAATGTAAAAACTACTGGAGTGCTTTGTTGAACTTTCCAATAACAGTTTTTAGGGGCGTGTTCAAAATAAGATTGATTTTTAGTGCGGTCTTTCGGGCATGTGGAGCATCTTCCTGCTCCACTCGAAAGCTATTTCAAATTTAATCTGTCGAACTGCACTCTAACCTCATTATGATTTCATTTGGAAAACTTTCAATCATTTCTTTGCTCTCACAATAGCAGCTGAATTCAAGGGAATGAATTACATTGCTGCTTTATTGTAATATCTCGCAGTACTCTGCTCGGTTAATTTGATTTTCTACAATTTTTTAAGAATTTCGTTTTTTGCTTGTGCAACTAACTGTTTTCAGTTTCCCTCAAAGCATTCCCCTATAATCCGTATGCAAATGTTGTTTTGCGTTTTTGCAATTGCAACATGGCTATTCGCCGATATTTTCATGTTTTGGCCTCGCCACGAATAAACAACATGTTCTAGTTATCAGTGCAGACGAGCAGATACCCTGTACTAGTGACTAAGTAAAAGTACCAGTGACTAAAAAATAGAATATCCGATTCAATATATATATGTATATATGTATATGTATATATAGATATTCCTTAAGTATAGGTATATACATATATATGCAAGTGCGCTTTGGTTTATTTTCGATTTTAATTATGAATTCAGCATTTCATTCTCATTTTAATTCGTAAAGCATATCAATATCATAATAATTGAAAAAGTATATAAGGTAGACTTCAAAGCGCATATTTTTCCGACCTAAAGTAAAAACAAAGTATATTTAATCTGTCGCGACATTTATTTGTGGCTATAAAAAGCTACATGATTAATTTTCCATGTACTTTGACAAAGGTAAATAATACTCTGTACAATTATAGTACGTTTTCTAATTATAATTACATTTTTTATAGAAATAAATTGCTCCCACAATCGCAATTTGATATTAAACCTTCGTATTTATAGAATTTATCTTTACCGTTTATTTTAAAATTGTTAACATGAAACAATACGAACATGAGAACATAAACTCACTGCACATAATGAGATTAAATTTAGAATATAATTGTATCAATTAAAAATTCTTTGAAAATACATTTCAATAGAATTCCATTGGATTTAGATAAGTTAACAGTTCCTTTGGAATATCTGGAGTGCTGTTTAATTAAAATATACTAAGAAATAATGAGGTGCCAAAGTTCACAAAATAATGGCATTTTTGTAGACTAGTGTAAACTCTTGTACATTTGAAATTCAAATTTAAATATTATTGTATGACAGGCAACTGTTTCAATTCCCACTCAGAATTGATCAGCTTTTAATTAGACCCGTGCCAGTTTCAGGTTTTGGCCTTGGCACGTGGCATGTCCGACATACGCCTAAGAGCATTTCTTAATTTGATTTCAATGCCCCCCATCAAACGATTTTATAACATTGCCTTTTCTTGACCTACGATAAAGTTTCTTATGGATATGATGCCACCTTATGATGAGTTGGCTCAGACACTTATAGCACGCATAACTCGTGCACGTTTCTGGCATTTGGGGAATATGATATGAAAATGGTTTGTCTAATCTCCGAAATGTCTCCAAGGCATCGCATTAAGTGAAAAGGGTTAAGCCATTGAGAACTCTGCATATACATTTACAAACTTATTGTTGGACACTTCCAGAGTAAAATGCCTAGCAGCCGTGGCCCCACCCCGGTGACAGTCGCTGCTGCCCTTGGACGTAGAGTTGGACACCACCGGACATTCCGGTCGGTCATTCCGACAGCCTGTATGGACCCCAAATTGTCATAAGAATTAAGGCACATTGACAGAATGACACGTGCCCAAGTATTTCTTCATTTGTTTCACACTTTTGCAAATGGAATTTGCGTATAAAATTCGATTTTAGTTCACAATTTGAATTGTTGTTCAATCATTATTCTGTGAGCGGTAGTTTTATTAATATTTATATTTAAATTAATGTTATGATTCCATTTGTAGCTAAGGAAAATAGTCAAAATGCTTATACTATATACATATGTATGTACATATAAATCATGCAATGTGGTTGTGGAATAAATGTATTTAACTTACTCGGTAAGTTAATAAACAAGGAATTTATTAAAGTCGTTTTAATGTTTGTTTGCTGTATATCTATAAACATTTATATTCTTATGATTAATGATATCGTAGGATACATTCTCTATTTATATTGTATGAAACATTGATCAAAGTCTTTTAGTCTCGGTATTTACATGAAGGCTATAAGAATTAAGTGTAAAGATTTATTGGTTTGGACAAAATACGAATTTTTGTGTCAACAGCTTTAAGCAGATCTGAAATTTTTAGAAAAATTCAATTGGTCGGAAAACAAGTTCAACTTTAACTGAGAGGTCAACGGATCTGTGCTCCAGATATCTCCTGGCCGAGTACTTGTGATTATGGTGGGCTTTCTTGTTGTCTATCGGTTCTGTGTGACATTCCTTTCTGTAGCTGCATTTTGAAATTTGTTATAAGTTAATTGGAACAGCAACAAGCAGCGACGAGTCTCAGACAGACCGACGCAGACAGCGGAACGTGCAGCAAATGAGGCGAAATCGTGGCATACTTTTTGGGGTTCGCCTCTGGTTTGTTGGCATAAGTTGCTCTGATTGTGTATGTGTATGTGTGTGTGTGTTTGCAAATACTTAAAGGCAAGACAAACCATGTCAATGACATTTGACACGTGACCCTTTTTGAAACACATACAAAGCGAAGGCAACCATATAGCCATAACCATAAACATTTAGAGGGAGCATCGCAGCAAGCTCAAAAAATTGGCTTTGCTGTAACTGCTGCTCGCTAGTTGGGGTCGTTTCGACGTGATTAGATGCGATTGTGTGCGCAATTGAGCGAAATTGATGACAATGCTATTAAAAGGTATATGGTACAGGCAGATCCGCTGCATTGCTTTCAGTTAACATTGCCATCGCCGTCGCTATCGCCATCGCCAACGTCGTCATCGTCGTCGCCGTTCATAATTAATTTTCTAGTGAATTTACTTTCATGGCATTTCGGTTAGCTAAGTGCGGACAAGGGTAGCCAACAACCCCATATTACTGAACCGAACCCACCCCCACAGTTGCCTGCTTCCCGGTAGCTGCTGCGGACGCATAAAAGTTGCTTCAGCTGCGGCATTTATTTTAATTTGAAAACTATTTCCACGCCCTCCACGTCCATCTTTTGCAGCTCCTCATCCTTCGTCTCCATTTTGTATGCCCATGCTTATGCTCATTATTTTCGCATGACTTTTGTTGGATTTTTATTACATAAGTCGGCCGCATTGCGTATACGCAGCGTTATACAGATGCCGCCATTTCATTATAATTTGTATATGGCGTGCCATATTACTCAACGTGAATTTATCAAAAGAGTTGCGGTAGAAAAAATCTGTTATAAATATTAGCACAGTCCGCCTTTGGCTTAATGGAAACATAATTGTAGGGCGTGAGCGTATTTCACTCACTCAGATATATAAAAAAAATATGAATATACAAATCTGAAACACCCTACAAACTAATCTTATTGTGACTGTGTGGCTCTTGTATAATTAGTTTTAACTTAGAAGAAATTGCTATACTTCTATGTAAAATGTGACGAAGATGAATGAGAATATATTTGATAACAAATTTGTATGTGTATATAATCAGTTTGTACGAATTACAACAGCGCAATAATTGTCCATGAAATAAAAAGTCTGCAACTCAAATTTCAATCTCTTTTTGACAATTTTTTTTTAATTTTGCTATTGCTCAGGTTACGACACACAAACCCTTTTCAAAGTACCGAACAGCTTTAAATGTGTTCACCGTATATACAAACATGAATACAACCTTCGAACATGGACTTCACTCAATCTCGCACAATATAAAAAGGTTTATGTTTATGTTAGCATTCAGCTTATGTATGATATGCTTAGTGTAGGGTATTTTACAGTCCTACTCTTGTTTTTAAATCGTGCAGTAGTCTTATATATATTTGTGCGCCATATCGGGCGCCCACTGTAGTTAATGGCCCTTACTTTAAAACCTCTACTGGTTTACGAGTAATGAACCCACAATATCCCATAGGCTATGTATACCAAAATAAGGTATAAAAACACATATCCAAATACTTAACGTAGTTAAGCTGGCAAATTATTTGCACGAACATATTTTTGGCTTTGGGCTAGGTAACTTCCGGCCAGACTTGGTGCGGCTCGCAACTTGGCAGTTGGCGGCTTGCCAACTGGCTATTGGCAGTTGGTAGTTAGAAGTTGGCAGTTGGAAGTTAGCGTGTGTGGAGCACATTTCGCTTTAGCTACATAGTAATCCAAAAAAAAAATGGGCAGGTTGAAAGGTGAGCAACTCCTCTTGTGGGTGCAAAATATTTGCGTTCTGTTATGTTTGCGCCCGAAAACAGGCGATGGCAATTACCTTTGATTGAACACTTAAGTTGTTCGTTTTGTTTTATTGAAACGTGATTTATGGACACTTGCATTGGCGCAAGGTCAAACTAATTTAAATAGCACTACCAATTTTGGAATGCAAAGGCTACAAACAACGCGTATAGTTTTTGAAGACGTCGGTTTTAATGAGAGAATTTTCTATATATCCGGGACGTTGTTCTTGAAACTGTCTTCCTTCTTGGATAACTTCGGACTTGGCTGTGGAGATTGCGGGGTCACCTTCGCCTCGAAGAAACGTTTCACAATGCTGACAGCCTCCTTGGAAACATTGACGGATTCTGGTGGAGTAACACTGTCCACCACAGATTGATTCCATTGAATGGCATTCGAATTACAGTCGTGCAAGATCGCTGCATAGGTAAATAGAAACTGACAAAAATTCAACTTTGGTGAATGCGGCCCAGCGATTTCCTTCATGAGCTGTTTCGCTGATAAATGAGTCTGTGGCACCGATAGCTTTTCCAGAGCCATCTTGAGTTCGGACAGCTCAATAAAATCGTCTCCATTTACATCGTACTGCCGAAAGATAGCATATGCATCGCGAATCTCCTGGGGCTCAAGGAGGTGTCGCTGAAAGTTGCTTGCCACACTTGGCATTTCTTCCTCGCTGCTATCTGTGAGTTGCAGAGACCGGCTCTCCATTACGACGCACAAGGATAGACTTCTGGCTAAATTAGTTAATTCTTCTTCACTGACGTTCATGCTCACATCCAGCTTGGATGTAAAATTTTCTACCTTCGCTTCAAGGTCATTTATATTCCTGTCTAATTTCGTCATCGACTCACTTTCTAAACGGTTCTTCCATGCCTTACAAATGGTTTTGAACGATTCGCACGAGGATAATGATGAGACAGTGGATTTGTCCGATACATTTACCTCGGAATTGCACGGACTGAGAGTCTTCTCCATGCATCTATCACCGATTCCATGTGTATCAGTTGATGGCATGATGTCGGTCGTGGCGGTAGGGTTTGGATTTTCAGACATTGTCTGTACCGAAATCGTGTATACACAAAAAATTTAATTACAAGATTATTCCAAAAGTTTTTATTTTCTTTTTTCAAAACGACTACAAGATTTGTTCTCTTCTATGCAAAGTTCAAGAAATGAATTTATTATGTTGTAGAAAATGTTTTTGAAGTAAGCCATGGAAAAGGCCTAGAAGAGGATTGGCCTGCTTTGTTTTTTCACTTACGTCAAATAAACAATTTTTAAGGCTTCACTTCTTGATTACCGTTTAAGCCCTGTATTGTTTGAATGCATAATACTCGTAGATTTTTCCTATATACACCTTAAGTGAATACTTAAATATGCTCATAGAATTAAATGTCAGTGAAAGCACTGCTTTTGAAATGTTGGTACAAGTTCAAATTCAAAAATATTTTCTTATGTACATGCATTTATTTTGTGGAATGGCAGCTTTTTCCGATTTAATAAACCAATTAACGATGCATAAAAACTGAATTACAGAATACAATAGTTTATATAGACAGTTTTTCAGATATACGCTTAATTGTAAAAGTTTTTTTTGTTGGCCTTGCTTCAGGAATGTGCTTTTCAATATAGAATTCGATTATAGAATTCTTATTTGCAATTATGGATCCAATTAATTAGTGGCCTTATGTCTTACAACAATTACAGAACTTTCCAATTATTATAGTGGCTCGGGCTGTGGAGTGCGTGGACGAAGGCGTGGTTTTGGGGTCTGCCTCAGGTTTCATTTGATACCGAATTCCCAAACATCGCTTCGAACTCCTTGGGGCTCCTATTTAGACCCTTCGTCGAATCGCTTTTCAAGCGGTTCTTCAATGCTTTAGATATGGTTTCGAAGGATTTGCATGAATCGAAAGACGGAATGACGAATGTATCCGATAAGTGCTCGGAAGTGCTAGGACTGAGCGACTTCTCCAAACCGTCAATTGCCGACACCTTATCAGGAGTGACGGTCGAGTTGGAAATATCAGACATTGTAAAATTTAAAACACTTGCGCAATTTTTCACAAAAAAAAAAAAATTCGATGTCTGCGTAGAATTAAAGAAATAAATTTATGATTTCTGGTGCACATTAAGTTATGTCATAATATCTAAAATAAAATGGCCTGTTATGTTAGCTCATAGTCCAAAATTCAATAAGACTTTACGCGATTAAGCCAAGAAGATGCATTTATGTATGTATTACCATTCAACTGAAATTATTCAATATCAAATGGAAAATCCAACCCCAGAGTCAGAGTATTTCAAAATAAACATATGGACATTTTTTTGGTCTCCTAATGACCGAATCATTAAATATTCTAATTATTTGGGTTGCTTAAATTTTCCTCCCAGTCAAGGTTCTGATTTTTGATGGAGACGTGTTAGAATTTATGATACTAACTAGTTTGTGTGTTTTTCTGGAAAGGATTTGCAGTTTATATTTGCGTAAGCCTTATTTTTTATTTTTTGGTCGTGTTGTGCCGCAACTTCAGCGTATTTCCCTTAACGCCCTTGGGCACGTAGCCGAGTCAATCCGAGGTTACCATTGCCCCAGTTCTCGAACTCTCCAACCGCAAATTAATGACTGTGGAGTGTGTGCTCGTTGTTTTTTTTTTTTTTTTTTTTGGGACTGTTAACATGCCATGGCCATAAACAGTTAATTAAGCTTTTATTGGTTACTCTCTTTTTTGCGCTCCGACATTTCACGTCTTATTTGTCAAACAGGAGGACAAAAAAGTGACGACCATAAACGGTCAGTCGCCCAAGCGACCTGCCCATCAACCAAATGCCAACCAAGCCGCTCGCTTATTTGTCTCGTGCCGCAAGGTAGGCAACATTATTTGCACACCGACAACGATCCACCCATTCCTCCGTCACCACCATCACCAGGCCACGCTCTTGCCGGTCGTCCTCATCTGTATATTTTGCAGCTCACGCCTCTCGCATTTTGTGCCGCAGTTTATTTATTCGCTCATTTCGTGTGCAAAAATATTTGGTGATAACGAGCCGACGGCCCACAGCGGATTGTCATGTTTAAACCACATTTATTTGTTGGCTCCGCGGTTAAAATAAAAAAAATTCTGTATTTTTTTTTATGTATATGTCGTTTTTTTATGCAAGTACATTTTTGTAGGTTAGCCAACGCGGCTGCCCCTACAAAAATGTCAGCAAAAAGTTGGCGGCATCGGCATTGGCATTTAATTTACATTGGAAAGTTTCGTTTCGTATTGTGAGAGTATTCAGATAATAAAATGCAGAGAACTGTAACTGTAACTGAAACTGAAACTGGAACTGGGTTAAGCAGAAGAGGATAACAAAATAACAGCTATAACTGCGACAAACAAGCAGCCAAAGCCCAAACACAACGCAAAATATCGATAAGATAAAAAGTAACAAGAACTCAGCCGCCGAAAAGAGCTGCGAAAGTAGCGCAGGCTCGTAATCAGGATACCATTTCAGCATGCAAAGCTACAGAGCACAAACAAATGTGTTCCCAAAATCAATTTGTGATGACTCTCCAAAGATGGGTACTTATAATCTGATATCTGAAGGAAGCTGAAAGTGGGCATTTCAAAGTTTGCATAATAATATATCGATAGTGCCGTTTATGCCATTGACAGGGAGTAATTTTAAAAAATATTTGTGAGGACTGTCGACTGTTAAAATTATAATACTTATATAAAGATGATAAATTTCATTCCCTTTAAGGAAAATCACTTGGCAGTCCAGCCATGAGCCTACAGTTTGTGTCGCCTTCAAGTTTTTGTTTGGGCCAAAAGTGTCAAAACAACTTGCAGCTTTAGTTTACAATTACAATGCGTTGAGCAGATGCAGTGGGCGTATAGGCTTGAGGGAAAGAAAGTGTAAGTTGTTTTCTATTGTCCTAGGAGGCAGTTGGGTGTGGTTGTGCCACTGGCTTGTAGCCGGTCGGCACAATTGGCTAGCAGCCAAGGCAGCCTTTGAAATGTAGCGTTTCTTGAATGAACTTTATAAAAGACTGTAACTGCAGTTGCAGTGCCAACTGAAACTGAAATTGAAATTGAAAGGCAAGCTGACGCCTACGAAAACTTGTCGCATAAATTGCCGCGGGCGGATTGCAGGACAAATAAACAACGGCAGTGTCCAGTGCACAGTGATCATAATTAATGATTCGTGTGCTGAAGGGCGAAGAGAGTAAAGAAACCTTTTATAGCCTTACGTTTTCGAGTTCTTTTCGTTAGCACAATAAATCTCAATATAACTCAAGTGGACGTTACAGTCTAAACTTTGACACTTGATGGAAGGATTTGCCTGCTGACCCCAAACACACACACACACACACACACATACCCAGAAAAAGTCTGCAGCCATCGTTTGTCATGCTGCACGTAAGCTCAATAATTTTTTTCCCTTTAGTTTAAAAATAAGGCAACCGTATGGACGTGCGGAAGGTCCGGTCCAAAGGCTTGGCCAACGCCCAACTACATATATACATAGACATACATATATATATATATATATATGTATATATTATTTCGCAGACCCAAATTGATTACTTAAAATATTTCTAGCGACTGCCCTCGGTTAACTACCTCATACTCTTATATCCTTTGTCTCTCTTTTGGCCGCATTTCTTGCTTTTGGCTCTTTGTGCGGCGGCCCTTAGGGTTTCTTTTTTATTTTCATTATTTACTTTTTTTTGGATTTTGTTTAATTGAAACCTTAAATGTTTTTACATTACGTTTGCCTTTCAGCATGAAAGAAAACCCAGCACATACACATACACAAACACACACACACATACAAACAGCTCCTCGGAGATGGAGATAATAATAATATTGCAACTTACTCTCCGACTTTTGAGCTGCACACACACACACACGCACACACACACGCACACACGTGTTCAATCAATCAAATTGACATTCAGCTTGTGCTTGTTCTTCAGCATTTTAACAGCAATTAAGAAAAGTTTTCTGTATTTCATTAAGTCAAATATCTGTTAGTTTGTGGGCAATATAAAATTACAAAGTACTTAATTAACTCCATTTTTTGGCTTGACTAAACTAAAAAAAAATTACCCTAATTGTGTTAATTGCCTTGATATTATGATAAAATGCTTAATCATTTTCTGTTAAAGTTATACTCAAAGTTTTCTGAAATCAATTTACTAAAAAAATGTAATTGCTGCTTTAAATGTTATTGCTAAACAAAACTAGAATTTACAATGTTTGATGAAATGGGATAAAATATTTTTATTATATTAAAAAAAATAACTTTTTACTTGTTTTTGTTTTAATGAATTGATTTCATATTCAATTAATATTTATTGGAATGAATTTAAAAATAATTTAAGGTGTATTGACTTCTTCTTAATTGTATCGAACAGAGCTGGAACTAATTTTAATTTTATACTTATTAAATGCTTAATGTGTGCTTGTAAACACATATACATATACATACATGTGTATTCAGAACGAGCTAATTAGTGGATGTTTTATTTGACTCGCAACGGAGCCAGCATCAGCAGCTAATCGAGTCAACTCCAAGAAGCCAGTTTGAATTTTATGGGCCAAGATGCGTCTTTGTCGGGCTGATGCTAAACTCTTTGAGCAAAGGAAATTAAAATGCGCGATGATGCTGCCAATTTGTAAGCACAGATACACACAAACATGCATACATACAAACGTAGAATTGTTGTAAAAATTTGCCTTGACATTTGCCAGCACATTAAAGCCATAATTTCACATTAAACACAGGCGTGACTGTCCCAAGGAGGCGAGTCCAATGTGGCCATGTGCCCCGGGCGCCAATTGGACGCACGCGTTGCCCGTCGAGTCGTTGGTGATTATGATGTTGTCTTTGCAGCATCAACTGTTCCGCCGCAAACATTAATAAGCCAATTGATGTTTTGTTAACCCACCAAAACGATGAGAAGGCAGTTCGTCATACTACGGCTCTCCCAGGGCGCACACATGCATGTCCCTGCGTGTCCCTGCGTGTCCCTGCGGGTCCTGCTGGACTCTGGCGGGTCCTATCGTGTCGGGCGGTGCGTCTCGGCGTATGCGCTGAGCGCATTTATCCCGGCAGGCGCTGAGCCTAATTGCAATTTATGTACGCAATAAAACATTTGCCAAACTGCCCTCCAATTCCTTATGCTGTATGTATATACATATGTATGTTTGCTGTCAAGGACGAAGCCGATGGGTGCCATTCGTTATAGCTTTTGGTTATAAATTTATGAAAAAAATTGCCATTGACCGGGAACTGAGAATTGGAGCCTGGACCAAACAACTGAGCAACTGAGTAGTCCTGCGGCTTTATTAATAAAGCGCCATCAAGGTCTCGAGTCAATCGAGTCAATTGATCCCGAAACGCGCTGTTCAAATAATCACAAATATTGATGTTTACACTGTTTGGCTGTCATTCGGCTGATTGGGTTAACTGAAATTTAATTTGGCCAGCTCTGCAAGACCCCATCGCAATCAGACTCTGCAGTACATTACAATTTTACAGCCCCAGCACATCAATGTATGCATATGCCACATGGGGAGAGCCGGGAAACACAGTAGCACACATTCGAGTAATGCAATATTTAACTGCCGCAGTCGTTACGCCTGAAGTGCTTAAGGTAATCTGCCTAACAATTCGGAAATTATTTGACCTGGCAAAGCAGGTGAGCCAAACCAACAGAATGCTGAGGCAATGCATTTCAAATACCCTAAAATATTAAATATTATATAAATAATTTATTAAAATAAAATATTAAAATTATCAATTTTAGATGCAAAGTATTTACAGATATCTTCAAAAAATAAATACAAATATTTTTAAATTTTGTTTGTGAAGTTTTGATATTTTTTATATTGAAACTATTAAGATTTTGATTTAACATTGTGACGACAATTTAAAAAAAAGTACAAATAGATTGTTTATACAAGCTTTTTGGGCAAGCAAGTGTATCCTTGCAAAACAAAAAAAAAGTGCAACAAATTTCAGCTGCAGCGGCTTAAGAGGCATTGGCCGACGAACAGACAGACAGACATATAGACAGATAGACAGACAACAGACCGATTAGGTATTTGAAGTGACTGCCGTGCACTATTCCTGCTAAAAGCATTCACTTGCCAATTGCCGATGAAAACAAATGTGCAGTCCACGGCATTGACGTGTTCTCCGCTGCACCGCCTGATATCGTATCGGTTCACCAGCCTCTATTGGATCATCTAATAGACTCAATCTTTTTTTTTATCACTTCTGTTTTTTTGTTGTGAAAATGGTGCACTAAGCAGCTTGATGTGCTTTCAGCAGCAAAAAAAACCACAACTGTATAAAGGTAAAGAGCGTAAGTGATATAGAACGGCGGAAAATATATATATATCCAAATAAGAAAAAAGAGATTGTGTGTGAGTGTGTGTGAAAAGCACTCAGCCTTGTGCTCTCAGTGCATGTGTGTGTGTGTGAAGCTGGCTGTCAGGGCTAAGCTAATTGAAAACTACTTGGGAACAAACTACTATGGCCAGTAACTGCTGCAAAATACGAGAAAGAGCAAAAGAGGAGCTAAGAAGCCGCACATTACTCATACGCCGCGTACACAAAGGGATTTCTTACGTACAACTGTTGTTGTTGTCGCTGAGACCACAATTGTGGCTAGTTGTTTGCTGGTTTCCACTATCTGCTCTGTTTTGCTCTCTTCTATGCCGTTTTCTATGGCTTAGGCTGAGGCACGTCCGACCGTTTTGCTCTTTTCGCCATTAATGCCAACGCAGGGCTCAGCAAGTGTCTATATATATATATATATATATATATATATATATATTTGTGTGTGTGCGTGTGTATTTGTGTTGCATGAATACATTTTGTTTTAAGCTGTCGCATAGTTGTTGGGCCCTGCGCACGTGATGCCGCAAAAGTCGGTTGCACTGAGTATTGAGTGGCTGCCACACATGCATATCTGGGCAGGCATTTGCCAGACGAGAGAGCATTAATGCTTCCGGCTTATATTCAGTGGCACATTGAACTCCATGCCAATCGCAATGTTAATGCTAACAGACTAAGTAGCAAGAGGTAGCGGTGGCACCCTTAAGTGGTGGCCTCATCAGTTGAGGGTCTCGCGCAGAAGTCAGGAGCGCTCTGCGTTTAAATTATTTCCGTTTGCCACTCGTTGGCCTTTAAATGTATGCAGCATTCTTTGCGCACTTTGTGTTTTCTTTTCTTTTTCTTTTTTTTTTCTTTTGCTTTTGCTTGTTTTCCGGTTTGCAGCATGCAGCCATGATTTAGAATTAATAAAGGAGGCAACGTTGCACTTTTCCCGTTCGTTCTTTTATTTTTGTACTATGAACAGAAGAAGGGTTTTTTTTCTTTTTTGTATAAATATATAGCTGGCTGCCAAGTTGCAAGTTGTGTCGCTTGCCTCAGTTGCAGTTGACTTCTTTTGGCTGCCCGTTTCCACTGGCTGCCACCTGGCATTGTTTTCACTGTGCGCACATATAAATGTGCTGTATACATTTCAGCGCTAAATTTATGCAGCAACCAACTTGGGCATATGCGTTACGTTCATTTTCCTGCATTCGCCTTTACTTTTATGCAAAGTGCAGCTGTCTGCGTACCGGTTTCTCTCTGTGTGTGCGAGTGAGTGTGTGTGTGTGTGTGTGAGTGTATATAAATAAAGCTCTGCTTGCTTCTTGTTGTTGTTGTTTTCCTATGGTATTTGTGTCAAGTACACGATACAGATTAAAGCGCATAAAGCTGGAAGATTGCATATAGCGCAGACACACACACACACACACAGCACACGCACACAACACATATGAGGGACAGAGCGCAAGAAAGGAATGGAGAGAGTGAGAGCAAGTTTATGATAAATGGGCAAGGCACGTAGCGCAAATCGAAAGGAATTGCATTTTGATGGCATAACCTGTGCCACTGTTGCCAATCTTAGACTCACCTTCTCTTTCTCTTTCTCTCAAATCTCTCTCTCTCTCTCTCTCTCTTTCTGTCACTCTGCGTACCCATCAGATGTGAGTACGTAATTGGGTTATGTATAAAGCTAAAATATGTTGTTTGATATCATTTGATCAATGCTATGTTATTTGCCACTGCTTGAGAGCTATTTATATCACATCACTATTATTCCCGTCTAAATAGTTTATTTATACCTGTTTGATTTGTGACAGTTTCAAGTGATGATTTAGGTCCTTAAGCACTATCGGTGAAGGCAATAGAAATAATTAAGCCAACTTTGGGCATTGAGTGGGTTATAACAAATATTAACATTCATTATTATAACTTGCATTGGTTTATGTTTATGTGCTTAGCATTTATCTTGTGACTGACAATATCCAAACAGGGAATAAGTCTTGCGATGGGTAACTAAAATAGGTATTCACAATGTGACTTAATGGATAGTGCAGTGAATTTATTTATTTATTTGGACGTAGAAGTACTAACGAGCAGCACATTCAAGTGGCCCAACGATACCAAGCACGGGCTTGTTAACGCACGGACCCAAGCAAAACTGCAACCCACCTCCCACCCAACCGACCGAGGGGTGCGCCGCATAACGCGCGGTTACGAAGATCGCGAATTGAAAGAAAGATAGGACAAGACAGCTATTTTAATAGAATAAATGGACGAAGTACAACATATTACCGGAAAAAGCGTATTATAATTAGTACACAAAATTCTAAATGGGTTATGAGCAGCAAAATTGGAACTACATGTTTTAAGAACAAGAGGTAGAAAATTCCTTGTATTTCTGATCGGGACTGTAAAATTTAGTTGGCTGATTAGCTCCGAAGAATCAATCTCACCGTTAATAAGCTTGTGTAAAAAAATAACACCAAGCATTGTTCTACGATCAGAAAGAGAAGGAAGATTTATTAACAAAAGTCTACTATGGTAAGAGGGTAAGCTAATATTAGTATTCCAAAGAAAACCCCTAAGAGCAAATAATAGAAATTGTTTTTGTACGGATTCTATTCTATCCTGATGAACCTTGTAATTGGGTGACCATATACATGATCCATATTCCAGAATAGGACGCACAAGTGAAATGTAAAGAGTTTTAGTAATGTAGGGATCGTCAAATTCCTTAGACCAGCGCTTAATGAAACCCAAAACCCCAAATGCTCGATTAACAGAGGAAGAAACATGCTTGTCGAACTTAAGCTTGGGATCCAAAAGTATTCCCAAATCATCAACACATTCAATGCGTTTTAATGGCTTGCCATGAAGAAAATATGTATTTAAATAGGGCAATCGCCTATAGAAGGACATAAATTTGCATTTTTCACAATTTAGATTTAAAAAATTTACACGACACCAGGCTTCAAAACTATCCAAGTCAGCCTGAAGCCTCTGTCCTGCAAACGAATCCGTAGACGACAGACACAGTTTTACATCATCGGCATACATTAGTACCCGAGAATGACTTATAACGGCCGGAAGATCATTTATGAATAAAGTGAAAAGCAAAGGGCCAAGGTGACTTCCTTGTGGTACTCCGGAAGTAACCCGAACAGACTTTGAGATAGAACCTCTAAAGTAAACTTTCTGTGTCCTACGCGTTAAGTAGTTTGAGATCCAACAAATTAAGTTTTTTGGGAATCCCAGAAGATTAAGTTTGTGAATAAGCAATGCATGATTAACGGAATCAAAGGCCTTACTAAAGTCAGTGTAAATAACCTCCGTTTGCATCTTGGTTTGAAAACCCTTAATAACAAAAGAAGTGAATTCTAATAGGTTAGTTGTAGTAGACCTATATTTCATAAACCCGTGCTGGTAGGGAGAAATAATGGATCTGCAAAGATGTTGTAGTTGAGAAGTTACCAATTTCTCAAAAATCTTTGGAACAGCAGACAGCTTAGATATACCTCTATAATTTTGAACATTAGATTTGTTTCCTTTTTTTAGGAGAGGAATAATAAATGATTCTTTCCAAATGTCTGGAAAAGAGCATAACTCCACAGATAATTCAAAAAGTCTAAACAAAGGCTTCAAAAGACCGTCAGCGCAGTACCTAAGCACACAGCCAGGTACACCATCGGGTCCCGGTAAAAATACCGGCTTAATGACATTTAGTTCATTAAGCAAAGATTTCTCCGTTATCACAGGACCAAAAATGCAATTAGAGCCACTAACCAGGTAAGGATATGGCAAGACCAATTGATGATTATGGGAACTATATGTAGTTTGAAAAAATTCGGCAAATAAATCGGCAATGGCCAGATCTGAGTCTGCAGTCTTGTTTTCAAAAAATACGGTAGAAGTAAATTCCAAAATCACCTTAATTTCCATTTGAAATATTTTGTGAGAAATGCAAAGTTCATATTTGAATAACATTACGTATTACGTATATTGCTACGTGACGTGGCATTTGCTTAGCTTGGTTGCTAAGCAAATCCGTCCATGCCAATCAGCCGCTGTGTGGAGGACGAGAAGAGCCGGGAAGGAGCTAAATAAACGCCAGCCTGCAATTTTACAGTAAATTGCATCGAGGTGGAAAGTCAAGCTGCTTCGGCTACGGCTTCTGCTTCTGCTGCTGTTGCAGTCATAGTCACAGTCACAGTCATACTGCTGCTGCTGCTGCTGCTGAGAGAGAAAGTCAGTCGCTGAATGGGGCAATGCTGTTCAACCTGACTTGCACATTGTTGCATGCAGCGGGCGTTTTCTTTGAGCGTCGCACGCTCGTTTCTTTGCCGGATGCGTGTAATGGGTGGAACGCTCCAGCTGTAACCCTTTCCCGCCCGTGTGTATGTGTGTGTGTGTGTGTGTGTGTGAGTAATGGCGTGCAGGCAAAATCCCTCATATGAAAGATATATATAGGGGAGTAAGAGCACTCGCATATATGTGTGAACTGTGAGCCGGAGAATGATAAAAGTTAAGTTCAGCACAAGTATTTTCTTGGCGACCTAAACTAATGTTACCGCTGCTTCCTTCTCTCTATTGCGTTCTCTCTCTCTATCTATCTCTCTCTCTCTCTTTCTCGCTGTGTTTTATCTCTGTGTGTTGCTTTCCTACTGCAGAATATACCATTTATCATTGAGACTTTAGTGGCACAGGAGCATCGCATTCAGAGCCGTTGCGGTTACAATCGCCTTGCTGGCTTTGTCTTTGCGCCAGGGACACAGTTCATAATTAAATTGAAATACTTGTACAATTTTCGCACGCTTATAACATGAAATTTATGAATGAGTGCCAGAATATAAAGAAACCTGTTTTCTCACTCTTTGCTCAACACTCCTCCCACATTTCATCTCTGCCCCTGTCCGTGCCTCTGCCTGTGCCTGTGTCCCTCCCTGCGTCACTCGACTAGTCTCTGTATCTGTCTCTGCTCGTCGACACTCGGCCACCTGCTGTCTGCGGGTCCCACTCGCAGCAGGCGTTTAAAATTAATAATGTTGAGCGTGCTCGTCGCGTTATCTAACAGCTCAAAATTTCTATGCATGGGCTTTGGCTCTGCAGTTGTCATGACAGTATTCTACAGAGACTACGCCTAAAAGAAGAATAGAGCAGAACCTGCGGTGGGTATTTGTTTGCTTGATTAGTTGCCTGTCAGCAAAGGCATCTTTAAACTGTCATCCCGAGGCCGCATTTCCAAGCTTTTCAAAAGAAACTTACGGAAAAGTGTGGCTATGCTGTGCAAATATGAACATAGTTTCCATGCAAGTATCTAACTTAAGTCTTAGGCAAATTCAGCTGCTGAATTTTGTGTAGTATTATTTTATAGTACTATTTTGTAGTATTATTCTGGGGTGAAGCGAATTTGACTATATTCATTTTATTATTTTTTATGTCAATTCCTCATTTTATACTTTTATATGGGATAAGCATTATATCGGATATTTATAATTGAGAACAGTTTTTTTTTCGATAAGAATACCACATAAGTATTCCATTCAGGATGCTTAACAATCATATATGAAAAGCACCGCTAGTAAAAATCAAATAGATGATTGAAAAAGACTTTTAGTCCAATACAATGATAAAAATACATATTAATATTGATACCAAATATTTTAGCAGAACATTTTTTTTTTACCAATTTCCTGCTTTGTTGTTCGAATCAGTCAAAAGGAGACCTTACTGGTCTGAGATGTTTCAAATGGGAGTCTTAATCCACATATTCTAGAGCTCTTTACTGAGTTTGAGTCAGTCTCTCAGTCAGTTGTTGTTATTATTATGATGGGGTAAATTTCTGCATTTCTTCTGTACACTCAATAGAAATATGTATAGATATGTATTCCTGTTTTATTTTCTTTAATGTATTTACTATTTACTACTTAAGAACTATGCTCAAGACTTGTGAATAATTCGTTCATAAAGCCACATCAAGTAACTTTGCTTTGTAAGTCGGACTGAGTCAGTGGGTGGGTGGACTTTAATGTCTTTGAGGCATTTGGTTTGTCAACGGTTGCTACGAGTAGCAAGCGTAGCAACCGTGGCAATCTGATGGAGAAGACCTGCGTCAGTTGGCCCGCAAAAAGTTTCCTTTGCTGTAAAGCTGGCTTCGTGGCTGACTGGCAGTTGGCTTTGTTGTTGGGTGTTGCCTTTGCTTTTTGCATCCTGCGGCAAAGAAATTGAAATTCGTAATTATTCCCAACAGCATGGAAATTTATTCAATTTTAATTGAGTTTTTTTTGTGTGAGTGTGTTTTTTGGGTTCGTGCTGAAGCTAAATGCGAGCACGTCGAACAACAACAAATTAAATTGAAATCTGCATTACAATAAAGGTTCAAGTAAAAAATGAAAACTAGTTATATTTCCCGCAGAAGCCAGCAACATCAGCTGAACCCAATCCCGATTCGGTTATTTGCCATTTGTGACTTGTAAATTTCAGCAATAAGGGAAACCAAATCCGGATTTAGCAACTTTTTAATGTTGGCGAAAAAGTCACTGATAGATACCCTTTCTTTATATCACATCTTGTTTATGGATTGATGTTCACATTATGAGGAGAGGATTCGAGAGAGATATAGCATTCAGCGACCAAATTGTTCACATTTATATCTATTTATTATGGCTTGAATATTAACATCAAAAGTGCTTTTTTAAAATGCACAGAATTGCACTTTGAAGGTAGTAAGTGAAAAACGAAAAGCATTAGATTGTATTTTCAAATAAATCCCCATGCGTTGAAGCAAATGTTAAATGGTCGCAGTTGTTGCTCTTGTCGTTTTCGGCATTTACCCCATAAGCTCGTCAGTCGTGACAGCAACCCCCCCCCCCCCCCACCCCCTTTCTGAACTCTTTGTATGTGTGTGTGTATTGTTTGTTTGTATGTTTGCATGTGGATTTGCTCGTCTTAATTTACCATTTTTGTAGAAAAATTGCAGTTTTAGTTTCTGGTTTGTTGCATTTTTTGCATAGCTCGTCTGCAACATATCATCAATCAGCAGACGAGGCAGAGCTCTCTCACTCTTGAACCCCAAAACCTGTCCAGCAGTGTTATGTAAACGACAGCAAAACACATTTTGCGAACATTTATGTTTGATTCTGTAAATAACAAAAGATTTTCAGCCGCTGCTCGATTTGTGTGTACAATCATTTATCTTGTGGATTGCTCTCTGCCTGCACCCAATACTAGTTTCCTTCTATTTTTTTGTGTCCACCTGCTGACTCAAAGCATATTTATGACTCTTTTGGTTGGATTGTATAGAAGATTGTTGCCTTAGATTTGGGATTGAATTAAGGGAGGACCACAGGGAAACTTAATAAATCAAACAAATGAAACGAAGTAAGGCATGGCTCAGACTCTGTGTCCAAACGGGCTCGTTAAGTAGAACTGTTGTTGTTGACTAACACAAAATCGTTCGAATACATAAACAACTTCTGCCTAATTGATCAATATGTTTTTATCTGTCGCTTCGGTGCGCGATTTGCATAACTCAAGCAAAAAGAATTTGCGCAAAAGGGTTTTCCGCGCCATAAAAGACATACAAGACAAAAACAAGCACAACCAGGGTTGGAAACAAATGGCATCGGGAATTGGCAACTGAAAGCGCGGATAAACAAAAGGAGCAAAATAAGTAAGGCAAACGGAGAAAACAAATCGATTCATTTTAGCAGCCTATTCCAATCAAACCAAAATGATATTAAGTTTCCTTCATGAGAATTTTTTTTTTGACTAGCCATCTACACTAAATGGCTACGCCCCTGGCCAAAATTATATTCCCATCCACGGGAAGCCAGCAATATTTAAAGCCCTCTCCAGCCATCTCCACATTCGCAGCGTTCGTTTCTCCTCCACTTGCTGCAGTGCAATTTGTTCACTTCTTATGCGATTGTGATTGCGATTGACCAAGAAACGAATTCAACCTCATGGCCCATTCAGATCTGAATTTGGCACGTCAGCGAGGTTCACTTATTTTTATTTACTCACCGGATTATGCTAATTTTTAAAGTGATTTAGTGTAGCCAATACAAACCCAACCAACGCCAAAATAAAGAAGAACCAAAGACGTCAAAGCGAATCGCAATACACAGCAAAAAAAAGAAGAAAAAAATACTTTCTTGACTTCCGAGGTTTTGTTTTTATACCCTGCACTATGCCGAATATAAACAGGCAGTTCCGGCATTTTAAGAATATTGGAACATACACATATATGAACATAGATAGGAATTATACATTTTCTACCACCAAGTAAAGATTTCAGTGATACAACACTCCCTTATTAGACAAATCGCATTCAGTGAATGTTTGGTGTATTTTGACATATATAAAAATGAAAGTCAGCGTCTATTTTTGTGGTATCTTTAAGTCGCTCACTCTGATCTGGATCAAACATAGTTGTTGTTATTCCTTTGGCGCAGCACATAAAAATAAAACGAAAATGAAATAAAATAAAATAAAATAATGTATAAAATGTAACTGGCAGGCATTAAAGAGGTCCCATTTCCGTGCCATTTCTTACATTTTCCTTTCCTTTTTCATGCGTTGCGTGTGCTGCAAAATTTCCGTTCTCGCAAATTTGTTGTGTGTGTGTTTGCGTGTGCGTGTGCATATATTTTGCCTGCGAGCGTTCCTTGTAGTCGGTATTGTGTCGCATACTTTAAGGCAAATCAACGTAATTCTTCAAGTTTGATTTCGTGTGTTTAGCTGCGTGTTTGAGTTGGCTTACTTAACCCAAAGCCCGGCGCTGATGCCACTCGTCGCAGGCATCAGCTAAGAACAGAGAGCAGAGAGAAGAAGAAGAAGAAAAAGAAACATCCAAGCGAGAAAACAATAACAATGAATGTGCGATAATTTTACATTTTATCAAGTTTGGGACTTTGCCCTTGCGCACCCAACATTCGTCGCTGTTGCCATTTTTTATGCGCGCATTAAGCGGATTTCGGTCTAAAGCCCTACCACTTCATGTGCCCCCGCCAGCCCCTTTAAATAAACCAACACCCTCCCCAGCTCAGCTCTTAAGCACATACAGCACATATAAAAAATGTATAAAAGAAACAAGATGTTATGTATACGCCTTGGCGACCAAGGCCAAATGTCACACACCTACCCACTCGATACACACACACACACACATACTGCGCGAAGTGTTGAATAAAACTCCTTTCGTCTGTTAACAGTAAGCGGCTTAGTGGTGTTGGTGGTATCGCTGCTGGCACTTGTCTTCTGCAGCCATTTTTGCGGTTGTAAAAGTAATTTGATCATATGAAACAGGAAAAAATGTTCACTGAAAGGCATAAATAAAAGAAAATGCACGCAAGCTGCTCATTTATAATTAAATAGAAAAAAAAAAATCCTAATGGGCATAAGAAATTAAATAAATGGGTTTTCAATTAGGGACAATGCTTCAAGGGTACTATTAAATATTCAAAGCTACCATTAAAATCTTGAAAAATGCAAGTTGTGTTAAAACTTGTTTCAACGTTATCTAGCTTAGGTCTAGCTTAGACCTTATTTCAAAATAATAAACTATGCACACAACTCAATGGAAACTAAAGTCGGTTTAACTAAGCTAGAAACTATTGGTATATAGCTATTATAAATATATATTTATACATATGTATATATATATATCTGATACATATTTATCTGACAAACACTTTACAATAGCTGCATGAAATAGAGACTAAGCTGTAATTTGAAAACAAGTGCAATTAAAGTGCTTAGATGGGAAAAGGACATGACAACTGACGCTCTTCAGCCTTGCATGCATTTAGTATTTTTGGTAAATTGTTTTCAGTATTTTAATTTGTCACATTCCGTCAGAGATGGGAGCTAAAAAAAAAGACGAATGAAACAGGAGCAGTGCAAGTGAAAGCTGAGTGACTGAAAATTTCATTTTGAGTTGCCTGTCGTGTTTTCCATGGTAATTTCATGTTGTTCTTTTTCGCATATTCACGAGACACCTAACATACACTCAAAGACATACAGAGAAACACACACATTCAAATACACATCGGAATATATAGAAGGTTGCAGGGCAACAAAAGGGCAGCTAAAGCTAAAATGTCAGAATGCCGTTGCCACCATAAAACTGTTAAAGTTTTAATGACTACCGCTCAGCAGTAGAAGCTGCAGCAACACCGACAAGAGCAACTGACAAACATACAAAAAAACAAAAAAACAAAAAAAAGTTGGTTCAGCTTGAAGGGCAGAGCAGGCGTGGCCTAAAAGCAGCAGCAGTTAGAATGACATTAACAATAGTTTTCAGCAATGAAATGCAAGCAGAAGCAGGCTGACAAAAAATGCATGAAATAGACAGGTGTGTGTGTGTGTGAAGTTCTTTGTGTGTGTGCTGTCAACTGCTAAATGTCATGTGGTTGAGTGACATTTTTTCGCCTCTTTATTGTTCCCAACACTGCCTTTGTCATGGTCGTTGTCGTTTTCGCTGTCTTTCTCTACTAGTTGTCGTTGTCTTCTAATTGCTGCCGACCGTTGTCCGGGTGGCTGCAATTAAGCAGCGACACGTATCGCGACTGCAGCGCACGCAGTTGTAATGAACATGTACGATGCTGCATATAAATTGTTGCATACTTTGTGGCGCGACCAGACAGCTGCAATTGAAGTGGCAGCAGCCACCGCAATGCTTAAGCATGAAATCAACTGCAATGGCAAAACGATTTGTTCTAATTTGCTGATGTGCATACAGATTAGAGGGAGTCAGATCGTCAGACCGCTGCAGAAAGAGAGCACCAGAGACAGAGAGAAAGAGAGAGAGACGTAGCAGCTAACTGTTTTATGGCTGCTTAATGGGAAGAAATGAAAGGGGGCAGCTTACGAGAGCTGCACAGACTTTACGCTGCGACTTGTATGCTTCAGCTTGTTCCTCTTCCTTTTCCGGTTCTTCACTTTTTCTTTGTTCATTGTCGTTCGTTTTTGTACAACAAAAAAATGCGCTTATGGTAAATCAATTTAAAACCAATTTTCGTTTGGCTGTTCTCACGCTTTCTCTGCCGAAAAGAAAAAGAAAGAAAAGGGAAAAGCAAAGTGAGGCAGCATCAAGCAGAAAAGTCCTTGTGGTTACAGCAAATGAGTTGAACAGGACTCTGGCAACGCTTCGCATTAAATATTCATTACTCTGAGCTACTTCTTTGCCCAGACTAGATTCGTTTTTCAGCTGCGAATATCGCTCCACCTGCTGCAGTTATTGTTGTTATTTTTGCTGCAGCTTAAGTTTATTCCAATCTCTTGGCAGCTGAGTTGGTGTGTGTGAGCGTCTGGGAGCGTGAGCGCGGGTGACGCTATTTAAAAAGCTGTTTTTGAAGACATCGAATTCACATTTCCGTAACCCGACCTATACGTTTTCCCATTTTGCTGAACGTGATACGAATTTGCGCACATACATACACGTCACACATGTACAGCAAAGGACGGGAGAGAGCTCAAGACATGCCTTGGCACATACAGACGCGGCTTATACACACCTACACCCACACACACACGCACATGTGGCTTGGCCCCACAATTTGTGCTCAATGCAGCGTGTAAATGCTTTGTTGTTCAATCTGCCCTTAAGCACATTGGCTACATCGGCTATTAGATCAAACTTCTTATAAATATTTGATAATAATAAATGATAATTAATGGTTAGCCAATAAAGCGACCATTTATCTCATTGATTCTGATATCTGATTGCAAATTTTCCAGCCGATTGTATCCATCTCAATAATTCACAATACTTTGTGTCTATTACCAAACAAATTGTGTAAAAGCTTAGCCAATTACATTCATTTAGTCCACCATTCCCGCAGGGCATTAAACATTTTTTCCAATTTTTTTGCCGAGAAAAAGGCAGACTCTTTCAAATCGAATTACACACTGTGAAAAATATTTATTTTAACTTTTTATCGCAGTGAAAACGCGCAAAAAAAATAAATTTATTTATACACAAGTAAACATAATTTTGCTTTGGGGGCGTTTTTATACTACCGCTGTTTGTTCCCTTAAATCAAAAGCATGCCGCGAAACGTAGAATTAATTAAACGAGCAAATAATTTATTTACTATTATATTTTACATGATAGACTTATTTTATTTGCAAAGGGTGTGCAACAAACAAAATATATGTTTGCAACATTCGGTCTTAATTAAGTTCTTAATTTGCATTTCATCAAGATTTAGAAATAAAAAAGAAAATTGTTTAAAATATATTTGATTATTTCTTCCTATTAACTCATTAGATTACGAAACTAGAAAGGCGACCTTAAACTGTCAGACTGACCGAATTGCTATGATCAAAGTAAATTGAGAATTAAAGGGTATAATACTTTCTGCATACTTTTGCACACTTATCGTAATTCCCTAGCCGTGTATTAAATATGAAATTGGCGCTGATTGTTGGTTGGTTCCTGCTTATGTAACTGAAATTTATAAGCGGAAACTAATTGATTTTGCGCTGCAACTGATCCCAATCCAAACCCTGTGGTATAACTACCAAATTGTTTCCTCAACTGCAAGGACGTTAATTAAATATTTCCAAATTTATTTATGTCAAAAAGGCTTTAACAGACGAACAGTTGAGTGGGTTCATTGACAAATATACATATGTATATATAAAAGCCTTAACAATTACCTAAATTATGATATTTATATTTTCGTATTATTGTGATCCAATTTTTTATCACACATATTTTGGAAAATGGAAACTGAGCTATATACATTAAGTATTAGACTCTTCCAAATAAATCTAATTAATATGCAAAGGAGACAATTGCCGCTGGGTTAAACAAACTGAAGAGATCCGTCAGCTTCTGCTCAAAATTGAAATAGAATCGAAAACAAATAAGTGATTAAATTAGAAGCAGCTTGCCACAGGTAAGAGGTTTGCCATTTAATATTGTCTTTGGGTTTAGCCAAGCTTGAACTGATGGCAACAATCGCATCTCAGCTGATGTCTGTGTGCGAGTGTTGCTGTGTCTCTCTGTATAATAAATAACAGACTGTTAAAGATTATTTCAAGTGTATTTAATTTGCTGCTTTGCAATTGACTTAAAATAAACAAAGCGATGAGAGAGCAGGTTGCCAGGCGATAGATACTGATAGATAAACACAGAGACAGCCAGGCAGCCAGTCAGGCAGGCAGGCAGGCAGGCAGGCAGACAGAAGGGTGTACATAAACAATAGCTGCTACAGGGCGTATACGCAATGTTTGACATATCGCCCAGCTCTTATCTGGGCTAAGGTAAAGCATACGTCCTGCTGCACTGCAAATAGACAACGGCAAATAAAAATTTCATGAAGAATGAAGATGCACATATTGTTAAACAGATACTTTTGTGCGATAAACGTATGTCGATTAAAATATTACGCAAGAGCAAACAACGTTTTTGAAATATCTAAAATGTTAAAATACTTTCAGAGTCCAATTCAACTTTTAAGTTAATGTTAACACAAAAATATTGTTGGTTAAGCACTCAGGACAAGCATTTTATTGTAATAATAAATAATAAATGAAGATGAACTAAAAAACATGATGGCAAAACATAATTTTTTCATGAACACAACCTTTTTTGCTGTCCATTTAAAATGCTTACCTGCCATAATTTTAATAATGCTTCCACTGCAGCCACTCTTATTTTATTTTCTGGCGAAGCACTTTTTTTAGCCGAATTTGGTTTCAGTGGTTTTAACTCAACGTTGATGGACAAAGTTAAAAAACTTGAAGTAAACAATTTGGCGCTACTAAATGAACGCAATTATAAAATATGTTAGCCAAGACCAAATGCAATTCACATTTTTTCTGTTTATTTATGTCTAGTTTGGAATTTAACTCGTCTATAACAAGATTGTGTTTTACTGGCCATGTGTGTCTGAAATTCGAATACTAAGCAATGATGTTGGCAAAGCATGAAATTCATTTTGTAAACTGATTAAAAGCAAATTTCTTATAATATTAATATCGACGTTTTAACTATTTATTATTGTTACATAAATGAAATTAGCCAAGATTATTAATGGGAATTAGTACGCAAAATAAATATGATTCTAATTAAGACTCGCTCATAAAAACACTCGAGCATATGTATGTCTTTAGGTATTTGGGTGCGTGTGTGAGTGTGTGTGTGTGTGTGTGTGTGTCATACGAGCACCTAAGCGTTTCATCTTGGCCTTCAATTGCGCTCCCCTCTTGGTGTATATCCTTTGCTGAGGCAGCTCATTAACTTTTCAGCATCAACACTTGGTGCGGAAAGCTGGGTGCGCGGCCAAGGGTGCTACAGAAAACTCGAGCTACTTAACTACATCTATCGCAGTTTCTGTTTGTTGGTTTGTTTGCTTATCTGTTTGTCTGTTTGTCATTCCGCGGGTCTGTTGATTCATATGAGTTGCATAAATATTTGTGTCATAGTTACGCACACGCAACAGCAAACTTAATGCTACTTAACGAGTCCTGTGCAGAAATGCATGCAAAATATATTTACTTTCCCCAACATATCATCTCGGCTCTCAGCCATGCGTTGTAAGTAGGGCTCATGCTCAAGCAGTTGTGCGAATGCCATTGCTTCATTGCCACATTGCTACATTGCCACACTTCGAATGTAATTTGCTTACGCCTTGCACTCGGGGGTCTGATTTGGCATTGTATACTTTTCAGCGACTTGCCTGATTCTTTGTTTCCCACTTTGAGCTGTGGCTTTTGTTGTTGTTGTTGTTGCTGTCAAAAAACAAGTCCCAAAGTCTCCTGCTTATTACATCAAGTAAAGACACGTTCAGTCGCCTAAAGGGCCGCGATGTTGCTTTATGTAAATCTGCACACACTATTGTCTGCAGCAAGTACGATTATGTAAGTACATATGTGCACACTATGGTGGGCTTCTTTCTCTCTCGGGCACGCTTAAGGCCAGCTTAATTTTGCATGTGCCAGCCGGAATCACTAGGCGGGTTCCCAGTTTGAGTATCGTTGTTGTTGCTGTTTTGTTGTATTTGTTGTTTTTGCTATTATTGCAGCTGGCTTCATTTGTTTTATTTTGATCTTGACGCTTGGCGCCTGCTGCCACAGCTTCCACCCAGCTAGTTGATAGTCTTCTGCTGCTGCATAAGCATATGTGTGCATGCAATATATGTTTTTGATTTATGCGAGTGCCAAAGCAAACAGATTAACATCATCTGCGGTTTACCCTAACAAAGAGTGAGGGTAGCACCATGCGTCTGCGGTCCTCCACAGTTGAAAATTTTAAAACCTCAATGAGGCTTATAAGCTTTTAACGTATCAAATATTAAATTTATAAATAAAAAAGAAAATTCGATATTTAACTAAAGCCATTTATATTCTAATTTAAAGCAGACACAAATCAACATACATACGATTAGTATTTAAGATAAGTCTTGCAATAAATAATCCTAGACTATTTAATTTAAATAAAATTCACAAATCACAGCACATTGATTGTGATTCATTTATAAGTACGTGAGAGACTTCCTAACTAAACGAAGTGAAAATTTAGTTTGTGAATATATGTAATTTAAATAACTATTGAACTGCCCTCACTCACACATATACACGCACACAGATTTATATAGAGCAGATTGTGTGCGTCAAGGCAGCACGTCTTCAACATAACTCATACGCCACGTGGCCAGCACTGGCTGCAACGTTGACGTGCAATTTCAATGGTCAATCAAAGCGTTCGCAGCAACTTCCCTTTTGTATTTTTTTTTAGACGTCTACATGACAATACCCAGTAATATTGGACAAGCTAAAACAAAATTGGCAGCATCGCTGCTCGCCCGCTGCTTGTCACTGAGAGTTTATGGGGCGCAGTGCGTTTGGTCTGGGGAGGTATATGTCACTGACAGCTGCCAGTTCAGGGGGCGTCGCGCAGATCAATGACGCACATGACGCTGCAGTTGCAAAAGCAGCGAAACATTGAATCTGGTGCAGTCGATTGAATGGGATTTAGATGAAGAAGCGCCACATTTGAAATGTTTTAGTTGCCAACCTGCAATTGTCTGCTTGCCACAATAAGTTTGCGCCACGTTTCGTTAGCGCCAACTGAAGCCATCTGTATCTGTAGCCTCTGGCTAAAGGCAAGTATCTGTTTCTTACACCTGCAAACGGCGCGGATGCTTCCCGTTTTTAGTGGCATTTCATGCTCTACTTGCAAGTTGAGCAAGTTGAATAATTTTCAAATTTGACAGCGGACACATGGAGCACACTTTACCCAGTTGCACAGTTGCACAGTTGCACAGTTGCTGGCCAATGCCATTGCCACGCCCCACTTGCAGCATCTGTAACTACTGGTAACATAAGCCGGCCGTACGGAAGCTCTAGCGGAAACAGTCAACGTGGCTGGGCGTTCCAAAGTAAACCCATCAAGCATTCCATATGTATTGAATGACGAAAAGCAGTTGCCTCTCACTCTCTCTCTCTCTTTCTCACTCTCTCTTTCTCTCAGTCTCTTTTTCTTTTGCATAATGTATATAGTTGCCTGGCATCATAGTCATAGCGGGGTTAGCAAAAAGGATATCGTAAAACGTATCGTCAGAGTTTCCGTATCCTATTACGTGTGGAAATAACTTTCATATGCACATTTTGATATCCTAGTTGCAACATTTTTCAATGCTACAACTTCCATTTCCACTATTGCTGCCCCGCTGGGCTCGGCATAAATAGTCAATTGTGCAACGAGGACATGGTGCAGCGGGAGCGACAGTGCACAGGAGCACAGGAAACACAAGTACAGGTGCAATCGCTTTGAATTCAATCAGGAATTGTAAGGAAGGCAGTTCTGTGACTGTGCATTTAGCTCAGAAAACTATGTTGAAGCGACTCATAAAACAAATGAAAATAAAAAGAAACGAAATGCTTAAAGCCAGATAAGATCAAATAGTTGGCAGGACTAAACTACACTGAAGATATGTGCCGAGCTTATTCAATTCAAATAAATGCAACTCAATATTCAAATGTGACTGTTCAAACTGTTTCTGTCAGACAATAAGGAATAACTTTCTTACTGATCGCAGTCGACCAGCTCACATCATTTTCGAAGTTGTCCATTTAAGAATTTCTTCACTGATTTAGTCAGATATATCTAAAGTTTTTTTGTATGCATGAACTAATTTGAATAATCGATAGACACAGAGTATCTGCAAGGTATAAAAGTAACAATTGAGTAAGGTGAGTACTGCCCGCAGTCGAGATATGTCATTTACACTCTTTTGTTAAAATAATTCGCTTGTTTGCATACAGCTTTCGCATTTAAATATTTTTTTAATTGTAAATAAATGAAAGCAACTGTTTTCAGAGGCACAACAAAAAGAACTAAGAAAATTATTCATTGTATCTTGGCTAAAAACTTCTGGCATATTCAATTTGTTTGTACAAAGCTAACACACAAAGCGAATTATGCTGCATTAAAATTTAACAATGAACAATATGTTTACATACAACAAATAAATGAAAAACATACATGCACAATTGTATGTAACAAATTTATCGTTATTTATGTTTGTACTTTGTACACATGGTATTTAAAAGAATCAAGTAAAATGTTGCCAGTAATTGAACAATTAATTAACAGAGAGCTAATAAGCATGCAGAGTGTACAATTTTAACTGAATATTAGACTCAAAGATACCTGATAATAAATCGAAAATTATTTGAAGTAACTAAATAAAATGATGTCTATAAAGTTGGTACCCTTTACTTATTAATTAGAAATAAACCTATAATAACTTAACATATGATTAAGTACGTACATATATGAAATGTAATACTCGTTCAATAAATATTAAATAGGAATTTAAGCAGCTCTTTGAATTGGCCTTCGGCGAAACATTTCAATAAATCGTGAAAATCAATGAAGTCTAAAATTAGCAACCCGCAAAGAGGGGAAGCAAATAATAATAAACTGTGCAAGCGTAACAAAGCCCAATATCACATAGGCCACTGAAATATGGCATAAAATGAAAGCAAAAGCTAAATAATACGCAACTCAAAACAATAATAATAAAACAGAGAACAAAAACCAAAAAGAAAAAAAAACAACAACAGAAAAAACATCAAGCTACTAGAGCTAGCAGCGATAACAACAAGGTCCAACAATGAATAGGTTGGCCTGCGTTTCCCTCAAACGATAAACCTTTACACTTCATTACTCGTTGAAAATTTCATGCTTCAACAGCTTGACGCTATGATGATGCCACCAAAGGGTTAAAGCTGATCCCCCAGCACCGGCGAGCAGCCGTGTTTAATCAGTGAATCAGATGATTCAGTTTCAGTCGATTCACTACGTTCGTTTGTCATTCCGAATTCAAAACGTAAAGCGAAACGGAAGAACTGATTCCGAAGAACGCTCGAGTTTTAAATGATTGGCGATAAAAGACCCTAGAAAAGAGAAAACAGCAACAGCTGCATTCGACCCAGCTTGAGTTCATTCAAATACTTGCTTACAGCGGAGAATATGGCAAATTACAAATTTCCTGAATTATGCATTCATATTCGGTATTCAAACACTCAAAGCTCAAAGCTATACATGCTGGGATTACTAGTGGAACAAATCGGTGCTACAACTGTCATAGGGTATACAAATCTGAACAAGTGCAATAAAGAAGAATTTGCCTTTTGCGTCGCTCCTTTGCTGTTGTGATTCTCTCGAGTTGTTTCGAGTGTTTTGTTGTTTGCACAAGTTGTTTGTGCATTTTTAACTTAAAGCCAATTTTCGCTAGCGACAACATCAATAAGACCAATACAACAACAACAAAAACAACAACAATAACAACACCAACAACAACAACAACAGCAAGTTTAGAAGCAGCATTGGCATTCCTGACATTGTGTTGACATTCGGAGACCTAAAGCCAGCGTTGCGTATACGCAATATTGTAACTTATTCGCTTATCGAATGAAATTCAAGTTAAATTCTATCTTAAAAAAAAGTCAACGTTTTCAAAAGAAAACTTGTGTCCAGGCTGCAATTGAAATATGTGCAATAAAAAATAAACTTTTAACGCATTTCACTGTAAAATGCAGGGGTCTGTGAAGAAGAAAAAAATAATTGCACGTAGAAGTTTTTTAATTAAAAACAACGCGTGACTTGTGTCAAATGGGTGTGAAAGGTGACAAACAAAAAATATAATCGATTATCTGTGGAAAACCCAATATTTTGCTGCCTCGAGTTGGAAACTACTCGTTGTGAGAAGCTCAAATGAAAGCTGTCTACGAAAAGTTTAAGCGATTGTTGGTATTCCTCTGATTTAAAACAGAAACTTTAATATTGAAAACATTTCAATATATATGGTGGTTTACAGTTATCTCGTTATTTATTCTCTTACCAATAATCTGTAATGATTAAAATTGTATTCAAAATACAATACATTTTTGTAACATATTCTTTTGTATGGAGGTATGAAATACCAATATATTTCTTAATTTTTGGCTGAATTGACAATAAACATAAATGTTATTTATGAAACCATTTTCAGTTACATACACATTAACGTAGCTTTCATGCATAGATGACAATGATAAATATATCAAATTGAAAATCATTAATTATTATGGTGTATGGGCATGTGAACATATTTTGCATTGCCTGTGGCACCAATTTGTAGTTTAACTGCGCCTTGTGCCAATGACAGGCACTGCCATTTATCAATGCCGAAGAGTGAGCTCTGAGAAGAGAAAATATATATGAAAAGTGTGTGTACAATTAAAAATGATTTCGCCGCGCTGCACTTTTCAATAGCGTCTGTTGGACAGAAGGAACGACGTGAAGCCGACTGAGGGAAATACTTTCGGCTTTGTAGGCACCTTGATAAATGCGTTGTACACAAGCGAAGCAAACAAACAAAACTTCGAATTGCGCCCGCAAGTAAAAGTCACAAAATTGTTGCTAAAATATAAGCGAAATCGAAAGGAATGCCGGCCAAAGCGACAAATTGCAAGACATAGATAAATGGTATGGAACAGCTATATGACTGGCATGCCCCAACAGTGTAGGGGAACTGGTGCAGCAACAGGAAGGTGAGGCAGATTCGCATAAAAGTTTATCAACTAAGTAAAATAATGTTGGGCGTAAAGTTGGCAACCGCAGTGCCCGCAAACGTAGCGGCTAGAGTCGAGAGCCAGCAGGACTAACAATAAAAACCAAATGTTGCGACAATTCAGGTTACTGCATGGGAACAGCAACAGCAACAGCTACACCAGCAAAATAGTTGGAACAACGATAAGGGGAACGCCAGGGATGAGCGCAGGAGACGAGGAGTCTATATGGTTGGGCTTGAGGTTGACTGTGAGGCGAAGCTAAAAGGATGCCATCCAGCGAGCACGTTTTGCATAATGATGAATGAGGACGACGACGACGACGACTATGATGTGTGTGTGTTTGGGTGTGTGTCAGTGTGTGTTTGTGTGTGTGTGTGTGTGTGTGTGTGTGTGTGTGGTGTGTGTCTGTGTGGTGTGTGTGTTTTGCTCGAGTTTATTTGCGATTTGTGCTGAAGTCTCATTTGTTGCTTCCTATTGCACATTTCTCTACTCGCCTTGCCCCGCGTTGTTGTGTTGATTTGCTTATACGCTGGCAGTGGGCAAAAAACAAAATATAAGAAAAAAATAAAAAGAAAAATATAAAAAGAAAAGAAGAAGAAAAATAAATGATAGCACACATTTTGGAGCAGTGCAGTGCAACTTGACAGGCTAATGGCGGCGCCTGACGTCGCAATTGGAAACAAATTATGCTCAAAGCGCAACACAACTGTCAAAGTGGCATTTGGATGGTGCAAGGTGGATGGTGGAGGTGGAGGTGGGCACACCTCCACATCCCCAACAAAGACGCGATGCCTCATGCGATGTCTCCATTATGTATGCAGTTTACAACAAGATGGATAGAGAGATAGTTAGAGATAGCACTAAGCAATAAATTCAGACCAGTGAATGTCAAGTTCATTGCCGGAGATATGGATGCCAGCTTAAGATGTTGGCAGTAATTACATGCAGTTTGTAATAAGTTGAGTTTCTCGATAAATAACATTAGTACAAAACATAGCGAAGCATAGAGTTTACAAATTAGTGTCTCTATAATAATACACATAGTTCGCACCTGTTAATCATACAACTAAGAATGTTCTTTCAACATTCTGTTGAAAGTTATATTTATAATATTTAAAAAAATGTACTATTAACAAATTAGCTTGTGTTTCCCTTGTCCTGCTTTTAGCTGCCACTGACAATTGACACCACAGAGATAATTGTTATTATTTTTTGTCGACTGCCGTTGTCAACATATTGTTTTTTATCGCAAGTCTCGCTTAAGTACATTTTTACAACTAAATATATAAGAATGTGGAAATGGCACATACATTGCACAATTTTGCGAGCGTATAAAAAGAATTGCCATAAATTTCCATCTAATTGGCAGGCAGCTAGCGGGGAAAACTTTACCACACAAAACGCTGCCAGGCAGAAAAAAGGCAACGTTGGCCAGGAATCCAGCCAGGACCCTGGCCAAAACGCGTCCAGCGCAGCCCATCAATGACCATCGAGACGTCCTGCGCAGCTTTAACGACAAGTTGACTTCCACCCAGTTGTATTTTTCATATCAGAGCCGCATTTCTAGTTACTCCCACTTTCGTGCAGCCAGCTAATATGCAAATTCCCTGCAGCTTTTGCTTTAGCTCTACTTTACTCTGTTCTACTCTGGTCTGCTTTTCTTTCCCTTTTCATTTTCCTATTTCTTTTCGCCCGTCTCATCCTGGGCTTTTGTTTTGCTTCCGCTGCGCCATGTTTTCCAGCCATGTCGCTTCTCGTTTTATTTCTGCTGCGACGTCGAGCTTATTATGCATTGCACATTTTACATTTTTGCTTAAGGGCAAAGCAGAAGAAAAATACTAACCAAAAAACGTCACCGCACACCGCAAAAATCGTAATGAAATTTTTATTATACGACAAAGTAAAATATTTTTATCAGCATTTCTCGCTTGTTGCTTTTGGGTCACGCCAAAGTTCTTTGGCATGCCTGTGGCTGGTATTGGGATCGGATGAGGGGTTGTGGCTGGCTGTGGTGGAGTCGTCTGACAATTCGCTGTTTGAAAATCGGGTAAAACTGTCAAGTCAATCAAAATATGGAAAAACTTTATCATTGGGACTTTTACAATGGCCAAGATTCTCGCTGCGGCCGTATTGCCAACAGCTTAATATTTATTTAAGCAAATTTTTGCTCAAAACTAAACAGCGCACTTACGAGCCCAACCCGCCAAGCTCTCGAAAATGTGCCACAAATTGCAATGCAAAGTTTTCACACTGCACTTTGACTTTGCCATCAGCTTTAGCCTCAGTTTCGGCTTGGCTTTGGCCGAGTGTCAACTTGCTCGGTCCGTGGTCAGGAAACTTTTCTCTTTGCCCTGAGCAAATATTTGGACTGCGTAATTTGCTGACAATGGAAGCGACGTTTTTTATAACGAGCAGCCTGCGAAGAGTATTCAAATTGCCGGATCTTCTTAATGGATGGCAGCAGCCAACTAATGCCGAACTATAAACTTCAAAAGATGATTGAATTTCGTTCTCAAAATTCAAGTCGAACTTTTCCATAGTACGCAAATACTGACAATATCTCTAATATCCTCTGACACCAATTACGACAATAATTTTATATTTGCTTAGCGTATTCGAATTAAAAAACTTTTTATTGGAACATGTTTGACAATATTTAAAGTCAAAGGAAAAACTCTGCTAGATGTGTTAATAATATTTGCAAAGCAAAAACTAATTTCCGAAGAATGAGATTTGTTCGTCTTCAAATGAATCGTTGGTGGCAACTGAGCTGAGTTTCAAATATATTGCGATATATTTTGCATTGCCAAATCAATGCAAAACTAGTTGCTCTTTGGTCATGCTTATCAAGTATTTCGCTTCATCTTTTTAATAAATGCAGCTCTCACCTAATATGGAACTCGAAGCCGTTAAGTTCGAGTCTAAAAAGACCAGCTAGTTGCCGGCAAAACGAGCTCTCGTCATGTTCGAAGTGGACTTCAGTTGCCAGGCAAGGCATGTGGCACGAATGCCAATGCACAAGCATGCTGATAACCGCACTTGGGACGCACACACATTCGCTAAAAGTCTGATTTGGGGTGCTGCCCCAAGCAAACACGGAACAGACGCTTAACCCTTTCGATTCAAAAGTTAAAAACCAAATTTAAAACAGATTTACATGTATATTACTATGTCTCGAAATCTAAGTAGTTGAAAACAATTTGCATAAGCATTTTAACTAATTGATTTACTGAACTGTTAGTTTATTACATTGCATTAAATATTTTGTGCTCAATTTGTTAGAGACCGGGTCAATATTGAATCAGTCAAAACAAAATTATAAATCGTTTCTAAACACATCTGCTCACTTTATTTATTCACAACGATTCAGTTCTACTGCTTCATATGTCAAGGAAATGTAAATGATGTTGACTTACAGTCTTAAGCCCAATTCACAGATCGACGAACAATCTCGTTACCAAAATTCGCAATATATTTCGTTTCTGGAACTTAAAAACGAAAAGGCCTGCTGAATTAATATATTCGCATTCATTTTTTTTTATTAATAATTTGCTATTTCCGTTTCGATGTACTTGCCCTTTCTATGCTGGTTTGTCGATATCCGCCCTCAAAATATATCAAAGTTCATTATTTTGATATCACTGAAAAGAATACACATAGCCAACAGTGAGTTAATATTGTGAATTTTTGTTTTGCGGTCTCTAAACCAGACGTCAAAATTCCATTGCGAAATATTTCGCAACCTGTTCTTTTTGTCATTATCGATAACTTTTAGCACCACAGTAGTGGCCTGCAACAAGCTTGACAGGGAAATTAATGTGAAAATTTTGAAATGTCTATCATTTAGTTGATTTTTGTTAGGTGAGCACCATATTAATTTACACAGGTTTTAGCTGGCCCCTTTCATCATTTATCTCTAATTGAATTGAACATAAATCCATTTTGGTAAGCCTATTAATATTGAATTCAAAGATATGCAGTTAACAAAACAAATATATACATATATATATATATATTTTTATATATAAAAGTATTTATGTGCACTGGTCAATTCGCATACAAATCTACGGCTTAATTAATTGTTTTCTATACCATAGCTAACTGAACAGTTGTAATTTAAACAACAAACTCGAAAGGCGATTGCAACTTGTACTCACAATAGGGGAATTAAAACACATCAGAGTATCAGACAGACATACACATAATGCCAGACTGGCGAATGTCAAATATGTAAAATCCCTCAAGGAGACTTAGTTACCCTTAGCTCAGTGAATGTGGGCGGAGAGAGTACACTCTTGTTAGCTTTTTGCCTGTCTGACAAAAGAAGGTTGGTTGCAATTGACCAGATTTTGGCATAACATGCTTCCTTGATATAACTGCCTCTATGTTTATGTCAAGTGGGTTGGACAGTCACAACAAATTGACAAAATTCTGCTAGGGAAGAGATAGTAAGGATCTGAGATACTGGCAGAGGCTTGGACAGAGTCATTGGCGGTTGATGAAGTGCTCGGCATGGATTGCTGAACTCATAGATAGTACAAATCTCAGTGCTCGTCACAACAAATCAGTTTTACATTTGCATGCATTGCGCTTTGTTGTTGGCCTGGCTTAAAGGGCTGACACAGTCCAATTGTGCTCCAAATGCAGTGGATGCTTTTCTAGGCTGCAGCTGGCTGCGGCATGCTAACCAACTGCTAGACAGAGTCTGGGGGAGAAAGAGCGCAAGGGAGAGGTGTGAGAGGGGCTCAGATAGTGACAGCGTGGTGTATGATTTATGTGGAAGCCAGGGCCAAAGTGAGCGCCTCTCGGCATAAACTTTTGCCGACTGTTGTCAGCTGGCAAACAATGGCAAAGCCACAACATGGTTTCACAAGAAGGCTCAAGCGGCATCTACTACTTGTTCCATGACAACAGCACCAGCACTAGCACCAGCACAATTTCCAGCAGCAGCAGGCAGCGAAGGCAGTCTGTGCCCGAGGGTGCTCGGATCGACGAGCGCTGGCAAAACTTCACTTGGCTGCACAGCCGCCAAACCAGACAGCAAAAAATGAGCACGGAGCCAACTTTATGCATAAATATTTGCATGGTGAGGCGGCGAGGAGTGGGAGGGTGAAGAGCTCGGCTTAGGCCATGTCTGCTAACTGCTAACTGCTAACTGGTAACTGCTAACTGCTCGCTGTTTGGCTCTCGTTTGTGTTGCAGTCATGCCTAACCAGCTGCAACAGTGCTAAAATATTCAACGCATTTGCAGCATTATATGTTTTGTACAGGTTCAGCTTTCAGACTTCAGTTTTCGTGGCTTGACCAACATTTTGGTTCTGGTTGGACTCCCTGACTCGCAACTCGCAACTCGCAGGTGTGCACAATGCTATTCACAATTGGTAATGGCCTCAGTGTTCAGCCTTAGTTCGCAATTTGGTTGTGAATCTGGCTGTGTTTTAAAAATGACCCGCCATTTGTCAGATAAACGTGAAAACACTGCGCTGCAATTTACACTATACATCAAGTGAGTGAAACTGAAGACAAAAGTAAGGTCGAAGCATTTCTTGTGCCGCCTTCGGCTGCACTTTATAGTTTTGTGCAGCTCAAAGCGATTTATTTCACTTTTAAATTGTCTTCTAAAACTCTAAATGTGCAAAAGTCTTTGTCTTTTTGGCAGATCTACGCAACTTGCAGTCGTATTAGCTCACTTTGCATCCCTGAACTCACTAAGCGATTTACGAGCCAAGCAAATCGAGGTTTGCAATTTGGCATTGCATTGAAATTAATTTGCAAAGAAAATTTGGCAATCGTTTAGAGTCGATTTGGACCAACAACTAAACAATTGAATACGTGCTGGGATTATGCCAATTACATATGCATTAGAGCTGTCTGATCTGTGATAATAAAAATATAACAGTTTTTTGGATTAGGAAAGCACAATTGAAAACTCTTAAATATGTTCACTTGTAAGACTTTATTATTTTAATTTTGTTTTCTAATTTTCTGCGACCCCATAAAGTAAAGATGTTCTTGATCAACATCACTAGAACAGTAGTATCTGTATTTTATATAGCTGCCATAGAATCAATTGGCAGAGAGATAAGTATTAAATTGTTGATAGAGATAGGCGTTGACATTAATCATTAAAAAAAAATATTTAATTAAATCGGATTTTTTTTTGATTTGTTAAAAACTGAATTGTAGGAATGTAGTTTTTATAACGTAAATAGTATAATTTCTAATAAAATAGTATTACAATATATAATATGATAATGCAAACTGCCGTTAAATATATATATTGTATGTCGTGTATCAACTCCAGTATTTGTTATATTCGGCTTGTTGTTTAAATAGTTGAATATATATGAAACTTGTTCGATTAAATCAGATGTATTATCGATGATAGTCAGTAAGTAAGAAGTAGGCGTTCGCTCATAAAGCAATCAACGAAACCAATCAATCATCTTCATCTGTCAAATGAAATTGGCGCGTTCTTCACCATTTCGTTTTTCATTTATGGTTATTAGTTAGACGAATCGCGGCGCCAGGATCAAGATTTCAGAGTCCTGCATTGCGCAGAGCAATTAAGACACAGACAACTTTTAGTGGGTGAGCGGTTTAATGTCGTTCAGCGAGCACCATCGATTAGCGCAGACTAACAACTAACAGTTTCACTGTTTCGCAGCTAGTCTTATGCATTTTAATCGTAATGTTTCGGTTCTTTATTTTTTATACGTACACTGGCTGATTTAATGACTTTTCAACAGAAATTATGTTGACATGCTCAACAATAAACTCGGTTTATTGACTTTTTATGAACCACAAACCACCGGCGAGCGACCAAAACAAAGCTCCGCACCGCGTGAACATAACTCTGACACACCACAAACACATTCAGTCCACTACAAGCGCAAACACAGGCACACACACACACACACACACACAGAGAGAGACACTCCCGCATACAATAAGCAACTTTCAACATAATTTTTACATCCGCTCGGCGCCATTGTCGCGCTTAATAGGCGACTTTTTGAGGTCTCCTGACTGGTCAGTCATCATTGCTCGCCATCAGCAGCTGTTGTCCGTTATTTTTGATGTTGTTTCTGATGTTTTTGTTATATCCGGGAGTGGGTCTTGAAAACACGCAGCAATTAAGTCGACCAGCAAGATACAATAGAGGAACAAAAATAACATGTCCTTAATTTTAAAAGGTAAGTAAAGTATTTTTTTATTTATTTAATTTATAATTCCGGGCGTGGGTCGACCAGCAAAATAAAATAGAGGAAGACAAAAATATGTCCTTAATTTAAAAATAAATATAATTTGAAATATATTTCTGGTGAAATCGTGTTTACACATGTAGTTGTGGCAAGCAAGACCATAAGCAAGAGCAAGCAACATCTGAAATGTCTTTAATTGAAAAATAAATAATATTAATTATTATAATGTTTTTTTTCTTATAGAATTTGACTGGGTTTTTTTTTATATGCCATCAGTGCCGGATAAATATTTATTTTGTGCAGAGTCACAAGGGCACAAAAGATCCAAAAATTGCTTGAAATGACAAATGTTTAATTTGTTCAGGGGGTGCGTAGCATCCGCACATACCCGCCAGTACTCGAGTGGGGGCAGAAATTGCTAAAAATAAATAAACAATAAACAAACGATTGTTGAGTTTTATTTGTGATGCTCGTCTGCACATTTTGTAGCCGTTATCTATCGGCAGCAAGTCCGTAAAGAATTTTAAACTTAAGACTTTTATTGGCTCATGCCTCATAAAAAGTTCAATTGTGGCGCATCAGTTAATGAAGCCAATCAAGGCATCTTATTTTTTTCCTTTACTTGATTTATATCCACTTATTCTCCGTGCGTCCGATGGCTCGTGTTTTGTGACAAAAATACATTTTAACGTTTTTCGATGCGCGGTAATTAAAATCAAGCACACGCCATGTGGAGCATCATTTTACCATCATTGTCGACAAGCTCGCTTTTCCCACATTTTTAATTTATGTACATTCGAATTAAATTCGACATCATATATATATATGTATATAAAATTAATATATAAGTAATTATATGTATATATATATACATTTGGTACTTTGCGGTCGATACCTCTTTGACCTCTTTTGATTGTGTCGAATATTACAGTTGGCACAACATGTCACTGGGTAATCCCAATTTTATAAAATTGTTCGCTCAATATAGAGCGCTCGGAATAAATAAATACATAAACATGAGTTTGAATTGAACCATCAGAGTGCAAAATTGTTCCCAATAAATATGCAATGCTTGTGCAAAAGTTGTATACATATTGCGTAGAATATTTATAATGTTTAAAGAATTAAAATGTTTCCCATATTCAAAAGTTGTTTGTGATGTACTCCTAGTGTCAAACCTTTGCGTGTTTGCCGAATAAATAAATCGAAAAGAATCAAACATATTAAATAATTTAATATCAGTTCTTACTTAAGACCTACGAAGAGACTGTGACTCTAATTGCTTGTTGTAAATAATATGTGTAATTTAAGTTGAATTTTAACTATAAACGAACATAAGCCTCTGCTGGCCAATCTACTAATTCTTTTGGCAATGAAGTCAATTGGTATTCTCAACCACTTAAATGTTGTTCTCAACAAATTTGAATTGCATTCAAGACTATTTCATATCGAATGTGAGCGGAACAATCGATTTTTACAAATAGTGTTTTTGGAAAACTCAATCTGCATTGTGGAACTCAATTTGAGTGTCTGGCTGACATAAAGCAGAAAAATGATAATCAAAACGGCACATTGTAATATTTTTTTATTGTAAATTAAAACAATAAACATTTAAAACATGCCACACTCGCTTCCAGAGTAAGGACAGAGCTTTAATCCGATTGTTTTCAACGCTCTCCCCTCGGTTCCCTTTGTTCCTGTCATGTCCTGCCATGTCCTCAATGGTCCATCTATTTTCATTGTTATTGGGCAGACGCACGCACAGAGACCCACCTCACAGCAGTCAATAATTGCTGAGCTGCCAACCCACTCAGGGCAACTCCGAGGGCAGCCAAAGGGTGCTCAGCCTCTCAGAGATAGAGAAAGAGAGAGAGAGAGAGAGAGAGGGGAAGGAACATATCAAGTTGTTTTACGTTTGACAAATTTAATTTGATTTTGTGTGAAGTTTATTGGCAAAACGTTTTGCAATCGCAGCTTGGCAAGAATTGGGTTGAAGTAACTGATAGCTAGAACTAATACAGGGCTTGAGGCGCTTAAGCGTGCGTATAACTCAACCACGTCAATACTGCTCCCCTCTCCCATGTAATTCAATATGTGCACACGCGACGAAAACGCTCACACTCCCACATACACATACACGCACATACACTCCCTCACGCACACACACACACACACACATGCAAGCAGGGAGTATTTTCGCTAAATATAATTTGAGTTTTGCCTTTCCCACTTAAATTAATTTGATTCCGAAATGTTACCTAGAGCTGACCTGACTTGAGATATTTATAAGCAAATGCTTTCGAGCGAAGCAGATATTTAAGCAAATCTTAAAGTTATTATCATAACTGGCTAAACAATTCTCTTTTCTTGCTGTGGATCTGCCCTTTCAACCACTGGCGAAGCGCCCGAATCCTCTCAGTTATTTAAGTATACTCCAGAGGCCTTAAGTTTCCAAGACTCAAAATACGAGTGTGAATTGTGGTACAAATGCCACACACATTCGACGTCAAAGGACTGCTGGATGAGCTTACTGCTCATAATAATAATATAGCCAGCAACAGCCACAAAAATAATAATTAAAAAATTCCAATCTAAAGTACTCTAGCATTTGCTATGAAAAAAAAACATTGCTTGACCTTAATCATTGACCGTTGAAATGCCATCGATCTACAAATATGTACAAATGTGCCAATTGGCCGTGTGCAAATGTATCTTGTATCTGTGGGTAAATGTATTTCAGTGGCAGCCAACAGGCCAACAGGCAGCCCAGTGGTTCATGCCAGATGCACTGGCAAAAGGCATTTTGCGGTTTTGCGGTGCAGCCACAGGAAACGCTTTTACAATCCTTTCGCACTGGTGCTCAAAGGGGCTGCCGATGCAGACCACAGCATTGAGTATCTTAAAGACGAAAATTAACCAACACATGCAGCAACAGCTGGATATGGGATAACGGAGGGGGTGGGGCGTGGCATATTAACTACGCATAATTTGCATGCCATCGTAGCATTTGCGGTCGAAACTTCATTTTTGCTGGCACATGTGAACGAACAACAGTCCGCAGCAGCTGGAAATATGTCGAGAATTTTCATGCTCACCGTGGCCTAATGAGTTTTACGCAACAGAATAGTGCGATGTGGTTGTTTAGTTGAGTGTGGTTGAGTGGCTCAGTGGCCCAGTGGCTCACTTGCTGGGTGGTGTGGCATTCCATCGACACTAAAAAACATACAACATTTCAAGTTTCACTTGAGAGTTTTAGTGGCATCATGCATGGTGTGGAGGGGGTTAAGTTTCGACATGAGTGTGGGAGTATCTCAAGGTTGTGTGGTTAACATATTATGAGTTGGTATATTGGCCAGGGAATACGAATTCTCGTTTAGCCATGCATGATTAAATACATGTGCTTTTCCCACTCTGAAACTTTAATGAGAATAGCTTAAAAAGTTTTGATTATGGGTACCGAGGAGGTGGCAAACAAAGCCTCAGAGATTTCCCATTAGATGAACTGGAGTAAAAGAGGCCGTTTCTGTTCTCTTATGTATGTCGGCTGTGAGTGTGAGATATTAAAATGAGACATTACTCAGCCAAGCTAACAAAGCCAGTTGGGAATCAAGTTTAACGAACTTTGGCAAGTTTGTCAGCGCCTATATTGTCACCGCCATTTCAGTTATAATTCAAGATAGCTCTGAACTAGTCCAAGTAATGATAACAAGTTGGATTTAAATATCTCATACTTGTACGAGAAATTTATAATGTGCATAGCAGAATATGAATAAGCATTAATATTGCACATAATTGGCTTAACAATAATTTGTGCTTCAGTTTTGGTCTTATATTTAGCACAATAATTGATGAGTCTCCCAGGGCTTCATTTGCACATGCAAAAATTGTGAAAAACTATTTACCAAACCTTATAAAACAACAGACTCTATAATAGAGACAGTCACACAATTATAATAAGTCGGGACTGTGGAAATAACTCGACTACGCAATGGTCTGTTCAGTGTAAGGTTTATAAGAAGATTATCCAGTATTTTTTGCTGTAGATTTTTGAAAATACACACAGATAAAATATAATCGATAAAGATTAATCTACCCGGATATATCTACATTTTAGATCTGACTACGGGGTATCTACGGGGTAATCTAATTAAATTAAATTCTGATCAAATGGAAACAATGTATTCAAAATTAAGGCGACCAATATTTTAGTTTCATTGAAAATAATTTTTTTTTTATAAGGACTACAATTTTAAAGCTCACGGAGTCTGCTTCAGAGCCGTAATCTGTTACATACTTACCTTTGAACCATTTATATAAAGAGCTTGAATGAATCTTGCGAAAGGAATTAAAATTTCAAGCGATTATTATTTAAAGAAAAACGTAAGCTCGGAACTGTCCCCAGAAGCCTATACTGAAATACACACTGATTATAGGACCCACGGAATCTTTAAATTGATTTTTAAAAATGCTAATACTTAACTAATTCATCAATGCTTATATGACTCCCACAACTGTGGAAATTTAACTTTAATTACAAACAATTTCATGTGGAATCCTTATAGAGTAATCCACGTTCAGAACACCCAACAACCCTACTTGGTTCAGCGGCCAACAAAATGTGAAAGTGGAAATGAAAATCACTTGAAAAGTGTTTACCTGCCTGAATAATGTTGATGATAATTCGGACATCCGATAATATAAGGTTTAAAAGGGGTTTTTTCGACATTTTTCGGGAAGATATATTTTCAAGTTTTGATGCAGAATTGAGATATAAAGGGGCCTGCATATTGTTGAAACAGACTGCGTCGGATGAGGTTGAAAATGGACACATTTAAAGCAGCGCATATATCTGTGGCAACACTATGAAAGACAGGTAACACAGGCAAGGTTAAATGCTAAATTATGTTGGTTGTCAAGTGCAGTCGAACAATGTCAGCGGAAAAACAGATGCGATGCCAAAACTCAACTCGGCACGCAAAACGTAAGGCACAAAGAAATTTCAAATTCAATGCGATTCAAGTGTGTAAAGCTCAACTCTGCGTGTGTGTGGTGAGTGTGTATGTGGTGTGTGTGTGGGCTGCTATGGGTGCCTGTATGGGTGTAGGTCATGTATACTCTCACGTTTTGAATAATCAGCGGCAATTATAATTTCTAATTCTGACGTTTGTAAAACGAGAGCGTGGCCCTCGGTAGAGCAAAGAGCAATTAGCTGGAAACTCTCTCACTCTCTCTCTCTCTGTCGCGCTCTCGCTCTCTCTTAGCTTGAGTTACGTTTTCTCTTTTGTTGAGCACTTTCGAACTTCCAATGCGTGTGTGTGGGTTTTGTCGAAAAGAGATTTTCGAAGAGCACAGCACGCACACACAATTGGTCGTCGGGCGGCTGCTGCTGCTGTTCTCATTCTCAAGGCGAGCTCGAGCAATGTGGATGATGATGTTTGGCATTTTAACCTTTTGCCAGGCGCCAAAAAGTATGCTACGTATTAGTGAAGGTCACTAATTGATTAATTCACCTGCCAAAAGGGCGAGCTGTGTACGCAAAATGGCCTCACCGAGATAATTCACAGAGGACATCATAATTCCTTCTTCCGCACTCTTATAATTGATAATGACTTAATTAGGTTTCACAATAAGCGACCGCAACGAAACTCACAACTAACCCTTTGCTACACAACCAGAACTTATACTCACACACAGTGTTACCCACACATGCACACACGCCCACACGCACACACACACACACACACACACATGCACATACACACGCTCAGCTCGCCTTTGCCACGAAAAACCCATAAATGGCAAACTTTTCATAAAGGATTTAGCCAAAAACTTTTTTGGTACATGCATATGTGAGTTGTGTCTGTGTTTGCGTGTGTGCCTGCTGTTTAATTTATACATTCCCAACAAAATGGCTACATACACACACTCACACACACACTCACAGGCAAATATATTATTGCACCGGCAAAAGGATTAAAAATTTTCGTGCCTTTCTGTCATGGTTTATAGAAAGGCAGCTCACGCGGAAGGGCAATTCTGTGTGTTTGTGTGTGGGTGGGCGTGTCAGTTTGTTGTATGGTAGTTTTCACGCATTGCCAAGTTTTACAGCAATAAAAGGAACAACAACTACAACACCAATAGCTTTCATGACTGTGGCCGAATTCACAATTTGGCGAAAACAAAAACAGAAAGCGGAATCAGAAAACGAACCACCAACAAAAACTGCAATTTACACAACAAAAAAAACAACAAAAAATAAAATAAAATATAAAAAAAAATCATAGCATGCTTATTGTGCTTTAATTGGAATCTTCAAGCTACTAATATAAAAATTCTTCGAACAATTTATTCCTCAATTTTGCATATTGTTGCTGTGAAATGATTTTAACATTCACCGCACATTGTTGTGGAATAAACTACAGGGTATCTGCCAGTCGTATAGCAAACTGATAATATTACTTGTTTTTTTTTTTTTAATATTTATTATGTTTAATTATGTTGACTTATTTGTGATATGATGTTTTTATCCCTCGTTAAGGAAATTGTAATTCACCGAATTTGCCCGTGTTAATATCGAAGCTGTTTATTTCTCCATAAAAAATGACATTTAATGGCCGTACCCAGATCTGAACATGACTTATCATAATTAATTATTTATTTTAGTTGCCCGCTCGGATGGTAGCTCATTTTTATGATGCCGGCTGCTACATTTGATGCATGCCCCTCATTAAGACCGTGGAACAAAAAAATGAATGAAGTTTTGCTCGCAAATGGTCGATCAAGCAGCAGGGCTAGGTGGGGTGATGGGGTGATGGGGGAGACTTGACAACAGCCTGAACAAAATATTTGCGGAAGTTAAAAATTAATTTCAAGTGCAACTGGGTAGGCTGCAGATGTGACTGCTGTGCTGCTGGCCAAGTGGCGAAAATCACAAACAATAAACGTAAAAAATGTGCCACTGTTTGTGCGTGGGTTGGTGTGGGGCAGCTTGCTAGGGCAGGGGCAGGGGCAGGGGCAGGGTGCGGGTGAAGTCATTGCCATGAATAAAGAAAAAGTTAAGTAGGCATACAAAAGTGTAAGGTACTCGAGTAAAAATAAGTATGTCAGTTTGTATATATGTACATATTGTTAAGCAGGACACAGCTGCGGCAGTTGCGTGGACAAAATATTATGCGGCGGCCATCACCGAGATATGAAATGTAACAATTACTTGCACAGTAAATACTTATTTATAATATTGTTTATACAGGATATTGAATTTTTAATTTCGTTAGGCTTTCCGTTCTCCTCTTGTATGTGTGTGCGCCTTTTTTTGTTTGTTTGTTTTTTTTTGTTACTTTTAACTTCGACTACCAATCGGGAATACATGTAACAAAAAAAGCGTATATTGATTTTATGTGATGCGAAAGGCGATCAAGAGAAAAACTGCATGGACCGGGAACCGACTGCAAGATACTCTCGCACACAACAGCCACAAAGCACAAACAATATGGTGTTCTATCCAATCTGTAAGATATTCTTTTATTTATTTTGATTTTCTTCTATTACATTAAAGACTGAATCCCCGATTTTGTAGGCTAACAATTCGATTAACTCAATAATTACATACTTTCAAATGCAGTATTAATCAAGCTGACAAACCGTGAATAAAAAAGGCTTTGATTTTTCAAATTGATTACGCTTTGTTGTAATTAGAAAGAA